>CM062292.1:191704331-192035608 GCA_031216915.1 Pictodentalium vernedei | reverse complement strand
GCAATTTTGAAACATGCTGTTTAAAAAGGTAATTTCGCCGTTCAAAGAACCAAGAGGATTTTCACACCAGAAGCTTCATTTGATTGCTCATTTCCAAAATTTTCTGGGGGGGGGGGGGGGGGGGCGGGGGGGGGGGGGGGGACTTCTCCCCCAGGCTCCCCCCACCTCCCCACCCCACCCCCATCCCGTACAAAGCTCGTGCCTTCGGCACTCGCGGCAGATGCCTTTGGCATCTGCAGGATTCAGCCCCCCTTTGAGAATTCCTGTATTCGCCACTGCATAGAGAGGATTGCAGTGAACTATAACAACTGGACATTTATTTATTTATTTATTTATTTATTAGTGTCTTTAACACCAACAGCCACATCTCATCTTTGACAACTTGACAGTAAATTTGTGGAGAAAGCCGGAGCACCCGGCGAGAACCACAGCAACGCCGAGCATCTGCCTGCACTCAATCATCATAACTCTGAATGTACTAGGTGCAGCATAGCAGGACTACGCACTAGTGATAACACAGCACACAAGGGTTCAATTGGTTAAAACATGTGTCCTTGGTGTGCAGTACGTATCACTACACGGTGTCATTTCATCCCAACGTGGGCAATCGATGTAAAATGCCTTGCCCAACACAGTGATTACTGCCCGAATGCCTTGACCAACACAGTAATTACTGTCCGAATGCCTTGCCCAACACAGTAATTAGTAATTACCGCCCGAATACGTGTTCATCAGTTCAAATACCCACCCTCTCATTACTACGCCGTCGTCATAAAAAAAAAGTTAAAAAAGAACGCTTACAAATTGCGCCCTCCCCCCCCCCCCTCCTCTTTCACAACGGATCGGCGTTCGCGAGACCCCCGTTTAATATTGCAATATGAATGTTATATAGCCCCAAGTTCGAACAGCATGGAAGAAACAGGGTGGGGAGGGGTACAGGGGTGGGGGAAGCTTAGTCGGTAAGGTGTTGGATTTGAGATCTTTTGGTCGAAGCCGAAGGTTTGGTCCCCATAGACGGCATCGCGTTGTGTCCTTGGGTAAGACGTTGTACTGTTATGTGGTGCGTAGTTCAGGATTGGGTTGTGACATTGGCGAGCTGACAGGTGTTTGGCGCTGCTTCGATGTGTCTCCGGGTATAACAAACCTGTCATCGATACGATTACGATATGACCCAAACTACCAATAAATAAATAAATAGCATGAAGACCATACCCCCCCCCGGAACCCACCCCCCCCCCCCCCCCCCAATAATATTTTTCCACTAACTCTTTGTTTCACCTGAAGACTTTCAACAATCAATATCTTGTGAATCACGTGAATGCTTGGTAACGGTTTACGTTTCATCTCGCTGTTTACAAACTGAAACTAGCCACGTGTGAACAGAAGGGCGGGATTGCAAAAAAAAATTGATTCAGAATGTAGTTTGCACTGATTGGCTATAGTAGAATAATATGGGACACTTTTACATTATATCACAAAAGAGCCTAGCAGTCGCTGATTGGTTGATTAATCCTGTTCAACTTCTGTGGTTATTTGTTGTCATTCGAAAATGGGTGACAAATATCAAGACGCACGAGGCTGAGAAAATTCCAGTTTTATTAATTAAATTATTGTTTTCCACGTCCTCGCCTGCTGAAATTTTTTCGAAGCAAGAACAATATCTGAATAACAGATGAATTGAACAACGCAGCAGGAATCATGAATAAGAATACTTTTATTTTTCGTTTTCTTTGGAATAATTAAAGGTAAATTTATTTGAAAAAAAATCCGTATTTTCGGTAGCAAGAAAGAAGCCCCGACCATAGTTTGAGGCCATTAGCGAAGCTAGGGTCGATCAGCCCGTAGCCCCGAACCCATTGTGAACGTTGCCCGACGTCTGCGTAAATAACCGAAACCGAGACCGAAACCCGACTCTTTTTAAAAAACCGAAACCGAAAACCGAACCGAAACCCAAATTTGACAACCGCAATGCACTATGTCCTAGTAGAGAACAGAAAATGATATACAAAAAATTAGGTAGGAGCACATATTTACCATATGATCACATCAAATTCAAGTCACTCAAGGTAAGAGGCTCTTTGATAATACAGTTAACTATGCCTAACTATAATTTACAAACTGGTTGGAAAATTCTTAAGTAATATCAATGACAAATCATCCCTCACTTCAAATGCATGCACATGGGAACAAATTGCACACGGAAACTTTGTTTCAGGTGTGCGGCAGTTCGCGTGCCTGGGCAAAGCCTTGTTTTGTGACTGGGTAGTGCAGGTGACCACAGTTATGGATAATGATGTGTTATGATCATTTGCACATCAACAATTTCTGTTGGCACTCAATAGTTTTCGTTTGTTTACTTTTGCAGAAGTCAGGTGGCAGTGTTTAGAGCTGTTATCTCGTCATTCCTTACTGATTTTGCATCACAGACAATACAATAAAACCAGTGGTTGAAATTAACGGATATCCGGTTGAAATCCAGTTATGCTTGACGGTTAGCCGGTTACAAAAATGGGCCAACCATTTCAGCACTACTGGGCAGGATAGGAATTGAAACTTGATATGTAAGTACCCATCAGGAAGCTCCTACATACAATGAAAGTGTCAATGACACTGTAGCTCTACTGGACAAACTTGAAATTCGTAAGTTAAAAACGAAATGGCAAAACTGAAGATCATTGGTACCAATGTTATTTGGTGAATTTTCAACATAACAGCATTGTGTGTGCACAACCTCAGAGTAATCCAAGCATTTTTAAATGTAAACTGTAAGTCTGACTACAGGAAGAATGTTGATACACAAATGCATTAAATTCAGAGGTTATTGTAAATGGCAACTTTTTTCACAGAAATGAATGCTAATCAATAGCTCTTATCTAAAGGTTTCAACTAATGAGTAAACCAAGTTAAAAAACAATCCCATGATAAATGTGGCCTGTAGGTCATGTCAAAGAAGAATGTTGATGCATAAATGCAATAAATTCAAAGATTGTTGCTTACACAGTTTTTGATGGAAATGAAAAGAAAATCGACAGCTTCCATCTTTGTCACCCTGCATAAGCATACAAAGTTTCAAAACAACCTGATAATGAATGCGCCCTTTAAGGCATGCCAAAGGAAGCTGTTAATGCACAAGTGGCCTAAGTTTGAATGTTTTTGTGGAAATGGTTTTTTCTCTCTTTTTTATGGAAATTCATAAATATACCCTGCAGAGAGTGCAAAAGGGATAAGTTGCTGCTCAAATGCAGTAAGATCATAGGCTAGTGATAATGACAATAATTTTTTAAAGGAAATGAAAAGAAATCAATAGCTCCAATCTGGAGGTCACCCCGAACACACATATAAAGTGATCCGATCATACATGTGGTCTGAAGGGTGTGCCAAAGGGAAGTATTGAAACCTGACTAAACTAAGTTCAAAGGTCGATGCCAGCAGCAACATTTTTTGACAGAAATGGAAGAAAATCGATAACTCCCATATATTTATCACCCCACACAAGCACACCAAGTTTTCAAGTGATCCAATCATAAATGTGCCCACCCTGCAGGGTGTGCTAAAGGGAATTTATATATTGGTGTTTATGGTCACATATTTATGCACAATGGCTAATCGTGACCGTGACAGTTTTACGGGTGGAGGAAGCCGAAGTACCCGGAGAGAACCACCGAGCAACGACGAGCAGCTCTCAGCTCTCCAACATCGTAACTCTGAACTCTGCACCGCAGCATAGGCAGGGTAAGATTGGTTGAAGACATGCGCACCATCGACGTGCAGTACGCCTCAGTACACAGCGTCATCGTGCCCCCATGTAGACAATCGGGGTGAAGTGTCTTGCCCAAGGACACAACGCGGTTGCCGCAGGTGGGATTCGAACCGAGGACCGTGCTAAAGGGAAATATTGATGCATAACTACACTAAGTTTTTAGTAAGTTCATCAGATATTGTTACCAATGGCAACTATTTTTGACGGAAATGAAAGAAAATAGATAGCTCCCATCTAGAGGTCACAACAAACAAGCACTTCAAGTTTCCAAGTGATCTGGTCAAAAATGTGCACTGCAGGCTGTGCCAAAGGGAAATATTACTGCATAACTGCATGAATTTCATTGAACGTCATTGCCAGCGGCAACATTTTTTAACAGAAATTGAAGAAAATCGATAGCTCCCATCTAGGGGGTCACCCCAAACAAGCATGCCAAGTTTCAAAACAATCCGATCATAAATGTGCCCTGTAGGGTTTGCCAAAAGGAAATATTGAGGTCTGAGTAAACTTAATTGTAAGAACGTTGCCATCGGCAACATTTTTTGACAAAAATTGAAGAAAATCAATAGCTAACATCTAAAGGTCACCCTGAAAAAGCACACCAAGGTTCAAAACAATCTGACCATAAATGCGACCTGTGAGGTGTGCCAAAGAAAATTGTGGACGTATGTACGGCCACGGACGAGTAGTGATGGCAATAGCTCAGCTTGACTTTGTCAAGTTGAGCTAAAAATCATTTCAATATTTCAATTGATAGATGAAAAAATGTGAAAAACATGGGATGAATGAACAGATGGATGGATGGATGGATGGATGGATAGGCGGATAGATGGCCAGGTGGATGGACAGACGGGGCCCCAAAAAGCAAGGCAAAAACTGAATGAAGCAGCCAAAAAAACTAAAAAATTAAGGTCATAAAGATTCAGAGTTAATAATACAGAAATCTCCAGTGAAGTGGATACCACACAAGAATTGCTAGTGTGGGAGATTATACTTTTTTAAAAATTAATTTTAAATTCTTTAACATTTCACATCAATTTAAAATAAATACCTTCAAGCAATATTAGGCAATATTGGGACTAAACTATCAAGAAATCAACCTGAACACCCCTTATTAATACTTAATAAAAGTCATACGCTGATTTCAATCTGCACAGCCACTACCTAAAACATTCTTTAGGCTTGCACATTTTAAATAACTTTAGATAGGGCCTAGAGATCTTGTGTGTGATAATCCACATTTCAATATTTTTTTTTAGTTCTAAGCCTTTTCAATAGTTTTGACAATCCAACGTGAAATAGTCTGATATGAAACCTTTGTGGTTTATTAATGCTCAAGAATTATCTCCACTTTATGACTTCTAAAGCCCTTGGAGGCACGGAGGCTCAGTGGTAACTGCATTGAACTTCAAACTGAAAGATCCAGGGTTCGATCCTCACCAGGGATAACTGCAGTGTGTCCTTGGCCAAGACACTTAATCTAGATTGCCCACATGGGGGCATGGTGACACTGTGTACTAAGTCACATGGCATGTTGATGGTGCACTTGTCTTCAACCAATGCTAACCCTGCTTGTATGTTGCTCCCCATTGTGTTTGAGTTTCTCTCTGGGTACTCCAGCTTCCACCACCCATAAAACTGTCTGACGAGAGGTGATCCTGGCTGTAAAAAGTGTCATCAAACCCTAATAAATAAACAAGACGAGTGATTCTGTAGAATCACAGGCTTTTCCTGGCGTACAAAAACATTAAGCCCTTTGAAGATAGTGTACAAAATTTCAGCCCCCATATTTCTGAACATGTAGGTGTGCATTTATTTATTTATTTATTCGGATTTAACAACACTTTCAACAGCCATGGTCACCTCGTGTTGGAAGTTTTCCAGGTGGAGAAAGCCTGAGTACCCGGAGAGAACCACTGAGCAATTTCAAGCAACTGTCTTGCTCCACAACATACTAACTACTCACAGGCAGGGTTAGAACTGGTTGAAGACAAATGCACCATCGACGTGCAGTACTCCCTTTCACACAACACCACCGTGTCCCCATGTGGGCAGTGGGGGTGAAGTGTCTTTCCCAAGGACACAACATGGTTGCTGCAGGTGGAATTCAAACCGACGACCTTTTGGCTTGCAGCCTGCACATCTACCTACTAAGCCACCATGCCCCTGGAGTTGTGCATACCGACATTGCACCGGTTGAAGGGTTAATACCAATGTCATCATTCGAATTAACTGAAGTGGCAACCTATATGACTTTAAACGATGGGATACAGCAGGTTTAAAGACCTTTTTTTACGGAGGCGAGGACTTGTTGTTTGGAGTGTCAACAAGGAAACACTTGTTGCCTGGAATTTCTCGAATTATGGAATCTCCGAAAGTTGTCAAAACAGAACCCACGGCCATAGAAAGATGACACAGCGCGTGTTCAAACACCATTTAAATCGACAGGAACTCAATTTGAAATAATGAGAGTATACTCATACAATTTCGCCATTGTCTTAAACAAATAGTATCCCTGGCTAAATGTTTTTTGAATTCGCACTAATGAATGAAATGGAGTCTGAAGGACTTCACTCCCAATGCTTACAATGTGTTTTCTTGAAATGTTTACACCTCGCGACTTGTGACTTTGCATAGATTAAAAGCCAAGTTGGCAGATTCGAAAAAGGCTTTTTTCAAAGATGACGAACACTACGAGAAACAATTGCCGATTATTCTACAAGAAACTATTCCCATACGTTGCCAGCGATGTACTTTTTGCAAGGATATATAATCTTGAGCTCTAAAAAAGCTCAGTACATGACACTCAATAGATTTTTTGTTTGGAAGGTAAATGTGCTGAAAATTGGGTCTAATATCTATAGTGATTTACAAAGGTGATTGGCGCAAGTTTCCAAACTTATTCACCCTCCAATAATACATACTAAATACCGAATTTGCTTAGGAACTGCATTCCCTAATTATATAGAAATGAATAATAATTTACAGCCCCATTATGTTATGAAAAAACGAATGATTACGTTGTATATATAATTGCAAGTGGTGCAATAGTTCCAAAATTTGTGTTGTTAAAGAACACAGTGGCAGCAGTACAACTGCAAGGATGCTGCACCTAAAAAAAAAGTTACTTAATTTCACCCAATGCAATTGGCGTAACTTATTGGTGTGCAGTTTGGCCACCCCTCACTGAATGGAAGTTACAGCCAAATCATCTATACGATGATGGATGTACCAATTATTTTCACAGCAATCCCAAAGATCATTACAATAACACCACACGTCAACAACATGCTAACAACAACACCTCAAGCTTGTGCAACAATCATCACATCATGATACTGTACTAATCAGTGATGTTAAGATCTCCGGGAGATGTTTAAGCTGGAACCACAAACCAGCCCCGTGCGGCTCTATAGACAGACCTGAACATGCACTCCTTCACTTAAGAAAGGTAACCAACTTTTTCTCGTAGGCCTAAAACGAAAGTTTTTAGTGCATAAAGACAATGCGCTAGTTTCAATTTGTTAAATGTTCTTATAAAAGACTAAAAGTTACTGTACCTGATGGAATTTCATACAGCTACGGTGTTCAAAAGTGTGAATTGTCATTTCAGATGGAATTAAAGAAGTTACAGTAATGCATTGTAAAATTTCACTGAAACTAAATATGCCTTGACATATTTGGTGCGGTTTATGGGGGGGGGGGGGGGGGGTGGTGGGGGGTGGGGGTGGGGGAACAAGCTGGTTGTTCAGCAACAGGTGGAATCGTCTAGTCTGGACTGGTCAGTTCATTCTAAGGTTGACGATTCCACCTGTAGCTATTTTTAGTAGGGACGCTAATGTTCTTTGTCAGAACAAAGTAAAACTTTTAAATTCATTTACATTCAATCTATATAGTTTTAAATAAGTTCAAAGTTATGACAAACTTAGATCAGTTTTCGTTAGGTGCTGTGTCGTCACAAAACGACGAGGACAATATATCTGCAGTAGAAACTGTCATGGAAACGGGAAGAACACCTTCCCCTGCTGACTCGCTTTTTTGTGACAATAATGGAGAAGCTGCGGACAGGGCATCCCTTGTGTATAATGTAGAATCTGTTGATTCCGCAGTATGTGTGCAACGGGGGAGGTAACAAGCACGTGAATCCTCCCTCCCTGGATACGATAGGATGTTGGAAAGACGCAGGGACCCTCCATCCCAGGGTGCTGGCAGTGTGCACATAACGACCATGCAGGAAGGGTCGCAGTGACATTTCCAGAAAAACCTGGCAGCCATTCAAGCAGAGTATCGACTATGGGTGATGTAAACTTTTTGACAGTGGCACAATTGAAAAGAGAAGTTAAAAGAATTGGTAATAATACCAGCCAGTGCCAAAAAGTCTTTGCTCATTCAGTTATATAAAGACAACGTCGAACTTGCAACAAGGGGTGGCTAATCACCCAGGCAAATCAACCACGGGCAGCAGCAGACAGTAACATACTCTTTTCCAGAATGTAACGCCGTTCCGCCTCCACCTTTTGAAACGCACGTGACTGCACGCGAGGACAGTTCTGCTGTAAACAATAATAACACCACTGAAATGAGGAGACTGGCAGAAGATCTGAGCAGTTTAAAGGACTCTTTCAAGTCATTTGTGGAAGCCACAACTCTACAGCGGGAGGAGAATATGAGACATTCTATCCCCTATACATTTCAAGGAGGCAGGACGGCCAGTAATTTCGACGAGGAAATGGGCCATATTCGCACTGCACCAGATACTTTATTTCAAAGGCAACCTTCGAATGTGGAACACTCGTTACCTGGAAATTCTCAAACACCAGGCATTCGTCCAGACTCTAGTTTGCCCCTGCATTCTTTGCCTGAGGACGACTTTACAATTTCTACAGCCCTGGATTCCACATGCACAGGATACAGACAACATCTGCATCAGCAACAACCACAGTGGCCGTATTCCCATTCACAGGACGAGAGATCAACTTCGTTCCAGTGGAACTCGAGTGGAAATCCAAACTGTAGGTTGAATACCATTACTTATAATGGGGTGTTTCGCTGGACAGCCTCAATCATAACAATGAGGTCATTAGTCCCTCCCTTAAAAAAGCTATACTGGAGGGAAAGGATTGAACCTGGCCAGTCTTTTGATTCTGAGTTTTGAATATGGGGCTCACAGGACTGTCGAGGTGTGCACACTAGCCTTCCAGCTAAAAGATGGTGACAATCAACTTAGCAAAAATCTGACAATTTCAGAATTTATTTTGGCTTTCACAACATTTAAGAATGTCATGTGCGAGGCGTATCCACACCGGCGCTCAGAACTAGACAGCTATGAAAAAATGAAAGTGTCAATGCACTGCAGCTTAACTTGTGTGTTGTGTTTGATGAAAAGGATAATATTCAATGTTTATGAAAGGATTATGAAATAAGACAAGAATTGTGATAATTGGGAATATGTTCATTTCTGTTCCCTGTATGCTATGTTTTTGATAAAAATAATATGAGGTGTACACTGTTCTAAAGAGCTGAGGGGTGGGTTAATATGACCTCACAGTTAATGTATGTGGCCCTCACAGTTAACGTACATATCAATAAATGTTACCAAGTTACAGTGAAATTATTCCAAAAACGAGTCATCCTATCGTTACATTGAAATACCTTCATAAATATGGCCTGTAGACTCTGCTAAAGGTTTTCGGGCTTCAGGCCCCTGTAGCCGTCAGTTTCCCAATTGCGTCCAAAGAGGACATTCTCATCTAGACATTATATGAAGTCAACCCACCAAGTTACAATGAAATCCCTTCATAAATATGACCTGTAGACCGTGCTAAAGGTTTTTGGGCTTTGGGCTTGAGCAGCCATCATGGTTGAATGATCGCAACCAAAAGGGGACATTCTCATCTGGGCATCATCTGGAGTGATCCTACGAAGTTACAATGAAATCCCTTCATAGATATGACCTGTAGACTGTGCTCAAGGTTTTTGGGCTTCAGGCCTCTGAAGCCGTCACAGTTGACCAATCACGATGTCATCATTATAGGCATTATATGGAATCAAACTAACAGGTTACAATGAAATCCTTCCATAAATATGACCTACAGACTATGCTAAAGGTTTTAGGGTTTTGGACCCGGGCAGCCATCAAGACTGAATGATCGCGACCAAAAGGGGAGGTTCTCATCTAGACATTATTTGGAGTCAACCTACCATGGTACAATGAAATCCCTTCTTAAATATCACCTGTAGACTGTGCTAAAGGTTTTTGGGCTTCAGGCCCCTGTAGCCATCACAGTTGCCTAATGTGGCTGTTCTCATCTAGACATCATATGAAGTCAACCTACCAAGTTACAATGAAATTCCTTCGTAAATATGAACTGAAGACTGTGCTAAAGGTTTTTGGGCTCAGGCAGCCATCATGGTTGAATGATCACAACCAAAAGGGGACATTCTCATCTGGGTATCATCTGGAGTGATCCCACGAAGTTCAAGTATCAGGATTTCAGACGTCAACGGAACCGAAAAATCGTTTCCGTGGTTTAAGAGACACGGAACCCGCCGGTAACGAAATTTAGGTACCGTCTGTGAGCAGTTATGGGAACCTTTTTGAAGTTTTTCCGAATCGAGGGAATTTTATATCATTCATAGCTTTTTAGATTTCAGACACGTTTCCCTCCTAGATAAAACTGCCTGCATACATTGATATACTTGTAAGTTATATGTGAAATGATATTCGGATGTTTCGGCACCGAGACGTTTCAGCCTCCTATATTAACAGTCCGGAGTGAAGGGGAATTACCCCCGGCACGATAGATACCAAACAGAGGTTACTGGGATGTTGATTTTTTAATATATATTTATTGTTTTAGATATTATAACGCCAGTAAACCTGTGCATGATACCTTTGTTCAAAAAACTGGTTTTCGGTTTTCAGCATATATTGAACACAGGCGCTTGTTATTTTATCATACTTAAAACAATTCTCAGACACACAATGAAATTACTTGTGATAATGCTACTGACGAAAAAAACGTCAAGATGTTTACAGAATGAGCCAATCACATTCACTTCAACAAAAGGGTCCCGCACTTTACTCATTCCGAGAATGTTATTGGTTGAAATGTCTAACGTGTGCAAACGGTACACACGTGTTTTCCCACTTCAACTTGTTTCTGTTTTCGATGTAAACAGCATTTCATTTCTATCACAGTGATGATTGTTCACCAACGAGTAGCTCTTATGAGCATTTCTTTCAACAACAAATGTTTCAATGTCTTTAATGACAGATTAAGTGGGTAACGATATTTCAGTTCCGTCATTTTGTGACCATGGTACCGACACGGTACCGGTAACGATCGTTACCGTGAAATCCTGACACTTGGAAGTTACAATGAAATCCCTTCATAAATATGACCTGTAGACTGTGCTCAAGATTTTTGGGCTTTGGGCACCTGTAGCCATCACAGTTTTCCAATCACGACCAAAAGGGGATGTCATCATCTAGGCATTATATGGAGTCAACCTAACAAGTTACAATGAAATCCTTCCATAAATACGACTTATAGACTATGCTAAAGGTCTTTGGGCTCGGGCAGCCATAAAGGCTGAATGATCGCGACCAAAAGGGGATGTTCTCATCCAGACATTATTTGGAGTCATCCTACCAAGCTACAATGCAATCCCTTCACAATTATGACCTGTAGACTGTTCTAAAGGTTTTCGGGCTTCAGGCCCCTGTAGCCGTCACAGTTGCCCAATCGTGTCCAAAAGGGGACGTTCTTATCTAGACATTATATGAAGTCAACCTACCAAGTTACAATGAAATCCCTTCATAACCAAGTTAAAATGAAATCCCTTCATAAATATGACCTGTAGACTGTGCTAAAGGTTTTCAGGCTTCGGGCCCGGGCAGCCATCATGGTTGAATGATCACAACCAAAGGGGACAATCTCATCTGGGCTTCATCTGGAGTGATCCTACGAAGTTACAATGAAATCCCTTCATAAATATGACCTGTAGACTGTGCTCAAGGTTTTAGGGCTTCGGGCACCTGTAGCCATCATAGTTGACCCAATCACGACCAAAATGGGTTGTCATCATCTAGGCATTATATGGAGTCAACCTAACAGGTTACAATAAAATCCTTCCATAAATATGACCTTTTGTCTATGCTAAAGTTTTTTGGGCTCGGGCACCCATCAAGGCTGAATGATCGCGATCAAAATGGGACATTCTCATCTAGACATTATTTGGAGTCATCCTACCAAGTTATAATTAAATCCCTTCATAAATATGACCTGTAGACTGTGCTAAAGGTTTTCGGGCTTTGGGCCCCTGTAGCCATCACAGTTGCCCAATCACGTCCAAAAGAGGACTTTCTCATCTAGACATTATATCATGAAGCCAACCCACCAAGTTACAATGAAATTCCTCAATAAATGTGACCTGTAGACTGTGCTAAAGGTTTTCTGGTTTTGGGCTCGGGCAGTCGTCACGGTTGGCAGATCATGCCCAAATGACGAAATTCTCATCTAGACACCATAAGGAGTCATCCTACCAAGTTACAATGAAATCCCTCCATATTAAACATGACCTGCAGACTGTGCTAAAAGTTTTTGGGTTTTCAGGCTTGGGCAGCCATTACAGTTGACAGATCATGCCCAAAAGGGGATGTTCTCATCTAGGCATTATACAGAGGCATCTTACCAAGTTACAATGAAATCCTTTTATTGACTGTGCTAATGGTTTTTGGGTTTTGGGCTCGAGCTGCCTTACCGGTTGACCGATCGTGACCAAAAGGGGACGTTTTCATCTAGACGTCCCCAAACCTGCATATGAAATTTCGTGACGATCAGACAAGAACTGTGGGGTGTAGTCCGTGCTAAAGGAAAATGTGAACAGACTCGCAGACTAACAGACTTCTGCAAGCATGATGGCAATAGCTTATCTTGACTTTATCAAGTTAAGCTCATGATTGTAAAACTGCATAATCAGTATGGTGGATTTGGGTTTTATGAGTTTCACAAAACTTTTTTCGCAGAATGTTTGGCATGGTTACAGCAGAGAAATATCCTTGTGGACTGGTCGAAGGGCAGCCCAGAGCTGATGCAACGCATCTTCTCGGGTGTCGCACATAATAGGTATGACGTCTGTGAGAGTGCTTCGCACAAGACCAAGTTTTGTCCAAAAATCCTGTCATCAGCCAGTCGGACGGGAGTGCTTCTCTGCAATCATGGCCACAAAAACAAAAGGGTTCTGAATTTAACAAATTTAACAGAGCAGGTTGGGTAGACACCAGAGGTCGCGTGTCACACATCTGGGGATAGAGATTTGTAACAACTTCATTGGTAAGTCTGGATGTGTGAGGACCAACTGTTCACTGCTACATGCTTGCCTGCTGTGTAAGGGTGAGCATACTGTTCTCAAATGTCCAAGGTCAAGCTCGGTATCTGGTCCAAAATATGTCAATTCAGGGAGTTATGGGGGTGGTGCAGTTTCGGTGTTCAAAAAACCTTCGGCTAAATGACTACACAAGGACTATAGTTCTCTCTCTTTCACGGAAACTACTCCTATTGACGTAGACCAACTGGAGGGAGAGTTGACAGGCCACCCCGATAGGCAGTTTGTTAACTTTCTGCTAGATGGTTTGCGTTATGGTTTCGATACCGGAATTTCATCGCTACTAAAACGACCTGCGAATGCAAGAACTTGTTGTCAGCCAGAAAAGATCCAGAATTTGTAGACGAGGCACTGATCATAGAACTTGAAATTTTACTATCTGCAGGCAGGTTTTTCTAATCCTTTTGCACATGCCAGTGGCTCCCCCTTTTCAAGAGTACAAATTACTCTGCGTGGGTTCAAAAAGGTGGCTTCATCTCCATACCAAACTCGTCTCCCTATTACATTCCCAGTCTTCAACAATATATTTTGGGCTCTGCACAGAGGTATTTATGGACCATTCACGGACATCTTACTACAGACAGCCTGTTCTGTGGCCTTTTTCGGATTTTCACGTTGTGGAGAATTTACATCGCAAAGTTAATCTGTAAATGTAGCTGTTCTTGAGGCTCAAGATGTCAAATTTTCCCCTGACTACCAGATCTGCATTCTTAAACTGAAGTCGTCAAAGACAGATTCTTTAGGCAAGGTAGTGTGTTGAAATTATTCCCCATTCCACATCCTGTCTGCTTGGTCAGACTCCTTCAGAGATACATGCAAGGTAGGGTTCAGTTTGGCAATAGCAGCCCTCTTTTCATTACCAGTGAGGGAGGGTCCTTGTCAAGAGCCTTTTTTATTAAGCATTTGAAAGCTTTCTTATAGAGACTCAATTATAGCCCATCATGTTATTCTGGTCACTCATAGGAGCTGCTACCTCTGCCACAGGGTGCGAATAGAGCAGGGGTCAGCCGAGTAGGCGAATAGGGCAAAGAAGTCGCCTTGTCATTCCTCAAGTCGCCTTGGCTTACATTGGGGGCGAAATTCAAGTCGCCCTCCAAAACTTCCTTGGGAGACATGGCAGTTTACTGTATTTTCTTATATTTTATTTCCAAAAAAACAATGCTTCCGCATTCACAAAAAAGTAAACACGGCTGCTGTTAAAATCTGTCATACGGCTCTGAAAATAGCCTAAACTAGCCCAATTTTATATTTCTGAAAAAGAGTTGTAATGGCGTAGTTGTTCGAACAATACGCCCCAACTGATAGCAACCAGCACAAAAGGCTATTTAAAAACACAAGTGTCAGCAAAAACCACGAATCACACAAGACATGCATCGAGTTAATTAGAATTTATTGAAGTTAACCACCGTTTCAAAATCAAAAAAAAATGTGCAGGGGACAGTTCATCCATAAAAACGTCGAAATTCCTTATGGTTATGCACTGTTCCACTGAAATTCGCCCTGCAATTTGCATTGAAAGTTTTTCTTTGAAAACTTGTGATGAAAGGGGGTTAAATGTAATAAGGCTACGACAGAAAGCACACATATTAGGATGGATAAGAATGGCCGGCCTTAGAGCACCAGACGCATGTGTCAATGTAAGATGGTTGGCAGAAATGGTCATTTTTCTGAACAGAGTATTATCACCCAGCGCAGCAAGTAAGGGAGACAACTGAAATATTTTGTCATTTACCTTAGAAATAAATTAACTCAAATTGTTAATGACGCTTAATTTACGAAGGATGTCGAAAAAATTTTTTAACTACGCTATTCAATTAGGACATTCAGAAACCATGAATGACCCTGCATCTTATGTGAACTTTAAATTTATTTTAAATACTTTAAATATATTTTTTTAAATAATATACCTTTTATTAGGCCTAAAAAATTAAAAAAATCTGTTTCTCAGGCCCTCCCGCATGGTCCTTTGGGCTGCCGCATGCTCTCTTTTTATAACAAAATTTAAACTTAAAAAACATTAAAATTAAATGATTTATGTCTGATATTTTACCCAAGTTAAAAAATTGATGAATTTGTCCCTTGAGTGCAAGAAGGCATTAGCATTGCAAAGTCTTCTTGCACTCAAGGGATGAAATACACCACCACCCATGCTATTCTGTAGATTATGAGGCCTAAAATTTGAACCAAGAACATGAACTTTTGATGGCTAAGAAGTAATTACTGAAATAAAAAATAAAATAAAAAACCGCTCGCCCACATGCAATTTCACAAATAATGGCCTGAGAAACAGAAGCTCTACTTTGTGTGGCCTTACAGAGAACATTCTCGCCATGGGTAATGCTAAATTTCAAATCCACTGCATTGAGGCAAATACAAAATCAACTGCATGGTCACCCCAGGCCAAGTCATCACTGTTAGGGAAAGAGTTAGGGTATTCAGAAACCATGGACGACACAGTTTTTTGTAGGGGAGGGGGAGGATTTTTAACCTACATGACTTAGTTTTGTGTGTGTATGTATGTTTGTATAACTTTTATTTATTTTTTTCTCCACAATTGTGTCCTCTATGTACATATGTCACGATGTCATATACGTTTTGTTTTTTTTCTGACTTCTCCCTCATGTCCACTGACTTCTCCCTCCTGGCCCCTGACTTCTCCCTAAAGTCTCTGGAGGGAGAAGTCACTTCTCCCTAAAATCAGCTGCCAGGCTGACCCCTGGAATAGAGGACCATATGATAAAAACACTAGGGAGATGGTCCTCAGATAGTTATGTGAGATACATCAGAGCCTCTGATAAGTCAATTCAGGCAACTCAAAGAGATCATGATTACGCTTAGACATGGTATACATGTACCTACTACATGTAATGCTGAAAGCGACATCTGAGACCAAAAAGGACTTAGAGAAATCAGCATCCAAGCTTTGATAGATAGTCAATACCTGTATACAGATATAGTCGGATATTAAAGAATAGACTCTTTGTAATCAGTTTGAGTTGATGCAACACTTTTTTTTTTTGGGGGGGGGGGAGGGGGAGGGGGTTGTTGTTAGTTTTTGAATATAATTCTGGGAGCCCGCACTCCTTGGGCTCAACAAACAAACAAGCAGATTCTCAAAACGTTCAAGGCCTTTTATTGCATTTCACATGTCCAGTGTTGCGAAAATGAAAGTGGAGGAAGATTTGAACTGGATTGTGACAGGGTCATGATCTGACGACAAATCTCTGTCCATTTTTGGATTCACAGGTTACTGTATGTACATGTATATAACTGCCAAGATAATACTTGTTTCCCCTCAAAGGCAGCTGTGTGAACAGGAAGGATGGATATAGCTTTATCGGCATGGGGGAATTTTATTCATATATATTCATGCAGTGTGGATTGTATAATGTATATTAGTGTTTTAACCAACTTAGTCTCCATGTACATGTTGAAGCAACTGTAACATTCATAACGTATTGTGTTTTTGTACCAAAAATGTATACTCCATCTGGAGAGTAATGACTATGAACTGCCAAGTGATGAACAATTTGTGATACTTTCATGTGTGTTAACAAATACGAGTTTGTACACATGCTTCTATGTACTGGTATGCCCAGGACTTTGGTTCCAGTATAAATTATTTAGACATTTAAAGACAAACTGCTAATTTACCATATTAATCGTACAGTCAGACTGTACTAATGAGTGTGTGCTTGTACAGTATATTTACCAGTTGCTGTATTATTCATCTTTGATATCTACGTGTATAGTAGATTCTCAGTTGTTTTCAGGGGTCGGTTTGGTTTTTTTTATTTGTTTTTTTTTAGCATTGCCGCAGTTATAACCCCTTCCAGTAGCAACAACACTGGGGAGGCGATTACAGATGTGCTTCCTACCAGAGACAGAGAGACCTTCATTGGCCAAATAGTGGCAGTAGTTCCAAATGCAGTAAAAATATTGGCATCTTCATACTTTGCCTAAATTTAAGAGTATGGACAAAATGTCCAAATGAACGTAAAACTATTTGGCAGTTGATAGTATGAGAGTGTAGCGGCATTGGCCGGGGGGAGGGGGGGGGGGGGTTATTGCGTGTACAAGTCACAGCACAACTCATGTTAAACACTGCTGTTTAAATAGTTACTAAACTATGTGGATTCTCCTTAGCAATGATGTAACATATATATTCAGAGTGTGCTAGAGATATGTAGGAGGGTACGGAGGAAAACTGGGGAAGGGAGGGGATGGGTTTGAGTTAGGGAAGGACAGCTGATGTAATCTCTACTAAGGGACTTGACTGCTGGAAGGAGAAGTTTGAACCTACATCTACTCTTGGTAGGCTCCTACACAATTTGGCCACATACGTCACCTGATTCATTTGCACAAATGAATCAGGATGGTTTTCAGCCTACCAACAACTACTCAGACTACTTTGTCGGGCCCTTACCAGGTGACCGGATCATCTTACTTCACTCAACCTGCTGGGCTCTTACCAGGGAGCCGGGCACTCTAGCCTCAGTGTGTCGATCAGTCCACCCAAAACAGTTTGGCAAATAAAAGAATAATTAATCATAACAAGTGAGTTTCTTTATTCAGTGTGTTTCACCCATAAATTGAAACTAAATATGCCTTGACATATTTGGTGTGGTTTATGGGGGGGAACAAGCTGGTTGGTCAGAAACAGGTGGAATCGTCTATTTTGGACTGGTCAGTTCATTCTAAGGTCGACGATTCCACCTGTTGCTATTTTTAGTAGGGACGCTAACGTTCTTTGTCTACCAATTCAGTCTTCCTGGAAGTTGGAAAGAATTCAGACAGAACAAATTAAAACTTTTAAATTCACCCACCACCACCCCATTCTTCTCCAGTAGTCATGTCAAACCAGCTTTCTTATCTTCATGTAGATACATGTATAATCACTTTTCCTTTTCAGAACTCTAATTACAAGGCCATAGGCCACATACATCACCTGATTCATTTGCACAAATGAATCAGGATGGTTTTCAGCCTACCAACAACTACTCAGACTACTTTGTCAGGCACTTACCAGGGGGCCAGACCATCTTACTTCACTCAACCTGCTGGGCTCTTACCAGGGAGTCGAGCACTCTAGTCTCAGTGTGTAGATCAGTCTACCCAAAACAGTTTGGCAAATAAAAGAATAATTAATCATAACTCGTTAGTTTCTTTAGTCAGTGTGTTTCACCCATAAATCAAATTATCAAATGTGGTTTTCTTTGCAAAACTGGAACTTGCTGCTTGCTCCATATTTATACCGTCCGATATTTTTATTTCTACAGGTAATTTTAAAAGCTTGAACTCCAAATTCGGTTTCAGATTCACAGTTGGAAGTCTAATGTAAATTTAGTTAATTTGAATGATGACATCAGTTCTCCGAATTTAAACTTGATATTTCACAAAACTAGATGTCTTGGCTGACACAGAACTCAATGTGACGAACAATGGAAATTGCTTTGATGACACCTCGCGACCTGTAACCTTGCATAGATTAAAAGCCAAGATATCAAATATTTGTTTTAGAGATGCCGGTGGCGTCACATGGTTTTATTATCAAACATGGGATGTGCATAGATCAGTTCTTAAGAAAGTTTAAGGGGTGAATAGTACATTCATGTATACATATTGCTTATTGTTAACTCTTTTCAGCTGTCTGCTGATAAAGTTAAAGCTATTTCACAACTTCTTTAGTTGTTAAATCAAATTATGTCATTTTCTGTAGGATTCATTCGGGTATATATGTAACGCTTTGCAGCAAATTACTATTTAAAATACCATCGGATTTACTATCTACAGTTCAACTTTTACAATGGAATATTTTTACCCTTTCTTAACTAAAACTATTTTCATAATTCAGTGAAACATGTGTCGTTTTTCATACTTGTTCCAACAATGGCTAATTTTCTACTACCAGGCAGTGGTAGCATCATGAGGGAAGGATGGTTTTCCAAACCAATATCACCCGCAAAGTGCACACAACAATACACATCACGCCAGGTCTTACAGAAATGCTCAGATATTGTTCCCTGGGCGTCCAAATATGAAACTTTTTCCTGGAGTAGATACCCAAGCGAGAGGCTAGGGGGGCACTCAATCCCATTTCTCGAAACTCAGTTCAGGCCTGTGGGCTTTGGGGATGCATGTGGACTTCGGAGATGCCTTTCTACTATCCCTATCTTACTTAGGTCCCCCCCCCCCAATCGAAATCCTGACACCGCCACTGCTACCTGGGCAGTATTTATTGGGTTATTGTAGTTGTAGTTTAAAGCAATATTTGTTTAGGTATATTATACTTATATACTTAATAAAAAAAAATAAAAATAATCCGTAGAAAAACAATAGTCATTTCCAGAGGTTTGGTTTGTTATGTCTGTTGAAGCCAGATGAAAACGGAAAAAGGAGTGATTGTTTTAAGCTTCCCTTTAAAGCCAGTACATAAATATTTAGAGATGTACGATTATGAAAATTTCACTTCGATTTCGGTTTCGGTTATTTTTATGACAAAAAGAGTTGGTTTCCATTCGGTTTCGTTTTTTTTCCCTGTCCAATAACACCAATGAAACTTTGTGTGGATTGGGAGCCAGCTGCACGTAATTGTTCATTGGACAGGCTTGGGAATAAAGGGTTTGTTGCAGGATGTGACCGTCATGATGTCTGGCACGGCTGACGCAAACTTATGAACTGTGATGATTGATTCCTTTCAGTTTCAATGATGGCATACTACATATTTTTGATCAAGAAATTTGTGTTCTGAACAATCTTTTACAGGTAGATATCAAATAATTTTAACATTTGAGTAAATATTTCTCACCAGAAAAACAGAGGTATGAAAAACAACAATTCCGAGGCACGAGGCAAAATTATACACATGGGAAATCCCCTTCGAAACAAAACGTCATTGGGGGGTGGGCATGAAGACATTTTACACTGGAATTTTGTCCTATAAGTTTTGTTGAAAATCGGGTTGCATTAGGTTACATGCTTATATGAGAAATAAATAAAAGCTGCGACCTCAAAAATTAGGCCCACTGTCCATTCTTAATATTGCGTAGACAAACGCTAAAGCCCTTCTGCTTCTTTCCTACCAGATTGGTGTTTCAAGAATCAATATGTTGAGGCTGAGGCTGAAACAACTCAAGGGGGGGAAACACCACAAAATTGAAACGTCCATAGGTCTATCCGTCTACCCCCTTAAGATTTTATATTGCTGATGCATGTGATCAAGACTGTACTGTGTTAGTGACACGAGGCATGTTGATAGTTTTTGTGGGTTTTTTTTTTTTTTTTTGGGGGGGGGGGGGGTTCTGATCTGGGGAAAATAAAAGTGGCCACTTCACTTCAATTAAATCAACTTTTGCTTCCTAAAATTCACTGAGAGACGTAATTTCGCAGGGTGGCATGGAGGTAGGCGTGGGGGCTCAAGCCCTCTCAATCAAATCTTTTCTAAAATGTTGTTTTTTGATTGACTTGTACATTTTGTTTCTATTTCCATAAACCTTGTTATTTTTTTCCTTTTTAACCTCTTACCTAGTGCTGAAAATGAATTCTCGTGTAACTGGAGATTTCAATTGTAGGTTCCTAAACATAGGTTGTGATCCTTCATGAGAACGAGTGCAACATGCTCGTTCCAATAAGGAATCACAACCGATGTTCTGGAGGGCAAAAGATGAGAATATAAAAAAATGAAATGATTGTACAGTGCTGGCTGGTTTGTGTCGTTACGTTAGGTAATGAATTAACATGTGTACAGTGGTTGATCGGAGTGGGAAAATACCCAAAGTTTTATTCCTAATTATGTAGTTTGCTGTTATCTCTTTTATGCCTTTACTATCCTAGATATTTTTCTACATATCACAAGGTAACCATATTAACAATATCACAATTTCTGAATGGAAATTACTGTCCTGAAACTGTGCTGGCTAAAATCATTCTATTTCTCATACCACCTAATAGGTGTTTCTATGCACAGAGTGCGACTCAAATAACTCAGTGTCGGAATGTCCCAAGGACAAAATGTCCATGTCTCCATCACATTTATGTTGTTATCTCTTATTTCATAAGACCCAACCATATGGAATCAGGACAGGTGGCATAAGGAAGACACTTTAGAAGAGAATATGCAGTTTTCCTTACTTCAAGATGCATATAATTAGAAAACACTTTCTTATGTAGTGAAAAAATTAAAATGAAAATCACGACTTTAATTTAATTTACTTTTCGTTCCTATGTGCATAAGTTTAAATTATTTTACTTTCACTCGCAATGGCAAGGTATTTCAATTTACAGAGGCCAAAACGACAACTTTGGGCCGAAATGTCCATATCTACGTAACTTGAGTCTGAGTCGGAAAACTCTCTCTTTTCATCAGGGGTTAATCGAGTGCCCCCACTTTTGTCTCGCCTCATGGAGTTGTTGGTATTTCTGCAAATCACAAGATATGGATTATTTACAAAATCGACACGCAACTTACTCAGTTTTATGTCGTTTCTGGTGAATTATTCAGACACTTGATACGTTTTTTGGTCATTTTTCTGTAAGCAAACGAAGTGTGTATCTGAGTGACAGTGTTTGCTAGATGTTTTTGTGAACAACCGAGATCGCGGTTTTTACATTTTTCTCGGTGTCGGTTTCGTTTTTTTTTCAAATAACCGAAACCGAGTTGTTTTCACGGTTAACCGAACATCACTAGTACATATTTGGAGTAGTTCAAATCCTCACTGAATTATTTGTGATGTGTAGCACTGAAATATGTCAACTGCAATCATGGTAATCGAAATGGAGTATGAAAGTAATATTTTCCTTAAGAAGGGGAATGTTAAGTCTGTGTACTCACTGTCATTTTATCAACTTTTGCTTTCAACTGTTTATACTCATTCATTATATTTTTCAATGATTCACCTTTGACAAAGGCACCTTTTTCTCCAGAAACACCTGAAAAAATACGGAGTTGTGAAACAATTGTCTGCAGAACAAAATTGGATTTGATCACTGAACCCTTATCATATAATCTCTCCCCACTCCCTCCCATACATAAATTATACAGTCCCTAAAAATAAGAATGACTGTCAATAAAGCTATAATGGAAGTGGAGGGTGGGAATGAGTGGAGAAAATATTAACCACTTGACTGTACTGTGAAACTTGTCAAAATACTGAAATTTCAAACAACACTTATTTCGCTTTACACGTTTAGTAATTTACCAATTCAGTCTTGTTTGACAGAGCTCATTGACCTTTGTCAAACAAGACTGAATTAATTCAATTACTAGCTACATTATTGAAAATATTTGTAGGATGAAATTTTGATATTTTAACATCAGTTTGCAGAGGGTTAATATACCAGTATCTGGGTTTAAAAGGTCACTGCTAGACAACATAAAATGTGGGAATAGAAAAGAACAAAGAGGTGAAAACTGATCTGAGAAATGAATGTGAAATTGCTCCCAGGGAATATTTTAATAGGCATTGCATTGCATTATGCAATACACAAATCCAGAAATATGATGGTTGATTTTATAAGGAAATGGACACCCATCCAACCACCAAGTGTGCAGGATGCACATTATATGTGGAAGTCATAAGGCATCGAGGGTTGAACATGAACTTTTACTTCAAAATTTGCACCATGATCCTAGTTCACAGTTGAGCGATTTTTTACCTGTTCACCAGTGGCTATAAAAGCCAGCTGTTCTATCCAAAATGTCCTCTATTTACAGCCAGAACATGCAAAAGTATTTATTGACAAACCTGGGAGGGATGAAAGAAAAAGAGACAAGCGCGGGATGTGGAACCCTCAAAGCCTTATGGCTTCCTCACAGAATGCCTCCTATCCTGCACACTGTGTACTTGGATGGGGGTTCATTCTATTTCATAAGCCACCAGACTTAACTTGTGTTGAACATGAACTCTTTAAAGCGCAATAAATGCATAAAAATAACAAAGATAAAAGTCAGTTAACAAAATGTATTGTATTCCAAAATGCTCCTGTACATCACAGTACAAAATACAAAACAGATCACTATGACAAGTAGGTTACATCATTCCATCTAAAAAAACAGTCATCATCCAATGAAGTCAAAACATGTAGTACTGGATCAGAAACCATACAAGAAAAAGCAAACAAGAATCTGGTGTATACAACTATATGACTCTAACTAGACTTTATGATTCTGGATAATGTTTTTTCCAGATGAGATTCCATGATTTTTCAGAGTGTCTGATGAATTGTTTTTAACTGTCTCACTGATGTTATGAGAAAGGTGGGTATAGTAGTCTCAAATGACTCAGTTTGATAAAAAAAAATGTTCAGGTTAAAATCATCATTAATGGTGGAGAGGTTTAACATCAATATCGTCACCCAACAAGTCAATGACTGACAAAATGAGTTATGTTTGTTTGACACGTACTCACTGAGTGCTGCGGCTATTTGAAAATGGTCCATTTTATCTCAAATGTGTCCAAAATATTTATGTCTGACAGATTGTAGAGGTTAACAAGTGCTAACAGGAATATTTTTCCATGTAACTTGTAATGTCACACCAAGAACTGCGAATGGCCATTTTTTCTTAAAAATTTACAAGATGTTTTCAGAGAAATCCAGGGAAAACATGAATTTTGAGCTTTTGATGGGTATCATTGTTTATCTAGAGCTGTAGGTTTTTCAAAATCCAGTTCGGTTTCGGTTTTTTCGTTGAGGAAAACCTCGGTTTCGGTTTTTCCCCTACATACTCTGCCTTCCGTGTAAATTGTGCACATTTCGGATCCTAAAGATACTGGAATAGGCACACAGGACAGTTTGACTTCAGAGATTCAAGCGATGGTCCCTGATTGACAACGTGGGAAAATAATGGACAATTGGACGTACTTTGACTGTTGTTTGGTAAACTGATTTGGGTATTTACTCTTTGTATATTTCATGGTAAATATATGTACTATAATACTACCTAACTTCTACCTTCATATCTTACACTTTCAGTAGATATCAGTCTTCAGTCTTGTGTGAATGCATCTGTAACTAGTGTAAGTGGGACTGGTCAGTAAGTAGCCGAGTCTGTCACAGACGTCACCGAGTTGTTCACTTGTTGACATTCAACTTAGATGGTTTGGCAGCACACTTGAACACAGTCACAGAACAAATGAAGCGAAGAAAGTTCAAGATACTGACAAGAAAAGTGCCTTTTATTGCAAAAAAAAAAAAACTTATGAAATAAAAATATTTTAAAAAATACTGGCGTTACTTCTTTTTCAAGTTCTGATTTTTAAACTACCCAACTCCCAAGTCAGATCTAATAAATGTATTGAATTTATTCCCACTGATGTTGATTCTGATATCACAGAATACCGACAAATAAGCATATTATTGGAACCGACTGACTTGGCCCGAATTTGTTCGTTCCATTAACATGATTTAGAAATATCCCCCCCCCCCCCCCTTCCGATCTGCAGTGCAAAATGCTACATTTTCTAAAAGCGGATACAAAATTAATTTTTAAAAAAAGACAGACAGACAGACAGACAGACAGACAGAACAGACAGACAGACATTGTCACTTATAGAGCTGCTAGTCGCAGCTAAAAATAAGGATTGGTATTAGCTCCACAGTTCCTCCCTTATTTCCTATTTTTGTTTTTGGAAGCTGCCCTCCCACATACACTGCTGATATTTATCAAAAAATAATATCGAAAACTGCTATGCTTTGACAGTGTTTGGGTCCATGCGTTAATTTTGTGAAACCCTGAAGCAGCACATGTTGACCTCATTGTCGTTTGTTCTATTTTTAATACTGGAAAATTTTGTTGGTGTTCAGTGCACTGAATATGTTTATTTGAAGCAATAATTAAACTGTTCTGTTGCTGGTGCATGGTTTATACTGCATTATATGGATTTATTTATCGGACCCTTTCATTATTGTCGTCATTTAAGGTCAGTTGAACATAACATTTGTGGGTTTTTCTCTTTCCAAATCTCGATGGAGTCTAAAGAAAGCACAAGTTTTGAAAACAAAAATTTGATTGGTCAGTTCATCAGACATGTCAGTTTGAGAAGAAAAACAATACTTATCTGTCAATAAATAAAGAACAAGTTTGCAAATAATGTTGTTTTAATAATTCTATTTCTATTGTACAATACAATACATGTTTTTAACATAAAACAAAGAAAGAAAAGTGAAATATTCAACTGAAAAGAAAATCATTGTCATTTTGGATTTACCAGAATGTTTCACTGGGATTTTCACACCACACCAGTCCAGGACGATCTTTGAGAGGGTGTCCGAAAATTTTGAGGCTTAAAAAAAAATTATTTTTTGATGAAAAAATGGTGTACGAAAACAAAAAGTGTCCGAAAATTTTGATAAGATACGGTATTTATATTTCAATTTCTCCTATCACCGAGTTAAGTTGAGTAATTAAATTGATAAGTTCAACTTATGAATAGAACAAAAACAGACGTGGAAAGAAGATGTCAACGACAGAACACGTTAGTTTTGTTTTCACTGCCATGTTGGCGGCCTGAGATCAACACTGAACTGTCAAATTTAATGCTGTCATAGACTATGTGACAATGGCGGGGCGTTTTATATAAAAACCGAAAACCGTACAGTGCAGATATTTCCGGTTTTAATTTTTTTGTAAAAACTGAAATTTCGGTAAACCTACAGCACTATGTTTATCCAGCCTAAAATGGGTTACGGGTTGTTTTCTGAACACCCTTATTACTTACAAAAATAATTCTCAGTGAATTCCACTTCCACTTATGTTGATCTCTCCTCTTAACTTTGGGTGCTGTGATTATGCAAATACAGCCCATCTGATCAAAATTTTGATGTTTGAGAACCTGCATAGGGTTAACAAATGCTTACTGGAATATTTTATACATGCAGCTTGTAATGTCACACTAAGATCTGAGAATGGCCAATTTTTCTTGGAAATCTACGAGATGTTTTTAGAGAATCCTCGGATAACATGAATTTTTAATCTTTTGACTGGTATCGCTCTGTAACCAACCCTAAAGGGGTTAATGCTTGGTTTTGTGAATACCTTCATTACTTACAAAATTGAACCTCGGTGAATTCCACTTCCAATGAAGGAGGTTATGTTTATCTCCCGGGTACACATTGGGTGTTATTGGTGCTCAAGAATAGCCCAATTTCTCAAAATGTCCATACTTGGCAGCCACTGGAGGGCTAACAAATGCTTACTGGAATATTCTATCCATGCCACTTGTAATGTCACAGTGACGCATGGCAAAGGTGTCCGATCGCCCTTGCGCACCATCGCTCATGCAAAAATTTCCAAGGTGCGCGAATGATCCCTCACCTCTATTCTTGGGTGTGTTTTCATCCTTTTGAGTTGCGTCAACAGAAACATTCAATTAAGTTTTGATGTTGGGAAATTTTTAAGAATCACTCATGATTTGAAGCGTTTAAAGTACAATTCCAAACAATTTCCTTTCTGTCTTATGAACATGACACACAGTAGTTCACTTATACATGATACATCCACACACGACACATCAACAGTAAAAGGGTTGCACATTGAGAACTCGCCCAGATCTTACACCCTTCACAAAACGAACACGCATGTTCAGATAAAAAAAAACGGTGGCCATTCTGAGATCTGAGAAATGTTTTAATACTTCCGTATTTTTTTTTATCAAAGACATGCGGAATGTTGCCCCGTTCCTTGTTTTCTTTTTTCATGTGATACCTGTAGCTCCAACTCACCAGTGACACGAATTAATGTACTCGATTTGGAATTTAAGCATCCATTTTCCACGATTTTAATAATCTGCCATTTAAAATCCAGATCTAATTTTAGCTGGTTACATATATTTTCACCGTCAAAATTCCCGTCTGTGTTCAGTTGTATTCACATATTCGTTTCGAAGGACGCTTGTCAGTAAAAGTTAAACATTGAAATCAACAACACTCAATCAAATTCACTCTCCTCACAGTTTTCACTCTCGCAAACTTTATTTGAGGTGAGCAATTTTCCACTCGCCTCCATTTTGCTCCCATTCGTCACTGATGTCACTCTAAGACCTATGAATGGTTAATTTCTTGAAGACTTACTAGATTTTTTGGAGAAATTCACAGAAAACGGGAATTTTAAGCTTTTAAGGGGTATATCTCCTTAACAGTCGAAAATGTGTTAAGACCTTGATTTTTTAATATTCTTACTACTTACAAAAACATTTCCCTATCAGTTTTCTGTCTGAGTCAATTCCACATGTGACTGATGGGATAAACTAGAAATTTCTTGTTTTCAAGCCCATACCATGTCCACTCTATATGCTTTTGAACCCAATATTTATTGCATAAAAGAAGACTAACTAGGGCTCTTGAAGCCTCAATACATTAAATTCACGAGTCTCAAGCTGCAGTTAATGTTGTTAAATTTTTCGTCACTTGACTGATGGGACATATTTGGACAAGGTGTTTGAGTACCTCTATTCAAATGGTTATATTTAATCCAATAATAGATTATTTGTAAAATCTTATGACTTTTTGTTACACATTAATATTCTTCTACAAAATGAAGGAAATCTGAATGTTGTATCCATTAGGAAATTTTTAGGCTTGCAAGAAATTGGCGTGACTGATGGGACATTAGTTTTGTGACTGATGGGCCACCGATCGAAAAATGAACATTCTTCAGTATTTGTGGGAAGACATTTGGTCTGTTTCCTATTCAAAGAAATTAAACAACATTCAGAATGTGTTAGCATATTTGTCTGTACCAGACATGTATCTTTATAACTAACCCAGAGTAACCAGTACTATTCATATGCAATAGTTTGACCAAAATGTTGCAAATTTCAGTGCATAGTGAGAGTTCCAACTTTGAGATGAAACATTCGACTCTGAAAATCAAGTTAACACACTGAGTAAATGAAACATTGTGATAATTTTATTTTTCTAAACATTAAAAATGCATGTACAACACAAAATTGATAAACAAACTTACAAAACTAACAAATTATACTCTCCTTCACAAAAAAACTGCAAATTTTCTGAACTACAAATCTATAATATGAGAAAAGTTCTAATGATCAATATATGTTTAACAGTAATATTCAAGTTGGAAACGATCAAATCATTTAAATATTCAATTATCTTAGAGTTAACCTGACAAATTTATAAACATACCTGGCTGGGTTTGGGTGTACAGTAATCACTACATTTAAGATCTGGGATTAGGAAATATTGAATTAATCAATTAGATCCCTTGATCTAAGGTTTGGAAATCTAACTGACTTATTAAACATTTACTAGTCATAAATTAAATTATGAGCATAGCAGAATGTGCACATGCCCAGTAAATTTAATAAAACAGGGACAATTTTTATTAAATTCCTTTTGATCTTAGAGATTTCATACCACACAGCATTTATCTCAGGCTCAAAAGTGTATGTGTTATTGTAGTGGTTATGCATCAAGCATCTCACATGAAAAAATCCCCTCTTGCGCCAATAACTGTTCCATAATACTCAACTTCTTCATAGTCTACTACTACCCATTGCCCACAAGTGGGCAAGGTAGAGGTTTCATGAACAGCATTTTCAGATTCAGATTCAGAAGGCTTTTCAGCTCGGGTTGAGATAAAATACGTTTCGAACTTTGCTTTCTCAACCAGAGAATGATGTCCATGCTTTAATGCATACCATTGAACACTCTCAAAATAATGTGAGGACCTTGTTCCTGTTAAAGTTTTCATCTCGACACCATCAGGATTCCAAAACCCATCTAATTCTGGTTTCCTTTTTGCAATTCTTCCCACAATACAAAATGTGTATATATGGGCAAGTGACCCTGGCAATCTCAGCAAATGATGACGAGGAATCCAAGTCAATATGCTCTGCCCTCACTTTCTCACCAACCCTACATTTCACTGTGCCACCCCTGCCATCAATGCAACCTTTCCCATGCAAAGTGGCAGAGAAATGCCACTTTGATGGATATTTGCTTGATGTTAAATAACATAGACTAAATTTTTGTTTGAAGTGTTGAGCAGTTCCATCAGATTGAAAATTTATTTCTTTGACAGGGCAATTGAATTCCCTACAGAAATTTTCTATGAGCTCATCATTGAAGACACAAACAGCATACTTGTCATGATGCTTGTAATCTGATATGATCACATATGGTACTGACTTGGGTTCCTCATCAACATTTGCTTTGTAATATATCATTGAGGTGTAAAGGGTGGATGACATACTATCAAAATATACAGACTGTTCATTTTGATAATTGTGTTGAAAATTTTTGCTGAAATCAGTTTCAATTAAAAGAAGCCCTGGTTCAAGATTTAATTTTAAATTATTGTAATTGTTAGCCTGTACACGGTTTATGTAAAAATATTTTAAAAAGTCTCCACATTTAGTTCTCAACAAGTCAATCACTTCTTTCACTTCCCTATTTTCCTTAAACCTCATCAGCCTATCACCCTCTCCCTTACCTCACTGTTTGTAGCTTATTGGACCACTTTTAATAAACTCATCTCCACGCTCTATAACTTCATCGAATCTTGTTAACTCACAACAGTCCTTACACTTCCCAAGCATACAGTTCTCACTCTCATCATCGCAAACAATCAGTCTAACAAAATCTGATGTTGAAGAAGGAAATATTGGAAGACTTTCCAAGAGAAGTCTTAACATTTTCATGGTACATGCATAAACAATAATAATTGACTAAACTTGATATTGGGCTCATTTTAACTGACAGTTATTCTATGCATGATTTTGTGACAGATGGGACAAATTTTTCAGAATTTATTAGAACTGATATAGAGAGGAAAGTTTGTCATTTTCTGCTCCCCACATCATGTTTGTTACTCTAGGTAACTAAGTAGTGACAACTAGGCAGTTCTATACCATTTTGGGTCTTAATTATTAAAGTGTCAGTTTTTTGTTTGGTTAAAATGGTTCTGTTTAAGCATTGGCTACTGGAGCAGACCATACTGGTAGCAGAGTACATTTACAGAAAAGGGAAGTTAATTACTCGGAACTATGGTCCTCAATATGTGTTTCCTCTGGGAAAATGATTCAATGACGCATTTCAAATGGCTGTGAAGTGTTGTGCATTAAACCCAACCATATGTCACATTTCGTGACTGATGGGACATATTTTGCATGGTCACGAATAAGACAATATAATGAAATGATGAACAATGTTCTGATTTCTCACACCAAGGCCCTCATGTTGTAGAAGTAAAACAGAAATTAGTTGGTAGTTCTCTATAATATTTGTATAATACAACATTATACACCCAAATCGTGATTGATGGGACACAACATCGGAAGGTATTGTGGTCTGGACTGTTATCGTGTACAAATATTTCAGAAGAGTATAAACCTAAACTATTATCTACACGATACCCATTTCTTCCAAACTGACTCATATTTATATAAATGTAGGCAAAAGGTACCTTTGTTTGTGCACTAAAAAATATGGTCAAATGTTTTTTAATATAGCTTCAAATTTTGTTAGGAGGGCATTTTATGGCATAACTCAGAACAGGAAACAGATATTCAGAAAATTTAAACTGCTCACGAAACTTCAGGATCATGCCATTCCAGGGGTTAACAATACAATAAGATAACTAGAACCCGAAATTTTGACAAAAGTGAAACTTTTAAATGGAATTAACCTCCGGTAACAGAAGTTACGTATCTCTGTGCCATTCCCATCTGATGTTGTTGGTGTCCAAAAACAGACTATTTTTTCAACATTTTGACATTTAGCAGCCCATGGAGGGTTAACAAATGCTTACCCGAATAATTTATCCATGTAACTGGTAATGTGACACCAAGACCTATCAATGGCCACTTTCTTCTGAAAACCCTACAAGTTGTTTGTAAAGAAATCCAGAGAAAACATGAATTTTTTAAGCTTTTGATGGATATCGCTATTAAGCACCGCAAAAGGGGTTAACACTTGGTTTTTTGAATACCCTTATTACTTACAATGAAATGTGTCAATGACACCGTAGCTCAACTTGACAAATTTGAACTTGTTAAGTTGTAAGTGAAATGGCACAATTGAAGATCATTGGTACCAATGTCATTTGGTGAAATTTCAACAAAACAGCATCGTGTGTGCACAACATCAGAGTAATCCGTGCATTTTTAAATGTGAACTGTAAGATTGGCTAAAGGAAGAATGTTGATACACAAATGCAGTTAAGTTCAGAGGTTATTGTAAATGGCAACTTTTTTCACAGAAATGAATGCTAATCAACAGCTCTTATCTGAAGGTCTCGCCGAATGAGCACACCAAGTTAAAAAACAATCCTATGATAAATGTGGCCGGTTGACCATGTTAAAGAAGAATGTTGATGCACAAATGCAATAAATTCAGAGATTGTTGCTAACAGCAACAGTTTTTGATGGAAATGCAAAGAAAATGGATAGCTCCTATCTTTGTCACCCCGCATAAGCAAACAAAGTTTCAAAACAACCTGATAATGAATGTGCCCTCTAAGGCATGCCAAAGGAAGATGTTTATGCACAAATGCACTAAGTTTGAAGGTCAGTGCTTGTGGCAATGTTTTTTCTATCTTTTTTATGGAAATTCATAAATATACCCTGCAGAGAGTGCAAAAGGGATAAGTTGCTGCACAAATGCAGTAAGTTCAAAGCCTTGTGATAACGAAAATAATTTTTTAAAGAAAAAAATCAAAAACTCACATCTAGAGGGCACCCCGAACACACATACTAAGTTTCAAAGTGATCTGATGATAAATATGCTCTGAAGGCTGAGTCAAAGGAAAATACTGATGCACAACTTCACTAAGTTTTTACTACGTTCATTGGAGGTTGTGACAAAGTGAAATACTGAAGCCTGACTGAACTAAGTTCAAGGGTCATTGCAAGCGACAACATTTTTCGACAGAAATGGAAGAAAATTGATAAATCCCATATAGATATCACTCCACACAAGCACACCAAGTTTCCAAGTAATCCAATCCTAAATGTCCCCTGCAGGGTGTGTCAAAGGGAAATATTGATGCATAACCAGACCTTGTGATTTGAGGCGCGTCATTGCGCTGGTGCAACATAGTGTGCCTAGTTTGAAAGCTAGGCGCTGGGAGTCAACCAAGGAAGACGTTAAAAACTATTACTGAAATCGTGAAGCATTTCAAAGTTCCCCTAGAATTCGCTGGGTTTGACTTCACAGGTTACAATGACACAGACACTTTTTTCAAAACAATTAAAAACGAGTGGAATGACTTAAAAATTACTGTCAAAAATTATTACTCGAAGAACCTCAAACTGAAGCCCCTGTGGCAAAATATCCTTAACTACCGAAAAGAGCAATTCCCTAATATTTGTTTATTGGCAGAGATTGTGCTCGCTATCGCAGTCAGTAACAGTGTAGTTGAATGCACCTTTAGTCATTTAACCGGCATGCTTTCAGATACACGCTTGTCAATGAAACATGCCACAATGGAAAATTTACTGTTGGTTAGGGTGAATGACGTAGTGTTCGAAGGAGCTGAAAAAAATGCAATTCTCGATAAAGCCGTATCAAAATATCTTTCTACAAGAAGGAAGAGAAAAGTTTCAGACTCCGGTGCAACTTTTGAACTGTCCAAAAGGCATGGGTATTTACAGTAAGTCTTGATCAGTTACTCATTTCCCCCGATGGAGAGCCTGGTGAAATGCACGCCTCAATTCTATTTTAGGTGCGCTATAAAATGCGCGCCTTCAGATTTCAAATCACAAGGTCTGCATAACTGCACTAAGTTTTTACTAAGTTCATCAGAGGTTGTTGCCAATGGCAACTATTTTTGATAAAAATTGAAGAAAATCAATAGCTCCCATATAGAGGTCACCCCAAACAAGCACACTAAGATTCAAAGTGATCCGGTCAACAATGCGCACTGCAGGCTGCACCAAAGGGAAATATCGATGCATAATTACACGAAGTTCATCAAAGGTTGTTGCCAATGGCAACATTTTTTGACAGAAATTGAAAAAAATCAATAACTCCCTCTAGAGGTACAGGCCTTCCCGAATTGGGCAAACGGTCGTTTCGTTTGCCCAAAGATTACCTAAATATTTTTAAGGTGAGCCATTTTTCCATTCGCCCAAATTAAAACATGTAAACCAAACAAAGAAAAGTGATCCCGAAAAATCATGCCCAGATCATTGCGATTTTATTTCATCGGAAATTACAAATTCATTCTGTCATAGTTGATTCTATGCACTGAGCTAAATTTATTTATAGACCAGTGATTCTGTGTTTGCCTTGCAGATGTTAAAAATAACTTTGCAGCGATCGTGCGCAATCATCATCAACACCATGCTCGATGTTGACTTTTCATTTTCGCAATAAATTTTCAATGTCAAACTAATGCTTTAGCATTTTCTAAATAAAAGAATATAAGTATAGTTTCCCTTCCGAAAAACACTTTAAATATTTTACTATTTTTAGCTCAACTTTGGCAAAGCCAAATTTGAGCTTATGCCATGGCAAGTTGTCTGTCGTCCGTCTGTCCATCAACACGGCTCGGGCTAGAGGCCATATTTATGAACCGATCTTTACGAAACTTCTTGGGTACCTTTGTTATGGCCGTGGGACGAGAACGAGTGTTTTTGGGTCCGATCCGAAATTTAAGTTGGCCGCTGGCAGCCATTTTGTACAAAATTAGATGAGATTAGATTTTTGCGCAGAACTTCCATATGAAAGCGCTGATTTGAATAATTTTTTGTATGAATGTTTAGTTCCATGGGATACATTACATATAACACAGGTTTTTTCTTGTGCGTTTATTATGCAAATTAGACTAACTTTGATGTATTTAGTGTTACTTTCAGCACTGTAAGTGCAAATGCCAATACGGCTCGGGCTGGAGGCCGTATTTATGAACCAATCTTTACGAAACTTCTTGGGTACCTTTGGTATCACCGTGGGACGAGAACGAGTGTTTTTGAATTCGGTCCGAAATTCAAGATGGCCGATGGGAGCCATTTTGTACAAAATTAGGTGCAATCAGATTTTTGCACAGAACTTCCACATTAAAACGCTGATTTGAATAATTTTTTGTGTGAATGTTTAGTACCATGGGATACATCACATATGATACGAGGTTTTTTCTCGTGCAAAAATTGTGCAAATTAGATGACCTTTGATTTTTTCAGTGCTACTTACACACAGGTAAGTACACATGTCAATACGGCTCGGGCTAGAGTCTGTATTTATGAACCGATCTTCACGAAACGTCTTGGGTACCTTTGTTATCACCTTGGAATGAGAATGAGTGTTTCTGGGTGCGGTCCAAAATTCAAGATGGCTGCTAGTGGCCATTTCGTACCAAAATTAGGTCTAATCAGTTTTTTGTACACAACTTCTATACGGCTCAGACTAGAGGCTGTATTTATGAACGGATCTTTACGAAACTTCTTGGGTACCTTTGTTATCACCGTGGGATGAGAACGAGTGTTTTGGGGTTTGGTCCAAAATTCAAGATGGCCACCAGCAGCTATTTTGTACCAAAATTAGTGCAATCAGTCTTTTGTACAGAACTTCTGTATGAAAAGTTCTGATTTGAATAAATTTTTATATGAATGTTTAGTAACATGGAAAACATCACATATAGTACAGGGTTTTTTCTCGTGCAGAAATTATGCAAATTAGATGAACTTTGATTTATTCAGTGCTACTTATACACTGTAAGTGCACATGTCAATACGGCTCGGGCTAGAGGCTGTATTTATCAACCGATCTTCACGAAACTTCTTGGGTACCTTTGTTATCACCTTGGGACAAGAACGAGTGTTTCTAGGTGCGGTCCAAAATTCAAGATGGCTGCCAGTGGCCATTTTGTACCAAAATTAGGTCTAATCAGTTTTTTGTCACAACTTCTATACACCTCGTATTTATGAACTGATCTTCACAAAACTTCTTGGGTATCTTTGTTTTCACCTTGGGACAGGAACGAGTGAGTTTTGGGGTGCCTTTGTTATCACTGTGCTATGAGAACAAATATTTTGGGGTTCAGTCAGGCCCCTCTGGGACTCAAAGATTTCTTTTCTAGTTTAGCATCTGACTGTCACCCACCTTTACAATACTTTACCTATACATTTATTACAGGCTACGGTCAGTATTTATGTACAGACTGTTACAATACTTTATATGTACCTTTGTTATCAGGTCATTACCTAGATGTTTGTCATTGCTGTGTCACATACTATACATGTACATGTCTTAACAAATTGAGCTACAGTGTCATTGACACTTTCATTATAAATATTATCGCAAAAATGACACAAAAACCGCATGAATATTATGTTAATTAACCAGACCAAACACCGTTACATGTGTACTTTCGAAATAGTGAGAGTAGCGCTCCGTGTTTCAGTATTCTATTGAATGAATGACAGTAAAAGTGTAAAACACTCAATTTTATGTGCATAAAATACTTACATACAAACCATGTTAAGTAAATTAAAAGTGAAACAAACGGCCGAGTCTGTGGGTGTGAAGACATTCAAAAAGTGGCCAAATTCAACTGATTTTAGTTTTGAGGTCGATGAAAAGGGTTACCTTATATGAAATGAGTTACCTAAAAAATTTAAGGTAACCCGTTAAATGGGTTACCTTAAATTTATATTTGGGAAGGCTTGAGGTAACCCCAAACAAACATACCAAGTTTCAAACCATTCTGATCATAAATGTGCTCTGTTGGGCATGACAAAGGAATATATTGATGCCTGACTAAACTAAGTTCAAAGGTTGTTGCCAGCGTCAACATTTTTGGACAGAAATAGAAGAAAATCGATAGCTCCCATCTAGAGGTAACCCCAAACAAGCATGCCAGATTTCAAACTGTTCTGCTCATAAATGTGCCCTGTAGGGCATGCCAAAGGAATATATTGATGCCTGACTAAACTAAGTTCAAAGGTCATTGCCAGCTGCAACATTTTTTGATGGGAATGGAAGAAAATCGATAGCTCCCATCTAGAGCTCACCCCAAACAAGCATGCCAGGTTTCAAAGCAATCCGATCATAAATGTGCCCTGCAGGGTGTGCCAAAGGGAAATATTGAGGTCTGACTAAACTAAGTTCTAAGAACGTTGCAAGCATCAACATTTTTTGACGGAAATTGAATAAAATCGATAGCTCCCATCTAGAGGTAACCCTAAATAAGCATACCAAGTTTTAAAGTGATCTGATCATAAATGCGACCTGTGAGGTGTGCCAAAGGAAATTGTGGTCGTACGTACGTACACCGACAGACGAGAAGTGATGGCAATAGCTCAGCTTGACTTTGTCAAGTTGAGCTAAAAATGGTCAATGGTGAATTCCACTTCCAACAAAGGAGATTATGTTCATCTCTCGGGTATACATTGGGTGCTGTGTGTGTCTGAAAACAGCCCATTTCAACAAAATTATGATGCTTGGCCGCCTGTAGAGGGTTAATAAAATCTCATCAGAATATTTTGTCCATGCAACTTGTAATGTCACACAAAGACCTGCGAGTAATCAATTTTTCTTGAAAACCTGCAGGATGTTTTTAGAAAAAACCCATAGAAAATGGGAATTTTAAGCTTTTAAGGGGGTATCTCTCTTTAGCCAACCCAAAATGAGTTAAGACTTCGACTTTTGAATACGCTTACTACTTACAAAAATGTTTCTGCATAAACTGTGCGCTCGATAAAAGAAGGCACTTTTCCTTGTGGCATACCCATTGGGTGTTGTTGGTGTCCACAAACAGCCCATTTTATAACAATTTTTACTTTTAGCCTGTGGAGGGTTAACAAATGCTCACCGGAGTATTTTGTCCATGCAACTTCTATTGTCATACCAAGACCTGCATATGGCCAATTTTTCTTGAAAATCTATGTGACTCATTTCGAGAAATCCACAGAAAACATGCATTTTTGAGCTTTTCAGGGGTACTGCAGTTTAACCAGCCCAAACCGAGTAAAGACTTAGCTTTTTGAATACCCTTATTACTCACAAAAATGATCCACGGTGAATGCCACTTCCAATAAATGAAGTTATTTTTTATCTCTCGTGTATCGTTTGGGTGCTTTAGGGGCCCGAAAACAGCCCATTTCATCAAAATTTGATGTTTGGCAGCCTATGGAGAGTTAAAAATATGCATCGCCTAATATCTCTTGTATATGATTGGTCGTGTCATAGACAGGTCTAACAATGATGAATGTTTAAAAAAAAATTCTATAAGACGCAGTTCGAGAAAGTACCTATAAACCTTAATTTTGACAGTTTTTTGCCAATTCTGGCGAAAAAAGGTTAAATCGAAAATTCTGCTTCAGTACATTCATTTTTAGATTTTGTCCCCCTCTATGTGTGTGCAAAATTATGTGAAAATCGGGTCAAAAATGGCTTCTGAATCAACCACCAATGGGTATATGCGGAGAGAGACACACTCTGTGCAAGTTGAAGGTACCTTCTTTTATCGGACCCGAAATTTATAGGAAAATATTTTTGTAAGTGGTAAGGGTATTCAAAAGTCGAAGTCTTAACCCATTTTGGGCTGGTTAAAGAGAGATACCCATTAAAATCTTGAAATACCCGTTGTTTGTGGATTTCTCTAAAAACATCATGTAGGTTTTTTCTTGGGAAACCGTGTTTCCTTGAGTTTATGGACCACCAAAGCTGGCTTCTAATTAGTTTTGCCTCCATACCAAGTGCGTTTCAGGCCAATTCGTACCCGGCGCAAACATCTAGAGCTGAACGACCCATGCAACTGGACTTTGGCACCCATCCAGTCATCTCTGAACAATTTGCAACAACGGTCCTCACCTCGCTGTATCCCACCAGTGTCCGGGTTGGGAACTTTACAATGTGAATCATGTACACCATCAACTCTATTGGACAGCACTACTCTGCCAAACCCAGGTACTTTGGATTTCCTATCAATTGACCATGCCTTACACTCCCTCCTTGATTCTCCGGGCATGCCATTTTCTACCTTGCCAGATACTGATGTAGACATCAGTCCCAGCCTTCGCCGAGATATCTTGGCTGGCAACGATGTCAGTTTCGCTCATTTGATCATGCCCGCTTTGGACTCTATGAGCTCTCGGAGCTCCGCCGACATAAAACATGACCCTCGCTTATCCAAGCCACTCACTGTCTGAAATTTTTTGTGCTTTCAATAAGTACAGAGTGGTGGCCAAGTGGATAAGTACGCTGGTCTCTCATGCCAGAGGTCCCGGGATCGATCCCCGGTCGGGGAAAGTTCTCGAGGTGTCAAAATACTCTCTGTCTGCATCAATTGTGGGGTTGATGCTGTCACAACGTACCATCCTATCGGGTGGGGATGTAAAATGGCTGTCCTTTGTGGAGAGAGACACACTCTGTGCAGGTTGAAGATCCCTTCCTAGCATTCAAGAAGAACTAGGCAACGAAGTTGCCGCTATGAAGGTCATCCCACACACCTACACCATTGGGCCAAGGAGAGGCGTTAATATAAGCTGCATAACTTGTTCGTCAATCCCTGTAAAACAAATAAGATTAAATAAATAAATAAGTATAGAAATGTCATTTGTGAGGTATTCTCGGGCCGTCGAGGTGAACTTGATGCATACCAGTCTTATCTGATCGTCATGGTTGCTCAATATGGCGATCTGTTCTACTGGTATCATTTGGCTTTCTCTGCTAAAGCAGCTGCCTGGGTGCAGAAAAATGAAAAGGTCAGCTGGGCAACCATATTTTCTGTGCTTCCACCACCTGCTCTTGCTCAGCACCCCCCCCCCCCCCCCCCCTCTGGTTTCACTCCCATTTCCACCTCTGCGATCTGCTTAAAATTCAATTCTTCACGGGGTTGTTCAATTGGGGCCACTTGCAAATACGCTCTGCAATCTGTCGTTTGCCACATCCTCAATTGCTGTGCCTCAAAAATGTCTCCTCCCGGCCGCCTTCAGCAAGCAAATTGTTTAAATGACCATCAGTACCCAATACCACCACTCACCTACCATCCACTGGGGCCACCACACTCATCGACATCACCCACTTGGGTTTGGCACTCAAGCACCACCCTGACTGGGCCTTCACTACCTCACTGATCACGTGCCTCACTCACGGTATCCAGATCCTGCCAGGGGACTCTTTGGAACTTCCTAACCTTTGTTCAGCTATTGACAATTCCGCTGCCGTGACCACACTCTTAGCTTCGGAGATAGCTGCCGGTTTTCTCCACGGCTCCTTCGATGTTCTGACGTTTCCCACTTTCCGTATCAATCCTATTGGTCTCGTGGAGGGAAATTTTTAAAAAAAAATGTATCTCATCGTTGACCTTTCTGCCCCTCACCACTCACTGATCGCAGCTCTCTCAACTCTCTTATTGGCTGGGAGGACTGTTCCATGTCCTACGTGACTATCGACCATGCCATTAGGGTGATTCAGGACTTGGGCCCTCTCTCGTGGCTGTGCAAAGCTGATATTCAGTCAGCTTTCAAACTTATCCCTGTTCATCCTTCCCTGTAGAACCTCCATGGTATTAAATGGTTTGGAAAATCCTACTTTCACACACGTCTTGCCTTTGACTCTCGGTCTAGTCCAAAATTTTCGACCAGCTGTCCCGGACTATCTGCTGGATTGGTACTGAACTCTACCATCTCCCCAATTTGCTCAACCTGCTTGACGACTTTCTTATATCACCCAACCCCCCACCCCCTCCATTGATCCTCTGCCCATTTTTCAGTCCTTCATGGAGGTATTTTCCACCCTTCACTTTCCCTTGTCCTCTTCCAAAACTGCGGGGACCAACCCATTGTCTGGAGTACCTTGGGATCATCCTTGACACCGATCGCATGGAAGTCTGCCTGCCCCCTGCAAAGGTTTCACGCATCACTGAGTTAGGCTCTGTTTCGCTCATAAAAAGTCTTCCACCAAACGTAAACTGCTTTGCTTGTTAGATCACCTCAGCTTTGCCTGTCGTGTCGTGATCCTGAGACATTCTTTCATTTCCTACCTCATTCAACTCTCCTCCTCTGTGTCTGACCTTTGGCGCCAGCACCACGTCACCATCTCCGCCCGATGCAATCGCAACCTGGCTATGTGGCACCTATTCCTTTTCCACGGGAACGGTGCCTCCATGTTCCTGGATGCAGCCTTCACCACTTCTTTCAATCTAGCCCTGTTCACTGATGCCAGCTCCACCATTGGCTTTGGCGGATATTTCCGTGGTAAGTGGTTCCAAAGCCACTGGCCCTCCGACCTTTCTGTACTCGACCATCGCTCCATGGCTTTTATGGAGTTATACCCCATTGCCGTGGCTGCCATACTTTGGGGCCCCCTATGGGCCCGCAAGCGCATCATCTTTCTCTGCGATAACGAAGCTACAGTTCACATTATTCGGAAAGGCTGTTCACCCATTCCTTCCATCATGAATAACTTACTGTGCAATGTCTTCAAATTTCATGTTTTATTCTCGACACATTCTAGACTCATCAAATTCTATCGCTGATTCTCTATCTCACTTTTCACAGGATTTCCACCTTCTTGCACCAGAAGCAGACATGCTCCCGTATCCGCGCCCTCCTGCTTCCGAAGTTCTCAAGGACTGAACAGTGTGACTGACTTTCTGTGGCATCATTCCATCTCGGACTCTACCCGGAAGGCATACCTTCCCGGTTTTACTCTATTCCAACAGTTTATTTATCTTCATTACCCACAGCATTTGATGTATATTCCCACTTCTCTGGGAGAACAGACGATTCTGCACTTCGAGGCTTTTTCCTTCAGCACGTTACACCTTGCAAATGGCACAATTAAGTTTATCTGGCTGGAGTGCGCAATCATTATCTTTCCTTGGGCCTTCCTAACCCTCTGCTCTCCCCTTCAAGTTCCCCTTGGAAACACCTGGCACCCACCCTCAAGGCCAATCGCAAACACCACCATTTGCCTCCTCGTGTTCGTTTCCCCATCACCTGCAGTCTCCTGTCCCTACTCGTTCACACTCTCCCGATTCAGTCCTTTTCTCCCTACACCAATCTTCTGCTACAAACTGCCTTCCTTCTCGCTTTTTTTGGCTTTCTCCGTTGTGGCAAGTTCACCACAACTTCTCTCACTTTTGACCTGTCCACCCATCAAACATTGCACCACCTTACTTTTACTGGCGATGGCCACAGGGCTACCCTTCTTCTACCAACATCCAAAACAGATCCTCTTCGGCTGGGGGGGTTCCCATTCGCTATTTTCACACGAGTCATTTTATTTATTTATTTATTTATTTATTTATTTATTTATTTATTGGTGTTTAAGGTCACACATTTCTGCACAATTGCTAATCATGACCATGACAGGAGTACCCGGAGAGAACCACCGAGCAACGGTGAGCAACTGTCAGCTCCCCAACATACCAACTCCACACAAGCAGGGTTAGCATTCGTTGAAGACAGATGCACCATCGACGTGCAGTACTACTTAGTACACAACGTTATTGTGCCCCCACGTGGGTAATGGGGGTGAAGTGTTTTGCCCAAGGACACAACGCGGTTGCTGCAGGTGGGATTCGAACCGAGGGCCTCTCGGCTTGCAGCCTGCACCTCTACTGACTGAGCCACCACGTCCCCTAATCATTTTCTTTGTCCGATTACCTTTCTCCACCGCTACCTGGCACTTCAGCTGCATCTGGGGGCTTTACCACATGACCCTTTATTTTTACCGTACATACTCAGCCTCTCAGCCATCCCTTCTTCATTGATCATATCAAGTCTCTCTTGCAATTTTGTGGCATTTCCGAGTAGTATTCAGGCCATAGCTTTCGTTCCGGGGCCGCTACCTCTGCCTGTCAATTACGGCTGGAGAACCACCTCATCCAGACACTGGGGAGATGGTCCTCTGACTGTTACACTCGCTCCATCCACACCCCTGCGTGCATTCTGAAATAGGCCCATCAAGCTATGTGTTTTTCTTCGTAGTATTCTTCCATGATCAGGGCTTCTGCGCACCTGGCGTATTGCGTTCTTCCAACAAGCTTGTTTGTGACACCTGATGGTGACCTTTTCCACCAGCTTCGTTTGGGCCCTTTTGGAGTCCCCCATTCCGTCACTCATGTACTCAATTCCCCATCATAGGTATTCGTCCGTGAATGTCAGGGTGCATTACAACACTGCACCTTTTACTTTCGCAGTCCAATACTCATGGATACATATTGTTAATCTTGACTGGTTTTCAAGAAAAATTGGCTATTCGCAGGTCTTGGTGTGACATTACAAGTTGCATGGACAAAATATTCCGGTGAGAATTTATTAATGTTCTACAGGCTGCCAAGCATCATAATTTTCAGAAAATGTGCCCTTTTCGGGCGCCCACTGTGTACCTGAGAAATAAACAAAATCTCTTTTGTTGGAAGTGGAATTCATCAAGGACCATTTTTGTAAGTAATAAGGTTATTCAAAAAACCAACTGTTAACCTGTTTCGGTCTGGTTTAAGAGTGATGATCATGTTTTACGTGGATTTCTCTAAAACTGTCATGTAGATTTTCAAGAAAACAACTAGTCATTCGCAGGTCTGGGTGTGACATAACAAATTGCAAGGACAAAGTATTCTGATGAACATTTGTTAACCCTCCACAGGCTCTCAAACATCAACACTTTGATAAAATAGGCTGTTTTCAGCCCCCAACCTGTAGCTGGGAAATAAACATAACTTCCTTTATTGGAAGTGGAATTCGCCGAGGATAATTTTTGTAAGTAATAAGGGTATTCAAAAAACCAAGCCTTAACCTGTTTTGGGCTGGTTAAACATCAAAGGCTTAAAAATTCATGTTTCCCCTGGATTTCTTTAAAAACATCTTGTAGACTTCAAGAAAAAATGGCCATTCACAGGTCTTAGTGTGACATTACAAGTTGCATGGATGAAATATTCCGGTGAGCATTTAACTCTCCACGAGCCGATCAACATCAAAATGTTGATAAAATGGGCTGTTTTCAGACACCAACAGCACCCAATGGATATGTAACAGAGAAACATAACTTCTTTCACTGCTCGTTGAATTCACAGAGGATCAGTTTTGTAAGCAGTAAGGCTATTCAAAAGAATGAAGCTTAACCCATTTTGGACTGGATAAGGAGAGGTGCCCTCTAAAAGCTTAAAATTTACATTTTCCGTGGATTTCACTAACTGCTTGTTGGCGATTTTCAAGAACAATTGGACATTGGCAGGTCTTGGTTTGGTATTGCAAGCTGCATGGATAGAATATTCCGTTAGTCTCTTGTTAACCCTCTACAGTCTGCTCAACATCAAAATTTTTATAAAATTGGCTGTTTTCGGGCACCAAATGGGTAATAGATACACATAACCTCTTTTATCAGGCTCAGAAGTCATGAGGGATAATGTTTGAAAGTATTAAGGGTATTCAAGGGCGTGCGGTAGCTCAGTGGTAGACTGTTGGACTTCGACACTAGAGGTCCTGAGTTCGGTCCCCATCCAGGACGACCCACGTAGTGTCCTTGGGCAAGGCATTTTATCCCGGTTGCCTACATGGGGACACAATGACACCATGTACTAAGGCATACTGCATGTCGATGGTACACATGTCTTCAACCACTGTAACCCTGCTAGAGTGGAGTTTGAACTAAGTTAGAATGTTGAGGAGCTGACAGTTGCTAGTTGATGCTCAGTGATTCTCTCAGGGTACTCCAGCTTCCTCCACCTGTAAAACTGTCACGGTCACGATTGATTACCATTGTGCGTAAGTATGTGACCTTAAACACAAATAGCCTTAACCCTGTTTTGTTGGATTAAAGACAGACAGCCCATTCCATGTACGCTGCCTACATTATATTACTTGTAAAATCGACACCCCCACACTAAATCAACTGTGAGGTGGGGTGTCGGACCCGACCAGCTGACGATCCTGACCTCATTAGATAACACTCCTTCGTCATATTTAGCAGCATGGATTTCCCCAAGAAGCAAAGACAAAAGACGTCCGCAGAAAATAATGGCAAATATTTTATTTAGTCTGTATTTTGTCCGTACAGAAAATTTCTCACCCACAGATACCTAAAAATGTTTCAATGATACAATAGGACATATTTCTCTCATAAAACGTGAAAAAGGTGGTGAAGCTGTGAAAGGACAAACGCTGATATCGAAGTAGGCTTTAAACTATCCATGGAATGATCCTAGAATCAAGTTTATATTTGCAGCTTTACTGCAAATAGGATTCCCGTTGTTTCTTGTTGAAATGTGTTTCCATCAAGGCCAAGTAACATACAAAATTTGGAATACAAGGCAATGGGATACAGACACCTGCCCCACGAACAACTGCCTCCTATTAAAACAAGAGCTATTGTTGAAAACAATTCATACCACCACTGCAGTGCTTGAGCAATGAAGAATAAATGAATTTTAAAAAATGTTACAATTTAATTACATACCAAGTTTCATAATAATTTACTTAAGTTATGAAAGTTATAAATATTCTCGGACTGACTCACACACGGACAGACAGACGGATGGACGGAGGGACAGGCAGATGCAGGTAATCCAGTATATCCCCCATTTTCTTCAAAAGTGGGGGTATAATTAATTAGCGGGAACATCTGCCCCCCCCCCCCCCCACCCCCCAACCCCCACTGCTGTTTTTTTAACCTAGGACATCTGACCCCTGCTGTTTTTTTTTTACCTAGGGCATATGCCTCTGCTGTTTTTTCACCAAGTACACCTGTCCCCATTTGTTTGCTAATGGACCCCTCCTCATTGACCTTTCTATCTTTGAAGCACCCGGGCCGACTGGGAGAGGGCGTGGTTGGGAGCATAGCTGGCATACTGTCTTGGGGAACAAGCCCAGAAAATAGGGGTTGCCCTGCCGTCTGGGGAACCCGGTGGTCTTGCAAAGCACCTCTAGTTGTCATTATGTTAGATGTTGGGAGAATAAAGTAAAAATAAGTTTTTAGCAAGTCAAAATTCTGGCTGGGTATGATGTGGGTGCTAGATTTTGAGAAGTCTGAAGTGCAACTCATAGGATGGGGAGCAGAGTATAACTGAGAAGTAACGGTTGTTGATATACGATTTCCAATGAATCCTCTCCAAGACAAACTCAAAAGTAAGTGTATATTTATTTACTGACTAGAATAACCGGGCATAACTTCCACTCTGTGTCCCTTTTCATCAGTCAATTCCACGGTGTCCAACACCAGCGGACGATTTATCCCAACAATATTACGAAGCTCACCAGCCCCCCACCCCCCTCCCTGCCTCTTTCTCCAAAAAAACACATACTGAAAGGTACGCCTCACTTCGTATTCCACACTGCACTGCACTGCACTGCACTGCACAACTGATAAGAAAGCACTAAATAACATTAGCTACAATGGGATCAGTTACTTATAATTTCAAATACAGTGTTGACACTATAGCATTTCCCCGACTAATGGTCCAGATATATACTAGTCTGTAAGGTGGCTATACGCTTCCCCTCCTCCACCCCAGGGTGGTGACATGGCGGTATATAGCCATCTTACAGACGCTATGTTGTGCCTAAGGAACCTTACAATAAAAAAGGGGAGTTCCCCAAAATGGGAAGGGGGAGCAGGTATTTACTACTCTGTAGGGTGGTTATCAAATGCAGTGGTGGCGCCAACATTTCCCCAGCAGTGGGGCTAGGTATATACTCTTTTGTAAGATGGCTATACTGCCCCTCCTCCATCCCACTGGACAGGGTATATTTTATCTACATAGATGTATGAACAACACTTCCTATTTATATATGTAATTATTGTTGTCTATAACTTCATGTTTCTCATTGTATGTATAGATAATTTCAGTATAATAAATAAAACTAATCCCACTGGGAAAAACCAATTATTGGAGAGAAAAGTAGTTCTGCTATTAACAGAGAGGGTGAACTGTAGAAGGTGTGAAAATGTGACATAATCAAGCATAACAACTGTGGTCTAATAGGAGATAATTGATACACGAACGATACACAACATGCTTGAGAACTTAAAATTTGAGGATATCTTCAAGTGGTTCTTGCAGATTTTCAGAACAAATAAATTCCGGAAAAGATTATTCTCGCAAGATTTTATTAACCGCACAAAATTTATACAGAAACATTTTTGTGTGTGGTAAGGGTATTCAAATATCGAAGTCTTAACCCTTTACCCAATGCAGACGATATCAAAATTTATTATTTTAAATATCATTTTTTTAAATTTCTCAGAACATTTCAACAAAACCATATCATGTGATCCATCGTTGGAACGAGCTCGTTCCAACGTGGGGTCACAGGATACGGTTTTGTTGAAATTTTTTGAAAAATAATATTTTTTCAACTGCTGAATTTGCATATTACGCGGGTGGATGTGGGCGATTCGTTGGGTAAAGGGTTAACCCATTTTTGACAGGCTAGGGAGATATACCTCTCAAAAGCTTAAAATTCCCATGTTCTGTGGATTTCTCAAAAAAATCTCGTAAGTTTCCAAAAAAAAATTGACCAATCGCAGGTTTTGGAGTGCCATTACATGTTGCATGGACAAAATATTCCGGTAAGCATTTGTTAACCCTCAAAGCATAGACATTTTGAGAAACGGGCTATTCTTGGGAACCCATAACACCCAATGTGTACCTGCGAAATAAACATGACCTCCTTCATTGGAAGTGGAATTCACCAAGGATCATTTTGTAAGTAATGAAGGTATTCACAAAACCAAGCATTAACCCCGTTGGGGCTGGTTACAGAGCGATACCCCTCAAAAGGTTAAAAAACATATAGTAGATTTTCAAGCGCCCAAAGTTAAGAGGAGAGATCAACATAAGTGGAAGAAGAATTCATTGAGAATTATTACTGTAAGTAATAAGGTGTTCAAAAAACAACCCTTAACCCATTTGGGGCTGGATAAACAATGATACCCATCAAAAGCTTAAATGTTCTCCCTGGATTTCTCTGAAAACATCCCGTAGATTTTTAGGAAAAATAGCCATTCACAGTTCTTGGTGTGACATTACAAGTTGCATGGAAAAATATTCCTGTTAGCACTTGTTGGCTCTCTACAAGCAGACAGACATCAATATATGGGATACATGTGAGATAAAATGGACCATTTTCAAATAGCCATGTGTCAAACAAACGTAACTCCTTTTGTCGGTCATTAACCTGTCAGATGATGATATTGATATTAACCCTCTCCACTATTAATGATGGTTTTTACCTAAACATTTTTTTATCAAACTGAGTCATTCGAGACTACTATACCAGGGATTATATTTCGACGCGAATTCGAGAATCGATTCACGCAAAGATTCGCGTAACAAAAGCACAGAGAATCCATGCAGATTCTGGCTGCATCTCTGCTAGGATTCACGTGAATCAATTTAACACTCAAGTGGCCTTCACCTAACATAGTGGCAAAAAATTATCCATTACAAGGCTAAGAGGATCTGAAATATCCTGACACTTTGTCATATGATTGTACGAATATGGCTGTCATTGGAAGGTTTTATTAAGGAAAATATTCCCCCCCCCCCCAAATTATCTAATTCAGTTTATGTTTTAATAATTACAAACCTGTGTTGGGTTAAGGGTTAACATGTGTTATCAGTATACCACAGGGGTACAACCATGGTGGCCCCATGGAATCCTGGGACACTCATAGTAGGTACTGATTCTCGCAACCATTTTCGCAAGAGTCCAAATGGATTCTCCTAAATTTAGATGAAATAAAAGCCCTGAATACCCATCTTTCTCATAACATCAAAAAGGGAACTTCAGTGAGACAGTTAAAAACAATTCACAAGACACTCTGGGGTCATGAGAAATCATGGAATCTCATCTGGAAAAGCCAAGATTCTCCAGAATCATAAAGCCTAGTTCTTATCCAGAGTTTATTTGTTCTTGAAAATCTGTAAGAACCACTTGAAGATATCCACAGAAAATGTGAACTTTAAGTTCCTAAGCATGTCATGTATTGTCCCTGTACCATATCAATTATCTCCTATAAGACAACAGTTGATATGCATGATTATGTCATATTTTCACACCTTCTACACAGTTCACCCTGTCAGTTAATAGCAAAACGACTTTTACTGGTTTTTCCCAGTTGGATTAGTTTTATTTATTACAATGAAGATATCTATACATACAACAAGAAACATGAAGTTATAGACAACAATAATTCCATATATAAATAGAAAGAGTTGTTCGTATATCTATGAAAATAAAATATACACTGGGATGGAGGAGGGGCAGTATAGCTGTCTTACAAACTAGTATAACGTATTTATTCGATGAATTGAAACACTCTTTGTATTGATACACCTGAACTTTTAAGAAAAATAATTTTTAAAATTACACAAATAGTTGAAAATTTATTTTCTGAATGTATCTTAAGTATTGATACAGGTTGAACATTTGTTTGCAGATTTCGTTTTGAGCACAGTTGTACTTTGTTGATACTTTTGCTGTACCGTATTTATTAAGATATATATGTCAACCGTGTTTCCTTTTAATCTCGCCAGGTAGGTTCATGTATGTACTTTGTTGATACTTTCGATGTACCGTATTTATTCATTGAAAGATGTGTCAAATGTTTTTAATGACTCACGCCGGAAAAAGAAGGAAAGATCCAAAGCATGTGTTCAAGGTAAGATCGAGGTAAGTTGAATTCAAATGGTAAATCCTTGTAAATCCAGAAAGAAAAGGGCTTTATTTTCTTGTCATTTAAGCAAACTGCATGTCCGAATCAAATCAAGTAGGTCAAGTTAGGGATATTCCGGTTCCTCCTCTTTTGCAGCTTAGAAAATGCAGCGAGAATTATCGAGAATGTGAATATCGGCACGAAAAAGATGGGGCTTTGTACAAAACAGGCAGGACAACTCGGCATTCTTTTATTTGGGCCAGTCATTGGCAGCATTTCGATTGATAGGATAACACCTGTTTCTTTTCAGTTGTGTTTAAAGGTAATCGATACTCACCAAGTGAACTTCATCAATGTTGTTTTTGCAACCAAAAACAAATTGAAGGGAAGTATTAACATCTAATATTGTATATGGGAAGTGTGACCATTATAAGCTATGAAATGGCCATTGTCCCAAATTCCTTGTCAAAAGCATGTCAAACAAGTGTGCTCTTCGGCATACTTGACCTTCATTCAACTAGCGAATTGGAAAAAAGCTGATTTTTTTTTTTAAAATGGGTATTTTACGTTTTCGCTAGGAATATTCATTTTGAAATTCTTTTCAAGTGGCCCCACTCACAGGAATTTATCATTTTCGAAAAATTGATACGCATCATTTAAGACATTTCCAAAGAATTGCAACAGCTGAAAAAATATTTGTTTTAAACTGTATGAATTCATCAAGTAAATACGGTATACCTAGCCCCACTGCCGGGAAAATGTTGGCGCCACCACTGCATTTGATAACCGCCTTACAGAGTAGTAAATATACCTGCCCCTCTTCCCATGTTGGAAAACTCCCCCTTTTTATTGTAAGGTTCCTCAGGCACAACATAACATCTGTAAGATGGCTATATACTGCCACATCGCAACCCTGGGGTGGATAAGGGGCAGTGTATACCCATTTTACAGACTAGTATATACCTGGACCAACTGTCAGGGAAATGCTATAGTGTCAACAATGTATCTGATATTACAAGTAAACGATCCCATTGTAGCTAATGTTATTTACTGCTTTCTTATCAAGCAGTGGCGGGGCGCAGTGTCGTTACGGTAACCGGTTCTCGTCAGGTCACCGAAGTTGAGTAATGTCGAGCCCGGTTAATCATTGGATGAGTGACCGTCTGAGCGATCAATTAGGACCTCCACGCTGTGTCCTTGGGCAAAGCACTTAACCCTCATTCTCTACATGGGGGCAGCATGTCGCCATGTACTAAGGTGTACTGCACGTTGATGGTACACATGTCTTCAACCAATCTAACCCTGCCTGTGTTACAGTGCGGAGTTACGATGTTGGGGAGCTGGCAGCTGCTCAACGTTGCTCGGTGGTTCTCTTCAGGTACTCTGGCTTCCTCCACCCGTAGAACTGTCACGGTCATGATTAGTCATTGTGCATAAGTATATGTCCTTAAACACCAATAAATAAATAAATAAATAAAGAAATAAATAAAGAAATAAATAAATAAATAAATAAATAATATCATGCAGTGCAGTGTGGAATACGAAGTGAGGCGTACCTTTCAATGTGCGTTTGGTTGGGGAAAGAGGAAGGGAGGGGGGTGGTAAGCTCAGTAATTTTGTTGAGATAAATCTACCGCTGGCGTGGGACACCATGGAATTGAACGATGAAACGGGACACAGTGAGAGTGGAACTTATGGGCGGTTATTCTTGATAATAAATAAATATACACTTACTTTTGAGTTCATGTTGGAGAGGATTCACTGGAAATCGTATATCGACCACCAATACTTCTCAGTTATGCTCTCCTCCCCATCCTATGAATTGTACTTCAGACTTCTCAAATCTAGCCCACATCCCCATCATTCTCCACCAGAATTTTGGCTCACTAAAACTTATTTTTTCTTTATTCACCCAACATCAAACTTAACGACAACTAGAGATGCTTTGCAGGGCCACAGGGAGCACCAGAGGGCAGGGCAACCCATATTTTCTGGGCTCTTTCCCCATGGCAGTATGCCAGCTATGCTCCCAACCACACCCTCTCCTCATCGACCTGGGTGCTTCTAAAGATATAAAGGTCAATGGTGGAGGGGCCTGTTAGCAAACAATCGGGGACAGGTGTACTTGGTGAAAAAAACAGCAGGGGTCAGGTGTGTCCTAGGTAAAAAAAAACCAGCAGGAGGCAGGTGTCCAAAGTAAAAACAAACAGCAGGTGGGCAGATGTCCCTGTTAATTAATTTTACTAGGGGGCTGTTGTTCATGGGGCAGGGGTCCGCATCCCATTGCCCAGCATTCCAAATTTTCTATGGTACCTGGCCTTGACGAAAACAACATTTGAACTAGAAACAACAGGAAACCTATTCGCAGTTTAAAGCCTACTTCGATATCAGTGTTCCTTACTCTCGTCATTTCACTGTATCACCGCAGTATTTCATCCGAGTCGAGTTCTGACGTCATGCAAGTTTGGCCGACATGCTTTCAATTCTGTTATTGATAACTACATATTTCACACTACCAGAAATCTCTGCAGACCCCTGCAGGGATAAAACTGCTGTGCTCATCGGCTGAGAGGCCACAGCAGAGGGTTCGATCGGCAGCCCCTTCCAACTTCGCCTATTTGAAGTCAGGGAAGGCTGATTCCAATACCCCACATCCACACTACCAGACATCACTGCAGACCCCTGCAGGGATAAGCCGAGGCCGGCTGCAACAGTGACTGTTGCCATTTCAGACGGAACAGCAGAAGCAGCAGATACAACAGGAGCTGTTGAAAATGGTGGTCATGGGGAGAGAGAAACCGAGCTTGGCCTTCAAAGAAGGAGTCACAACCCTAGTGACTGCCTCAGATGTCGATTGAAGAGGGACCATAGTCCCAGAACCAGGCATCTCTTCATCAGACAACTCAACACCTCCTGCAGTATCCACCGCGGTTAAAAACTGCACATCCCCCACAGAGGGGGTACACGTGGTCGTGTTGGGAGGTCCCGAATGACAGTGCCCCCCCCCCTCCCTGCTGGTACGGGAGGAACGGCCACAAGAACACACCACAAGCATGGGCAAAAGGCATTGCCCCAAAGGAACAGTACTGGACATAACAGAGGTGAGAGCAGTAGAAGAAAAACATGAACTCAATAGATGTAGAAAGTAGAACACCCCCAACTAAGAGGGAAAGGTGGCAGAAAAAGGGCCGGCGGGAACAGAACTGAACCCAGACAGTCGACACGGACCCAAAAAATAGAAATTCTGCCCTCAACAGAGAGGAGAAATCCTATCCATACAGCTCCTCATTGACACCAAACTCCAATAATAATAATAAAATTTATCAACCCAAAAATTTTAGGTCTGAACACGCTACGCCAAAGTTGCACTCGAACACGGAAAATATATAAAATACAATGAAAATGTGGTTGAAAATGATAACGAGAGTATATAAAACACAGTCCTGTTATTATATGATCCTTAGATCCATAATTCCAGTCACAGGTAACCACAATCAACCAGTTGAATTATCACTGTTTCTCAATGCAAAATGGACGTCCTGCCACATGAGCGGACGAAAATAGAATGATTCATTAGTTACTGCCTGTGCACTGGTTCCGGAAGTCGTGGAATTGTACTAAGAGAACAGTGTCCCCTACTGGATGTGCACCAATGGCACTCGACCCAGTTTTGGCTTATTTTTTCTTGGTGCTTTTGTACCACTTTTCTTTCCCAAACCACTTCGGAATGATCAAAATAGTGAGTATATTTTCCAAATTATGGTCTTCTGCTGTAGTGCAAGCCTGTAGTAAACAATTCTAAGGTAGGTTGATAAGAAATAACTTAAAACAACATCAGGAGTGCCAATCTTACATTTTCGTGTTTACATTTTCTTTTAAACATCGTTTTTTAGCATTTACCTTCTGTAATTTTTAAAATAAAATCACAATAGACACCAGACTTGGCTGTCAGAACAGAATTTGCCATTAAAACAGATTTGGCTTCCTTCATGGTTTTGGATATGCTCCAATGAATGAATTCTGGAAACTCGCTTTGCAATTTTAAAACAAGAGCTGGGTTGTATTTCAGTGCATACCCCCACATGGTGTACTGCCTAGTGCAGGCATACCTATGACCAAATATTATAGAGAACAAGTTCCATAATAATTTATCTAAGTTATGAAAGATATGAATATTCTCGGACGGACACACACACGGACGGATGGACAGAGAAGCATGTAATCCAGTATACCCCCCACCCCATGCCCACATTTTTTGAAAGTGGGATACAATTATCTAGTAATTTTTTATTATTATATTTGAACAAATATTTGGGGGCATCTCAAGAGTTTGCCTTACAGAATTTGTTCTATACAATTTTCAGAGAATCTGCTCTGTCCCAAAGTCAAGATAAAGAGTGTGTGGGGTTCACATTTGAGAAGTCCCCTGGAACAAGTTAATGAAAGTGTCAAAGACACTGTAGCTCAACTTGTTCAAGAAGGGATCGAACTAAATAGAAAGCTCCAGTAACGCAAAGTCATTCATTTAAATTTCAACAAAAATTGAAATCAAAGCAAAGATACCTGTATATGAAATCTGAAAAAGAACTGTTCATTACGTGTACAGTCCCTGTAAAAGTAGTCTTCCAAATTACCCCAGTTGTTACATATGATTACATAATGCAGTCACTATTAATCCGGTTCAATTAAGATCTCTGTGTCCATTTATAGAGGAACTTTTTATGAGTGGGCGGAGCTAATTAATGGGGTTTTCCAGCACTGGTCTGATAAAGCATTACACTTTTGAGATGTTGTTTATAACCTTTCTGACAACTTTTATTTATCAAATGTTATTAAATATCTTTTTGAAATTTAATCTGTATTTTGTTACAATTTATTGGGAATGCATATATATCAATCTATTCAATTAATTGTAATTTGTAACAAAAACAAAAAATCACATTAAAATAATCTTGGCATATAAAGTTCAAATGGATTAATATTCAAGTCTAATTACTGTGTAATATTCATTTTTGCATTTGACACTCCACGTGACATCAGGATGTTCCGTTGGGTTAATGTAATAATGTATAAAGAAAATAAATTTGTTTTAATGATTTATTTCAAGTTATCGACTAAAAATATTCAACACATATTTACATCATCAACACAAAAAAGACTGACAACAAATCGAGATGCAATTGATCGCCTTCTATTTCAGTTATGACCGCTTATGATCTGCCCATATTAATACTGTCAAAAATAATTTTAATGGTTTTATTTGCAATGTCCGATGTCCGTTTTTGAATGCACTCAAATTAAATCAACAACATCATTATGCCGAAAAATAACTTTTAACTTTCTGTGGAACTAGAGGTGGTGTCAGTAGGCCTATCTCTGCGATAGGCGACATGTGATCACCGACATGTGGTGGGGGTGGGGTGGGGCATACATCTGTTATTTATGGGGGGGGGGGGGGGACTTTAAACTATAAGGGTGTCGAAGCCTGCTCTTACTGGACGTCGACTCGGCACATGTAGATACGGCGATCTTAGGTGGAAAAGACAGCTATCCAGTATTAAGAAAACAACACTCGAACACATGGTCTCTCAGTGTGCTGCAAGACGCAAGACAAGAGGCTGCAGAAATTGTTTTGTTTTTTTTCTCATTTTTTACCTGGAAACGCAACCAAATTGTGTAAAGTTCTTTTTCATTGCCCAGAATATGTCTACCACTGCAGAATAAAAAAGGTGTGTATTTCTTTTTCATTACCCGGAATATGTCTACCGCTGCAGAATAAAAAAGGTGTGTATTTGAATGACTCTTTTTGAAAGGTTCTTCAACCTGTTACAAATGAGATTTTTTTATTATTTCCATTTTTGGCGTAACTTCGCTAATAATAGTCGGATTGTAAAAATTCAAGGACGAAATCGCACTGATTTTTACTCAATATATTCGAAACGAAACGCGTTTTTAAAATTTCCCTATGATATTAAAAATAGTATTTGCCCGACTGGTTGGAGAAATGTGCTAATTGGTATCCAAAAATTACAGGATCAAAGAAACACCGACATCCACAAAAAGTAACGAGAAGGTCTTCACAAATATTCATGCGAGATCGAAACTGCCCTGAAAAGTCATTTTGTGCGATATTTCGAAATAAATTTTAACGATTTTATTTTTATTTGTGTAGTTTGGGAGCGATGCGCTTTTTTCCCTAATTATCAACGGCCGTTTTGCAGAGAAATGATATTTGGAGGTCCTATTTTGGGTCGGAAGCATAACCTTGTCACAACACTGGGAAACACTTCGTGCTAATTATAACCGATTGTACGTCATATTGAAGTCACGTGGTTGGGTTTTGATACCCCACCTCATAGAGCAGTTAGTGGGGAGTCGATTGGCAGTGTTTTACAGGGAGCGTACACGTAATGTTGAAAGATGCAACCTGTAGGCTATAAGGTGTGCTAACGGAATTGTTGACAATTTATATGGCAAATTCCAGATGGCCAATGGTGGCCATGTTTTTCAACAAAACTCAGAAAAATTTGATAGCTCCTATGTAGACACCAAAGCAACATATGAAATTTGAAAAAAATCAGATGAGAGATGTGGCCTGTGGGGGTGTGCTAATGGAATTGCTGACAATTTATATATGCCAAATTCAAGATGACTGCTGGCAGCCATGTTTTTCGATGAAATTCAGAAGAATTTGGTAGCTCCTATCAAGACATCACACAAAAGCTATTATGAAATTTGGAAATGATTGGGTGAGAGATCTACTGCCTATAGTGCGTGCTAATGGAATTGTTGACAATTTAATTGCCAAATCCAAGATGGACAATGGCAGCCAAAATTTTCAACAAAATTCAGAAAAGTTTTATTGCTCCCATGTAGATATCACCAAAGCTATATATGAAATTTGAAAATGAATGGGTGAGAGATGTGGCCTGTAGGGTGTGCCAGTAGAATTGCTGACAGTTTAGATGCCAAATCTAAGATGGCCACTGGCGGCCATGTCTATCAATGAAATTTGGAAAAATTCCAAAGCTATCAAGACATCACACCAAAGCTACATACGGAATTTGAAAAAGATCGAGTGAGAGATGTGGCCTGTAGGGTGTGCTAATAGAATTTTTGACAATTCATATGGCAAATCCAAAACAGCCACTGGCAGCCATGTTTTTCAACAAAATCCACCAATATTTGATAGATTTGACATCACACCAAAGCTACATATGAAATTCGAAGAAAATCGGGAAAGAGGTGCAGCCCACAGGTACTCGGCACAAGCTGGGAAATCAAAAGAAAGATGATATTTGATACCATTTTTTAATCTATGCTGACGTGCCCCTGTAATGGTATATAAATATTAACAAGGTAAACAACTCGCTTTTCAAAAACGATAGCACTCATCTTCGTTTTTCCCCCCTCAAATTTGATTCACACAACGTATCCAACAATACCCAGTATCAATGGAAAGGGATTGTTCCTGATAACTGGGAGAAGTCGCAGAAAAGGCCGAAAAACATTTAGTTGGACAAGAAAGTGCACAGTGAAATGAGGTTTACGAGCGACAATTATCCGATTTATTATAAATAATTTGAGGTCCCATTGTATATGGAGGGCAGATTCAAATATTAATTGTATACCTTTATCAATTACTAATCTCGGATCCACATTTATTAATTTCTGGAGTTCACATTTGCCGTTAAAACATTTTTTTAACGTTCCCTCGGAATTAAAAAAGCTAGTGGCAGCCATAGAAGCACAATGATATCCCATCGGCTACTATTTATGCCGAGAAAATCATCGATGAAAATAAGCCAATGGGAGAACGGGGAAAGCTTTTGTATCTAAGGACGACGTCTACTCAGGTCAACTTGGGAAAAGATGTCAAAGTTACAGATAAAAATTGTATAAACGTTAAATGTGAACTCCAGAAATTAATAAATGTGGATCCGAGATTTGTAATTGATAAAGGTGTACGGTTAATATTTGAATCTGCCCTCCATATATAATGGGACCTCGAATTATTTATAATAAATCGGATAATTGTCGCTCGTAAACCTCATTTCACTGTGCACTTTCTTGTCCGACTAAATGTTTTTTGGCCTTTTCTGCGACTGCTCCCAGTTATCAGGAACAATCCAAGAACACCCAACGGTCATGTAATACACCACTGTAAAGCTTATTCATTCTCCTTTCCATTGATACTGGGTATTGTTGGATACGTTGTGTGAATCAAATTTGAGGGGGGAAAAACGAAGATGAGTGCTATCGTTTTTGAAAAGCGAGTTGTTTACCTTGTTAATATTTATATACCATTACAGGGGCACGTCAGCATAGATTCAAAAATGGTATCAAATATCATCTTTCTTTTGATTTCCCAGCTTGTGCCGAGTACCTGTGGTGCAGCCTGCAGGATGTGCTAATGGAATTGCTGACAAGTTTGATCCAAATCCAAAAAGGCTGCTGGCGACCATGTTTTTCAACAAAACTCAGAAAAATTTGAGAGCCACCATCTAAACATCACACCAAAGCTACTTACGAAATTTGAAAAAGATCAGTTGAGAGTGGCGGCCTGTAAGATGTGCCAATGGAATTGTTGACAGTTTCTGTGCCAAATCTAAGATGGCCACTGGCAGCCATGTTTTTCAACAAAACTTTGAAAAATTCAATAGCTTCCATCTAGACATTGCCACGTATGAATTTAGGAATTGATCGGGTGAGAGCTGTAGCCTGTAAGCTGTGCTGAAGTAATTGTGGACTGACGGACAGATGGACAGACAGATCGGAACTCATCCTAATAGCTCATACCTAATGTTGTCAAGTTGAGCTAAAAATGGCTAGTGCTTGTAAAGTAATTTTAGTGGTTATTTGAAATTTAATGTCTACAATACAGTTGGCGTGGACTGGACATAATCAACACATCGCATGTGTTTACCAGGTAATAAAAATCATCATCAGAAAAATTTTAATTAATGAAGTAGTGGATTGTATCCTGTAACCACTCATGCCTTCCATGGTTGAAGCTTCAAAGCACTGGGTTCAACCTGTCATACTTATGCAAGCAATGAATGCACTTGTTCACTTGTTTTAGACTATTACAAATGCAGAAATTATATGGCCGTTTTTGAGTCCCTTACAGCACTTGCTTCCTCTCAAACAACCACTGAAAATGTAAACAAAGAACATGCCATTGTTACGGTGTGGAAATAATAATGATATTGGTAACAGAAAGAAATCTGAGAATCAGCAACAATTAACTAGGAATTTAACTACTCAGAAATTTAATTTTCAATAAATAATATAAAAAAAATGATACAAAGATCTTTTACACTAATTGGTTTACAGAAAATAAATAAGTTAAAATCCAATAAAAATTGGAGCCACAGGAAATTTAAAAAATAATCCAGTAGAATCCTGGCCTTGCACAAAAATACTTTTTGTTTCACAGCTTACATAAATTCTCTTTTACAAGACGAATAAATTCTCTTCAAAATCCTCTTTTGGAATCACTTTCCCAAGTTTACAAAGCACTGCTTCCATAATAATAATGCACTGTTCTGCAACAATAATAATCTCCAATGTAAACAACTGCTCTGTTATGAATAGAATGCCTATCTGAAATGAGTATATCTGAAAAGAGTTCTTCTGAAAAGAGTTTTTCAATTCTGTTGACAAAGATATTTATACTTCTCAAATAGAATGTCCCAGAAGATGAAGTTTCTCCAAAGTTCTGTTTTCTATCAGTTTCTATGTGATTCTGTCTTAATTGTTGTAAACAAGGATGACCTACTTAAACAATCAAACAACAGGTCTATGAACATTGATCTAAAAATAGATTCTGTGAAACAAGATGTAAACATAGATACACCTAAAGGTCACTTAATGCAAATGAGTCAAACCAGCCAAAATCTTATTGTAAAATAAAAACATGCCTTCAGAATTATCAACTAAGGACATATCAATCTTGATATAATATGGGGGGGGGGGGGGGGGGGGGGGGGGCTATAGCACCACTTACCCTTTACCCAATGCATAGGATATCAAAATTTATTATTTTAATTTTTTTTTTCTTCAAAATTTAACATTTATTTTTACAAAAACATATCAGGTGACCCCTCAACAGACCTCCAGTAAGGGGTCACATGATATGGTTTTCTTTAAACCTTTTGAAAAATATTGTTCTTCAATATTTTAGAATAAATTTTAAAATTACACGGGTGGGCATGGCCAATTCGTTAATAAAGGGTTAAGGGGGCTTTCAATAAACACCCATATGGTGGGATTTCCATTGGGCATAAACTTCCAAGAGCTCAGGTGGCGCAATTAATATTTAGTGAGTTGACCACCTTGTTGAACCCAGTGGTTTTGAGTTAAGCTTTGCTTGTACCTCTCATGCAACACAAGCTGAGTTGTTACTCGTTAACTAGGTAAAATCCCATTCTGTTTGTTTTTCTGACACATTACTCTCCATGTGCAGTAGCTCTTCCACACGATATCTCAAGAAATTAAAAAAGGAAAAACAAAGGAATAAAATCATAAGAATTATCAATATAATTTTCCTTGATAAATTTTGGTCCTGATATTTTTACTTGGATAGCTCACAGGCAGGGAATATTTTAACTGGTATCTCATCACATTTTGCTACCTAATTTTAAACCTTCGCTATGCATTTTCAATATGAACTACCAGTATTTGATGAGGGCAGGTGCTTTTATATACCTTCGTATGGAGGTTAACATTTTTCAAAATTTAAAACATTCCCTGCTCACACACAATAACTCAACTTCTAAATGAACAGTAAATGTTGGCCTTGAGCATTTAAAATTTATTGTGCAAAGGAAAACCAAGAACAAGGCGGTTTACTAAAAAGGTGTAAAATGGTGGCAAGATCACCAAGTCCCTATTTTATTCCAGCCGTTTGCTGATTAAAAAAATAGGCGTAACATTTGTTTACAAGTTGCATGGAAAATCCCGTTTAGGAAGACCATTTCAAATTCTAAACATTTCTAAACTGCACTCGATCTCGCACATCATGCCCCACTTCGAAGTTGAATTACGCAATTAAATCAAAATGACTTGTGAGAACATACCTGTCAATAATTCCGGAGAATCATTTCAAACACATGCTGATATATCTCCATCCCCGAAAACACTGTGAATGAGTAAATTCCTTGTTTTATCACGGTAAAACACTGAATACATTCAATTCTAAATACGGCATTTCTTTCCAATTTGTCTTGGAGTCTGCGCAGTGCAACGTTCTCCTTGACTGATTTTTGAAACTGCACAAGCAAAGCGTATCACTGTATTAACATCCAAATTGCACAAAATGTTGTATATTCTTCCTAAATATTAATCAAAGTCGTCTTTAAAATGCATTTGAGTGTTAATGCATACTTTAGTGCATTGCTAAATGCCATGTATTTTGAGAACTCTGTGTTCCATCAAAAAGTCGGGTTGGAGATTAGGTGACGTAATCCAACAAAATTTCCAACAAAAATTGTTGGAAAATCCCAGCTATAAAAAGCCGATGCAGACGACGTTCAACGCTTTTCATGCCAGGTCATTCCTAGAGCATGCAACTCAAACCAACCACAGAAAGTCTCATCGTTACTAGCAAATTGAAAGGTGCATATAAATGCCTTTACACAATATGGGTTATTCCCAGAAACTGTGCATAAATCACACCCCAGTTTAGTCAGTTGGCTTTACGGAAACTGAAAGGAACAATGTTCCACAGAGTCAGGCTGAAGCAAGTCAAGGCCGTCCTTGTTCTTCTGGATCTCAGAATGTAAACATTTAATCAGAATGTCCGAATCATATATATACGATGAGTTAATTCTAAATTTCAAATAATTATCTCACAGTAATTTAGCGGATAATTAAATGCTGGCACATTCCAATTTTAACCCTTTCAGTTTTTCTGTCGTTTAACAGGGCATAAATTGTAAGACGATGGCTGCAATTTAGCTTTGTTAAGTGACTGAAAAGTGTCATGGTTGATTGGCGCCAACTCTGCTGTTTAACCATAATAGTTAAACTAAGACAGTTAAATTTTTATGTTAACCCCTCAATACCGCAACTCTTTCAATTCAATCATAAGCTGGTCATTCCAGTGTGTTGGATTGAAGTCATTGAACTATGTAATACATTTTAGAATAGAGTTAAGAGATAGATGTCATGAACTGATGTAGTCAGTGAAATTGTCAGGAATACTGAATCTCAACTAAATGTGTGCAATTTTAACCTCTTTCTGGTATACAGTAGTTTGTTTTAGTGTGATTTAAAATATAGTTCGGCACAGATATACCAGTTGTATCTAAACAGTAAATTATACTGTAGGTCTAAATTAAATAATTTCTTTTGCTGGGAATTAACAGTTCTCAAACCAAAGTACAAAAACAGTATAATCCGATTTGGTAAAATAGTTTGAATTTCAGTCTATAAAATTACTAACCAATTTATTATTGACAATTAGAATTGTTAAAACTATACAGTTAATTGAGATTCCATGAAACTGGTCACTCCAGAATAGAAATAGTGAATATAAAACTAGTAGGGTCTGCTAGTAAAGGAATATTACCACCCTGAGCTGGTCAGTCCTGCTAAGAGTATGAAGGTGTATACTGGTTATTCTTATATATCAAATTGGTTCTACAAATTCCAGTCAATAAATCATTCCCCAATGAAGCTGGTAATTCCAGTACTTGTAAATTATAATTGAACTGGTGATTCCAGTGAACTTCATCACATTATATTAAAATCCAATAATTAAGCTGGTGACTCCAGGAACTTAATTGGAATAAAAATCGAAACTGGTTAGTCCAGTTGAAATATTTGTATGTTGTTGACAACAACTTATTAAGGAAAAATCAATTGAAATTGTTGTACATACTTAAAAGGGAAAGAATTTATGGATAAAATAAAAAAAAAAAATTAATTTACTGCTTCAACAGTGTCATTCCAATTCCTTTCAGATTTAAATAAAAATGCTGCCACACCTACAAACCCAAGTCGGATACCCCATTATAGTTTCGGTTTAGAGGATTACCCCAAATAGTACCTCCATACCGTTACATTTAATTTGGCGAGGCTGTACCAGGATATTTGTATCCAGAGATACGAACCTGTCTTACTAGAAAATATAACATTAGATGAAAATAATGAATTATTGGAAAATGAAGCAAGAACAGATAATGCAAATGAGAAAAATGAAACAGAGATTTTAACTGCACATCAAACTTATACAAGAAGTCATGAAAGAGAAGAGTTTGGTGATAAACATGGTATAGGACTAGATGCTCGAATGAAAATGAACGCATGACTAATGATATGCGGGGGGGGGGGTGATTGCGACAAGCAACGCAATAATTTTAATATGCAGGGAATGAGCGCATGTATGAAAAATGATGATCGCATGAATTTTAATATGCGGGCATGGATAAGGGACCAGATGGTCAAATGGACACGGATTTCACATTGATTTCACATTCACATTGACGAACACCGAGGTACCCTTTGTAGAGAAGTATCACCATAGTAGAGCAGGTTCTGAAGCAAGAACAACCGACAAAGGACTTTTTAATTTTGATATATGTACAGGAAATGGTTATGGATACTCACAGTAAAAAAGAGGGTGTTTTGGAGAGATAGTAGTTGACGGAGTGGTCGGATTAAAACGAATGCATGATTTTTGAAATGCTGGGAATGGTAAATGAAATGGCTAAAGGATTTTGAGAATCAGTTAAAGAGCTGGTAACCATTACATGTAACTGCAATGGGAATAACTATACTCAAGAAAGAATCACAAGAAATGGAGCTGGTGATACCAGGACTGCAAGACCCAAGGATCCCATTTACAGATCGGTGCGCAGTTACGAGTCCAGCAACGAAGACTCTACCAAAGTGAGTGATGTCGACTACAACTCACAGAGTCTACCCATAACAACAGTGAATTCTAGAGCATTTTCCAGTTATAAAAGTGGAATTTCATGTAAGAGTTACCTGTATTTTCAGGAAAGGAAGACTGACACGTCTGGTATAACAGATTTGACGAAGTTGCAAATAGACGAGGGTGGGGTGGTCAGATAGTGACAAATTGGATGAAATTTTACCTCGTTTACAAGGGCAAGCAGGAGATTTTGTATTTGGGCAATTGATTCATGAAGTACGGTCAGACTATAGGAAATTAATCCCTGAACTAGCTAATAGGTACAGAAAAATAGAAACTTCTAAAACCTATGGAGTACGATTTCGGAACCGAAGTCAGCAGACACATGAAAGGATTGAAGAATTTGCAGTTGATTTGAAAAGGCTGTATGATAAAGCATACCCCAATAGAGATATGGCAACAAAGAAGGAAGATTTACTCAGAAAATTTTTGGAAGGCTTACTCGATCAAGAAGTGAGATTTCAAGTGGAGTTCTTTAAAGAACCCACCAGCATTGATGATACTGTTGTTCAAGTTATTAACTTCATAGAAACAAAAAACAGGAACAAGCGAGATTACTGCAATGACAGGAAATATAAAAGAATAACGCAAAAAATTAATTCAGACACAGACAGCTCAACAGAAGACTTTGATGATGAAATTAGTGTTACAAAGAAGGGAAAAGGAAATAAAGGTGTTCTCAGAAACACTTAAAGTCACTGGTAGAAATGGAAAATCAGCTAAAATATCAAATAAAGTACCCACATCTAAAAATCAATCAAATGAGAACGGTGATGAGAAATTCGGAAAGGTGCTGGCAGTTGTTTCCAATTTAGAAGAAAAAGTTGAAAATAGCACAAAAGCATAAAGTGATGTCACTAAATAAAGTCAACCAAGAAATTTTACTGCAGAGCACCCATTTGTTATTTCTGCAACTCTCAAGGCCACATAAAGAGGCATTGTCCACACTTTGCACACTGCAAACCTGCTTACAACGGTGGGTGGCAATGGAACCTGTACAATAGCAACAATAGAAGATCGTTCAATAGAGGCAGAACATCCAACTGGAGAACTCAAGAAAATTTCTTGGGCGGTCAAAACACCTCTCAAGCTATATGTAACTATAATCCTCAGCAGAGGGTACAACCCTCATACATCAAGTGGAACAAAGACTACCAAACAATGGATCATTCCATTAAGGCTCAAGAGCCCAATGCAAGTAACACAGGAAATGAAGGTTTAAACTAGATACGACTGATCCAACCGGTCGAGGGTTGGTCCAAAGAAATCAAACAGAAAACTAGAGGAAGTGATTGTACCTTCGGAACAATACACAGGATTTTCCTTAGTGGTTTTACTCACTGTTCTACTCAGCAAGTCCTAAGGGTGCTCGATACCAAATAAAAATTTGATTTTTTTTCGGTTTAATGAAATGTTTTGGCAGAAAGGTGTTAACCAACTGTCATTTTGTGTCCTTGATTAATAGAGAAGCGTATTACAGTCATTCCTGTGAAAAGTTCAAGTCAATCGCCCCTTACAGTCCAAAGATATCGGCTCCCGCATATTTGGGCGTTTTTTGGCTGGAAAAACATTTTCCACAATATTCGGATAGTTTTATTTATGAAAACTAATGAAGCTAGACATAATAAAGTAAAAAAAAAACAAGAAATTTTTTTTAAATTTTTGGTCACAGTGTCCCGAAGCCATGTCTGACTGCTAACAGAAGCCAAACGAAGAACAACTCAAATTCTAAAAGACGATAACTGTTCATGTACACTGTGAATTCAACATTTCTAACCTTAGAAGCTTTCAAATCATCCCCGTTGTTGAGTACTCAGACGGCAAAGTAGCCCGGTCGTAACAAAAATTTCCGACTTTCGTTCGAAAATTTCAGTCCGAAGCAGACCAAAAATTTTCCGTGTAAAAAATAAAAAAAATTTCGTCTCAAAATTGAACGAAATGGATAAAAAACGAAAAATGTTTTTTAGATTTTTTGGCCGCCATTTTGGTTTAACGAAAAATCGAAACGAAATTCTTTCGATTTTTCTTATAAAGCGGTATTACTGCCTTCAATTTGGATCTCTTTTAGAGGGCTCATTATATTTAAATCTCGATATTTCAATCCAAAATGGCCGATTTTCGAGATAACTTTCCGTTTTGTGAAAAATTTTTGTAGAACACATGAAAAATGGAAAAAAAATACCGATTATGTTTGTTTTAGACAAGATTAATTCTGACAAGTCTGTCAAGAAATTAAGTCGATAGCTTTTTTCCTTCATGAGATATTGGCCTATAAAGGTTTGGGCGTTTTGGAGCGTTTTTGCCCAACAAGAAACATTTTGCCTCAAATACTGATAGTTTTTATTTATGAGAAATAATGAATCTAGACATAATAAAGTAAAAAAAAAAAAAAAAAATTTTTCAATTTTTGGTCACAGTGTTCCGAAGCCATGTTTGACTGCTAGCAGAAGCCAAACGAAGAACAACTCCAATTCCAAAAGACGATAACTGTTCATGTACACCAGGAATTCAACATTCCTAACCTTAGAAGCTTTCAAGTCATCCCCGTTGTTGAGTACTCAGATGGCAAAGTAGCCTGGTCGTAACAAAAATTTCTGACTTTTGGTCGAAAATTTTCAAAGTCCGAAGCAGACCGAAATTTTCAGTGTAAAAAAAAAAAATTTTCGTCTCAAAATTGATCGAAACGCATAAAAAACAAAAAATAATTTTTTCGATTTTTTGGCCACCATTTTGGATTAACGAAAAATCGAAACGAAATTCTTTCGATTTTTCTTATAAAGCGGTACTACTGCCTTCAATTTGGATCCCTTTTAGAGGGCTCATTATATTTAAATCTCAATAATTCAATCCAAAATAGCTGATTTTCGAGATAACTTTCCGTTTTGTGAAAAATTTTGGCAGAAAACATAAAAAATGGAAAAAACTACTGATTATGTTTGTTTTAGACAAGAGTAATTCTGACAAGTCTGTCAAGAAATTAAGTCGATAGGTTTTTTCCTTCATGAGATATTGGCCTATGAAACTATGGGCGTGTTTGGGCGTTTTTGCCCGACAAGAAACATTTTGGCCCAAATACTGATGGTTTTATTTATTAGAACTTATGGCCGTCATTGATAGCTTTTTATTTATGAGAACTAATGAATCTAGATATAATAAAGTGAAAAAAAAAACAAGAAATTTTTGTTCAATTTTTGGTCAGTGTCCCGAAGCCATGTTTGACTGCTAGCAGAAGTCAAATTAAGAACAACTCCATTTCCAAAAGATGATAACTGTTCATGTACACTGTGACTTCAACATTTCTACCCTTAGAAGCTTTCAAATCGTCCCACTTGTTGAGTACTGTGACGGCAAAGTAGGTGGAAACAAAAAAAAAAAAAAAAAAAAAATAATCATTGCAATAACAAATAGATTTTCCCTTTAGGAAAATCCAAATGACCAATTTGTAAATGAAAACAAAACTTTGGAAAAATTTTCCCACCCACCTAAATCAGAGGACGGTGAAATGATTATTATAACAAGAGCACCGCGTAGCAGGACAATATACGCCCGTTTTGTATTTTTGAAGGGTTGGGGTAAGGATGGGGGTGAGGGTGAAAATTGTTTGGACCAACTCCATATTCGAACTTGACCTGTATTTTGTTGTGATTAAACAACATAACAATCGGAAAACAAATAATAAAAGTTATCATCTGGAAACCAAATATTTGATGCATTCTATGTCCAACAGTTAGGCCATACTAAAGTTATAATCTGGAAAACACAAAATGCACAAATTCAAGAGGAATAACTCTGGAAAGGTACATGAGATTTTGACCAAAAGTGAACCTGAGTTGTGCTTTGTGGTCATAAACAAAATCTGAGAATTTGAAACAAATTAGTCAAGGCAAACTAAAGTTATCATCCGGAAACCACATAATTCACAAATTTGCAATCATTCAAGGGGAATAACTATGGAACGGTACATGCGATTATGGCCAAAGGTGAACTTGAGCTGTGCTTTGTGGTCAAAAACAAAATCTGAGAATTTGAAAAACATCGGTCAAGGCAAACTAAAGTTAACATCCGGAAACCACAAAATCCACAAATTTGCAATCATTCAAGGGGAATAACTCTGGAAAGGTATATGCGATTGTGGTCAATAGTGAACTTGAGCTGCATTTTGTGGTCAAAAACAAAAAACTGAAAATTTGAAATAAATCGGTCAAGGCAAACTAAAGTTATCGCCCGGAAACGAAAAGTTGGGCTAATTTCTCATAAAGAGCCATAACTCTACTGCAAATGGGCCGCTAGAAACGGAAATCGAACCCATCCTGTATTTTGTCATACTAAATCCACATGCCAAATTTAACTCCGCTCAATCCATTACAACTAAAGTTATCGCCCAGAAACGAAATGTGTCCATGGACAGACAGACAGACAGACGGGTGGCGAGACCATTCACATAATACATCCCGTTTTTCAAACGGGTGTATAAAATCAACATCTGAAACATTTGGTGTCAATCCGTCAAGGCGTTCGGCTTTAAATGAACAGAAACCAATTTGTTTTTCAAAAATTGTGGTTTCAAAGGTCCATAACTCTGCAGCGGATTGACTGAGAAACACCAATATCGAACTTGACCTGTATTTTATTGCTACAAACAACATCTGAAAGGGTGATGTCGATCCGTCAAGGCTTTCGACTTTAAATGAACGGAAACCAATTTTTTTTAGAAAAATTGTGTTTTCAAAGGGCCATAACTCTGCAGCAGATGGACTGAGAAACACCAATATCGAACTTGACCTGTATTTTATTGCTAAAAACAACTTCTGAAAGTTTGATGTCGATCCGTCAAGACGTTCGACTTTAAATGAACGGAAACCAATTTTTTTAGAAAAATTGTGTTTTCAAAGGGCCATAACTCTGCAGCAGATGGACTGAGAAACACCAATATCGAACTTGACCTGTATTTTATTGCTAAAAACAACTTCTGAAAGTTTGATGTCGATCTGTCAGGGCGTTCGACTTTAAATGAACGGAAACCAATTTTTTTAGAAAAATTGTGTTTTCAAAGGGCCATATCTCTGCAGCAGATGGACTGAGAAACACCAATATCGAACTTGACCTGTATTTTAATGCTAAAAACAACTTCTGAAAGTTTGATGTCGATCCGTCAATGCGTTCGACTTTAAATGAACGGAAACCAATTTTTTTAGAAAAATTGTGTTTTCAAAGGGCCATAACTCTGCAGCGGATGGACTGAGAAACACCAATATCGAACTTGATCTGTATTTTATTACTAAAAACAACTTCTGAAAGTTTGATGTCGATCTGTCAAGGCGTTCGACTTTAAATGAACGGAAACCAATTTTTTTAAAAAAATTGTGTTTTCAAAGGGACACATCTCTGCAGCAGATGGACTGAGAAACACCAATATCGAACTTGACCTGTATTTTAATGCTAAAAACAACTTCTGAAAGTTTGATGTCGATCCGTCAAGGCGTTCGACTTTAAATGAACGGAAACCAAATTGTTTACGGACAGACAGACAGACGGACAGACAGACAGACTGATAACATAATATGACCGTTTTTAAACGGGCATATAATAAAAAGGAAAGTTCCAAGAGCTGATGGAGTTTAAGTAAATAGCGAAATCAAGGGCGTGAAATTAACTTTTACAGCTGACACAGGAGCATCAAAAACTATAATTTCAGAGAAAATATTTAACCGAATACCCATGGGAGAAAGACCGCCACTAATTAAAAGCTCATGTCTGAAAAGTGCCAATGGAGAGCCGATTCGAGAGCTTGGAAAAGGTAATTGAAATTAAAATGGGAACGCTGAAGATAACCACACATATTATAGTGGCTGAAATTCATGATGATGCTTTACTAGGAATAGACATATTACAAGGGGAAGAAGGTCCAGCTGACATATTGTTGAGTAAAGGCATAATCAAATTTAAGGAACATGATGTCCCCTGTATGCAAGTGGGCCTGGAAGAAAGCTACAAAATCCGTGCAGCTGATCATTATCAACATTTTCAACATTAGACTTAACAGCTGGGTATCATCAAGTAGCCGTAAAGAAAGAAGATATATGCAAAACAGCATTTGCCACCCGTTACGGATTGTATAAATACACCATGATGCCTTTTGGTATGGGCAATAGTTGCTCAACTTTTCAGCGATTGATGGAAACTGCCCTGCATGGACTACAATGGCAGAGATTACTTGTATATATTGATGACATTATTAGTTTTGGGAGAAATTTCCAAGAACACACAGAAGGCTAACTGAATTTTTCGAAAGAATTAGAAAAGCAGGGTTGAAGCTAAAGCCTGAAAAATGTAATCTGTTGCAAACCGAAGTGACCTTCCTGGGCCATGCGATATCTAATGATGGAGTGAAACCAAATCCAGACAATGTCCAAAAATTAAAATCATAGCCGAGACCCAAAACCGTACATCAAATTCGTCAATATATCGGGATGCACTTATACTACCGAAGATTTATAAAGGACTTTGCAATTATCTCGAGACCACTGGTGGAGCTTACCAAAAAAATTAAGAAATTGATTTGGACATCCGAATGTCAAAATTCATTTGAAAAAATTGAAAGAGGAATTGAGCAGTCCATCTGTAATGGCCTACCCAAGAGATGAAGGTGAATACATATTGGACACAGATGCTTCAGATATCAGCATCGGAACCGTACTCAGTCAAAGACAAAATGGAATGGAATGGGTCATAGCATATGGGAGTCGAGCTCTGAATAAAGCCGAGAAAAACTACTGCATCACTGATAAGGAACTGTTAGCGGTCTGCTACTCTGTAGAATACTACAGAGAGTATTTACTCGGACGACGGTTCTTGGTCAGAACTGATCATCAAGCAATCGTATGGCTTTTCAAGGAACCTAAAAGTAGAATAGCTTGATGGATAGAAATACTTTCCGACTAGAATTTCCAAATAGAGCACAGAGCTGGAAGGAAACACTTGAATGCAGATGCAATGTCGTGTTGTGAAAATCCGAGAGAATGTGAGTGCCACAAAACTGACCATCTGGAGCCTCTCAAGTGCGGCCCATGTAAAAAGTGCAAAAAAAGATTCTTCGAAATGATGAGCTCTTGGGATAAATTTACAGATGCAGAATCCATCACCTCAAGCTTGGCAGAGGGTAAGCCACAAGAAAATCCAGCACTGAGGAAAGTCGAAACCAGGTCAGCTAGCAAAATAAACCACAATTAGAACCAGAGACTGGTTATATTTTTATGCCATGGACGAATCAATATACCGATAATATGTTACAAAAACTCCAAAGGGAAGATACCGACAAAGGGGTAGTGTATACTTGGATGGAAAATAAAGCACGACCAAAATGGAGTGATGTGATTGGATTGAGTTCAGCAATAAAGTACTATTGGCACATTTGGGACTCCTTACTTTTGAAAAATGAAGTACTGTGGAAGATTTTTCACCGCAGAGATAATACAGGAACCCATCTTCAACTGTTAGCACCCAAAGTCCTACAGGAGGAAGTCCTGTTACAGATGCATCAAAACATTCTGTCTGGACATCTTGGAAACAAGAAGACAAGGAAGAAAACTTTACAACGATACTACTGGTTTGGAATCGGCAAAGACATACGAATTTGGATTGTAAAGTGTCATGAATGTGCAGTGAACACACCACTTGTTAAACATCCAAAGGCACCACTGGGAACCATGAAAACAGGATCACCACTTGACCGCTTGGCAACTGACCTTTTAGGCCCATTAACCTTGACACCCAGAGGGAATAGATACATCCTACTAGTAACAGATTATTTTACTAAATGGGTCGAAATTTTTCCAGTGCCCAATCAAACTGATGAAATTTGTGCTAACAAGATATTAAATGAGGTCATAAGTAGGTTTGGTTGTCCCCTCACCCTCCATACAGACCAGGGTCGAAATTATAAAGGGAAGATCTTCCAAGAACTGTGCAGATTACTTAAAATATGGAAGACCAGAACAAGTCCCTATAACCCCAAATGCAATGGCCAAATTGAACGATTCAACCGCACCTTGTTGAGAATGATTAAGGCTTACTTAAAGGGTCAACAAACTGACTGGGATTTAAATTTAGGGTGTTTAGCTGCTGCCTACAGACCCACACTCCATGATTCCACTCAATTAACACCTAACCTCCTGATGCTAGGCCGTGAAGTACGACTCCCTTCTGAAATTGTTTTTGGGGGGCAGAAGTATTGATGAACAAGAAATAACCAGTTATGGGGACTATGTAGACAAGTTGAGAAACAGATTGCAAGAAGCCCATATTGTTGCCCAAAATCACTTAAATAAATCTGTTAAGAGACAAAAAGACTTGCATGATGTCAAAGTGTCAGTAAACCACTATCAAAGTGGCGACCTTGTCTGGTACATGAACGAAGCAAAGATTAAAAGTATTAGTCCAAAACTTCAACCCCTTTATGAAGGCCCATTTTTAGTTTTAGAAAAAATTAATGAATTAATATACAGAATTCAACTTGATGCTGAAGGTAAGAAAAAGGTTGTGCACCATAATAAGCTGAAGCCCTATAATGGTGACGAAGAGTCAAGATGGAAGAAGCAGCCATTGCAAAAGTTAAAGACAAGAAAATAAATTTTAAATTGGTAGGAGAGGTTAAAGAAGTAAGGCTCATTCACTCAACAACTGTTTATTTATTTTTTTTTAGAAGATGGACAGCTGTATTATTAGCAAAGTTATTGGTGGAGATAAACGTGGCAGAACTTATCGATGTAACTATTGTAAATACCAAGCAGAAAGAAATCGGGTTATGGCACATATATATAAATACCACACATAGCCGGAAAGAGTTCCCTATTATTGTTCTTTATGCCTCTTCAAAACAGAAGAAGAGAAAGATCTTCTGAAACATATAGCAGGTTATGCCCCACAACGTCAAAAGAGGGAAGAAATAGGACTCAGGGGTGAAGAGATTGATGACAAAGTGTTTCTAAGAAATGGTAAGGACCCAATTCGCATCTCAGAACACATGACGCAGCTCAGTAAGACATCTCTCAGAATTTGGGAAGAGCAGGCACGTGAAGAAAGTAAACCAAGTGTTGGAGTGAAGACCAGTGGGCAACAGGATGTTGTAAAGGAAGCCATGCAAATTAGTGAAATAACGGAAAACATCCTCCCTCAACTTCTGGGGATTACAAGTACCAGTAGTAGCAACAACCCTTTCGGACAGAGACCATCACATGATTGCTCCAATGCCAACGACTGAATAATCTTCTTCTAGTATTGTAGTTATTCCAAAATCAAGTACACCAGCAGTTGATATACTTCCAGTTTCTACCACAGTCGTACGTACACCTATCTCAACTGTGCCATTGAATTTATGTGCCAATACACCTAGACAGCCTATTTGCAAGCCAGAACCTCAAGACAACCCTATGGATCTCCGTGTTGTTAAATTATGTCAAGAACAATCTCAGTGTGAAACAGAAACACCAGTATTAACATTCACTGATGACGAAGATGCCAGGTCGGAAGTCAGCACATTCTCATATGTCAGTGGCAGCAGTTACGACAGCATGGACATCAACTCACCCCAGAAAGACAACTCAACTGCAGTGCCAACTTTAATTGACAATTCCACTAGTGACCAAAACTCTAATGACCCACTTTCTTCATCTTTAGCTCACACCATGAGTGACTTTGTTGCCACAGTAGGCATGATGTCGCAGGTGCTTCGTCTAAATACATCACAATTCACTGCATTCCAGTCACACATGGGAGAAATGAAAAGCTGTTGTATCCTTCACATCCATATTCCCTCAGATTCTTACGGAACTAAAATCTGTCAATCAGAAACTAACTGAAAATGCGAATGCAATAAGGGATCTGGAAAAAGTTTTGCTACAGAATAGAAGTAGAGGACAGCATCACTGCCATCAGACTGAGATAATGGCGGCATCTTCCACCAAAGCCAAAGGCAAAGAAAATCATAGGGTAACTCCTTTAAGATTTGCAGAATGGAAGAATAAAGAGAACAGACAGCACAAGAAACCCTACAGTAATACATATAAAAAGCCACATCATTATCATTAAAAGTCATTTTCAATTTGAATCCTCGCCCTACCCTACCATAGTTTAAAAAAAAGGTCTGGAGTTAAATTGATCAAATTCAATTGATCAAATTCAAATTCAACTTCCAACAATTGTGTAGCAATGCTCGCAATTGATGGGAGATGAAAAGGATAAATTTGGTAAAATACAATTTAGAATCGGTTGGTTCCAAAAGGTTGTAAAGTGAAAAAAAAAAAAAAGAGAATAAAATAAATAGAATAAAATAAAAATATCATAATAATTAACAGGAGACCCCAAGGAGCCTTAATCGCTCACCGGCCAAAGTGGTTCAAAGAAGTATTTGGGGTCACATTCAGTTAGACATGGTTCATCAACACTACAATGGAATGAAGTCATGAAAGGCAAATTTTATGGAACTAGGGACATGACTTGAACAAACTTGAATCTTACCCCCCTAAGGACCCTGCATACCAAATATCAAAAGCATTCATCTGCTGGATCTGAAGAAGAAGATTTTTAAAGAAAATTCCTCATTTTGAATTAAGTTATCATTCCGGCTCCCACAGTGAGCCCAAATATGAACCCAGGGACTTAGCTTGAACAAACTTGAATCTCACCCCCTAAGGATGCTGCATACCAAATATCAAAACATTTCGACTGCTAAATCTGAAGAAGATTTTTAAAGAAAAATTCCTCATATTGACTAAGTTATAATTCGGGCTCCCACAGGGAGCCCAAATATGGACCTAGGGACATGGCTTGAACAAACTTGAAGCAAACCCCCTTAAGGATGCTGCATACAAAATATTAGAAACATTCTGACTGCTAGCACTGAAGAAGAAGATTTTTAAAGAAAATTCCTCATTTTGAACTAAGTTACAATTCGGGCTACCACAGTGAGCCCAAATATGAACCCAGGGACTTGGCTTGAACAAACTTGAATCTCACCCCCCTAAGCATGCTGCATACCCAATAGCAAAAGATTCTGCCTGCTGGATCTTGAGAAGAAGATTTTTAAAGAAATTTGCCTGAAATGCACTGAATTCAAATTTGGGCTCCTATAATGAGCCCAAATATGAACCCAGGGGGCCGATTTGAACAAACTTGACTCAGATATACCCCCACAATGTTCAGGGCTCGCAAATAGGGTTGCCCGACATCCCGGGACAACCAGAAATTTTCTCAGGCAACCAAAAATGCCATTCCCTCTGCCTGATGGGCAACCAGAATTTTTCTGTCCGATTTTAAAAGATAATTCGTTGAGAAAATCAAAAAATACAAACGAGCGGGAATTAATGATTAAACAACTGTTAAAATGGTTGAACACACGTTCCGCTGGTTAGGGGAAGTACTTTTCAGACAGCGGCGGCGGCTCATAAACTTAGCAGTCAACAGGTACATAATTCCTTTTCCTGATCTATGATATTATCGATGGCACATGTTGGGATTGGTTGTCAATAACGCACCGCTATGATGCGCTATCTATTATCATGTGAACAAACTGTGTTGGAACTGGAATTGAAATCGACAAGTCATTCAATTCACTTTCCTCCCACAGCGACATTCAGGGCAAATTTTGATATTGTTCAGTAATGCTCACAAGTGGAGACTGGTTGTATTTGAATCAATGTTCCTAGATAGCGGGAGTGCACCGGTATAAGCAACTGAGAACGGTGTGACGTCATATCCCTGTAGAGACAATACTGTGCACTCATAACGTCCTGAACAGCGATTCAAACACAACCATTACCTTCCCAGAAATCGTTTTTCGAAAGTGAAAGTGGATGTTGCGCTCATTCAGCATTGCAACGGTCTCTGTTGTTGATCTTCTTCTTGGTCAGGTACTTATTTATTTTTTTGTTACTGTTTTCAACAAACGATATAATATGTTTGAGATTAGTTCTCAGTTGAGATAGTAAGTTAACGTAGTGCTGTGAACCAGGACCCTTTCCAGACGTAATAGGGCAGGGGAGGGGGAGGGGGGGGGGGGTACTACAATGCCGTATCCAACGTGTCAGTTGTCATGAAGCATGGCTTTTTTTTGCACAACTGAATCTTGATCTGTCCCCGTCTTTCAACCCCTGTTGTTATACATCGTTTGTTGTCATATATGATCGACTCACCTTGAAATGTGTATAAATTGAGCAATCAAATATCAGTCCTAACGTCAGGTCACCATTTTCAGGGGCGGGCAACCAGATCTCAAAATAAGCCTGCCCGACGGGCAATCACGTTTTTTCACTATTTGCGAGCCCTGATGTTGCATACCAAATATCAAAAGATTCTGCCTGCTGGATCTGGAGAAGAAGAGTTTTTAAGAAATTTGCCTGAAATGCACTAAGTTCGAATTTGAGCTTCTATAGTGAGCCCAAATATGAATCCAGGGGGCCGATTTGAACAAACTTGAATCAGATCCACCCCACAATGTTGCATGCCAAATATCAAAATATTCTGCCTGTTGGATCTGGAGAAGAAGAATTTTTAAGAAATTTGCCTGAAATGCACTAAGTTCAAATTCGGGCTTCTATACTGAGCCCAAATGTGAATCCAGGGGGCCGATTTGAACAAACTTGAATCAGATCCATCCCACAATGTTGCATACCAAATATCAAAAGATTCTGCCTGCTGGATCTTGAGTAGAAGATTTTTAAAGAAATTTGCCTGAAATGCACTAAGTTTGAATTCAGGCGCCTATACTGAGCCCAAATATGAACCCAGGAGGCCAATTTGTACAAGCTTGAATCAGATCCACCCCACAATGTTGCATACCAAATATCAAAAGATTCTGCCTGCTGGATCTGGAGAAGAAGACTTTTTAAGAAATTTGCCTGAAATGCACTAAGTTCAAATTCGGGCTTCTATACTGAGCCCAAATATGAACCCAGGGGGCCGATTTGTACAAACTTGAATCACCCCACAATGTTGCATACCAAATATCAAAAGATTCTGCCTGCTGGATCTGGAGAAGAAGATTTTTTAAGAAATTTGCCTGAAATGCACTAAGTTCAAATTCGGGCTTCTACAGTGAGCCCAAATATGAATCCAGGGAGCCGATTTGAACAAACTTGAATCTGCACCCCCCCCCCCCCCTCCCCCCCCTAGAGATGATGTATACCAAATAGGAAAGAATTCTGCCTGGTGGATCTGAAGAAGAAGATTTTTTTGAATTTTGGAAAGAAATTCATGGGTGCTATCAGAGTTATGCCCCTTGTGGTGCCCCCTGTGGGTGCAGCAAATTTATTTGTACAAGTTTGAATTGACATATGATGGGGAACATGCATACCAAATTTGGTTCAATTGATCCATCAGTTTGGGAGGAGTAGTCGATAATGTAAAGTTCATGATGGACGACGACGACGGACGGCAAGTGATAAGTTAAGCTCCCTTCGGTGAGCTAAAAATGCTGATGCATAGCTGTCAGACATGGTAACTAGGTTTTAAAATTTTGGTCGGCATAACTAAAAGTGTGGCATTACATTCCCCGGCTGTTTGCAAACATATAGCGCGCCCCTTAATTTTTTTTTTTTATTTTTTTTTTTAAATATTTATCTAATTTCACTTCGAAGTGTCCCTATTTTATTTAAAGCAGTACAGTACTGTTTTCTTCTTACATTATTAACTCTGTCCCACCTTTGGCAATCAGAAATGCACTGGGCCTGTGCAACCTGAACATTACATTATTTCATGCAACATTTTGTTTGATGTGTTCGTGGGGACACAGAACACGCTCGGCAGAGAGTAATGTAAAATGGTGGCAAGATCACCAAGTCCCTATTTTATTCCAGCTGTTTGCTGATTAAAAAAATAAACGTAACATTTGTTTACAAGTTGCATGGAAAATCCCGTTTAGGAAGACCATTTCAAATTCTATACATTTCTAAACTGCACTCGATCTCACATGTCATCCCCCACTTCGAAGTTGAATTACGCAATTAAATCAAAATGACTTGTGAGAACATACCTGTCAATAATTCCTAAGAATCATTCCAACACATGTTGATATATCTCCATCCCGGGAAAACACTGTGAATGAGTAAATTCCTTGTTATATCACAGTAAAACACTGAATATATTCAATTCTAAATACGGCATTTCTTTCCAATTTGTCTTGGAGTCTGCGCAGTGCAACGTTCTCCTTGACCCGTTTTTGAAACTGCACAAGCAAAGCATATCACTGTATTAACATCCAAATTGCACAAAATGTTGTATATTCTTCCTAAATATTAATCAAAGTCGTCATTAAAATGCATTTGAGTGTAAATGCATACTTTAGTGCGTTGCTAAACGCCATGTATTTTTGAGAACTCTTTGTTCCGTCCAAAAGTCGGGTTGGAGATTAGGTGACGTAATCCAACAAAAATTGTTGGAAAATCCCAGCTATAAAAAGCCGATGCAGACGACATTCTACGCTTTTCATGCCAGGTCATTCCAAGCGCAAGCAACTCAAACCAACCACAGAAAGTCTCATCGTTACTAGCAAATTGAAAGGTGCATATAAATGCCTTTGCACATTATGGGTTATTCCCAGAAACTGTGCATAATTCACACCCCAGTTTAGTCAGTTGGCTTTACGAAACTGAAAGGAACAATGTTCCACAGAGGCAGGCTGAAGCAAGTCACGGCCGTCCTTGTTCTTCCGGCTCTCAGAATGTAAACATTTAACCGGGATGTCCGAATCATGTATATACGATGAGTTAATTCTAAATTTCAAATAATTATCTCACAGTAATTTAGTGGATAATTAAATGCTGGCACATTCCAATTTTAACCCTTTCAGTTTTTCTGTCTTTCAACAGGGGCATAAATTCTAAGACAATGGCTGCAAATTAGCTTTGTTAAGTGACTGAAAACTGTCATGGTTGATTGGTGCCAACTCTGCTGTTTAATCCTAAGAGTTAAACTAAGACAGTTAAATTTTTATGTTAACCCCTCAATCCCGCAACGCTTTCAATTCAATCATAAGCTGGTCATTCCAGTGTGTTCAATTGAAGTCATTGAACTATGTAATACATTTTAGAATACAGTTAAGAGATAGATGTCATGAACTGATGTAGTCAGTGAAATTGTCAGGAATACTAAATCTCAATTAAATGTGTGCAATTTTATCCCCTTTCTGGTATACAGTAGTTTGTTTTAGTGCGATTTAAAATGTAGTTCGGCATAGATATACCAGTTGTATCTAAACAGTAATTTATACTATAGGTGGGGGCGCGGTGGCTCAGTTGGTGGAGGTGCAGGCTGCAAGCCAAGAGGTCCTCGGTTCGAATCCCACCTGCGGCAACCGCGTTGTGTCCTTGGGCAAGACACTTCACCCCGATTGCCTACATGGGGGCACGATGACGCTGTGTACTGAGGCGTACTGCACGTCGATGGCGCGCATGTCTTCCACCAATCTAACCCTGCCTGTGCTGCGGTGCAGAGTTCAGAGTTACGATGTTGGAGAGCTGACAGCTGCTCGTCATTGCTCGGTGGTTCTCTCCGGGTACTCCGGCTTCCTCCACCCGTAAAACTGTCACAGTCACGATTAGCCATTGTGCATAAGTATGTGACCTTAAACACCAATAAATAAATAAATAAATAAATATATACTATAGGTCTAAATTAAATAATTTCTTTTCCTGGTAATTAAACCTTCTCAAACCAAAGTACAAAAACAGTATAATCCGGTTTGGTAAAATAGTTTGAATTCCATTCTATAAAATTACTAACCAATTTATTATTGACAATTAGAATTGTTAAAACTATACAGTTAATTGAGATTCCATGAAACTGGTCACTCCAGAATAGAAATAGTGAATATAAAACTAGTAGGGTCTGCTAGTAAAGGAATATTACCACCCTGAGCTGGTCAGTCCTGCTAAGAGTATGAAGGTGTATACTGGTTATTCTTATATATCAAACTGGTTCTACAAATTCCAGTCAATAAATCATTTCCCAATGAGGCTGGTAATTCCAGTACTTGTAAATTATAATTGAACTGGTGATTCCAGTGAACTTCATCACATTATGTTAAAATCCAATAATTAAGCTGGTGACTCCAGGAACTTAATTGGAATAAAAATCGAAACTGGTTAATCCAGTTGAAGTATTTGTATGTTGTTGACAACGACTTATTAACCCTTTACCCAATGAATCGCCCGCATCCGCCCGCGTAATATGCAAATTGAGCAGTTGAAAAAATATTTTGATATCGTCTGCATTGGGTAAAGGGTTAAGGAAAAATCAATTGAAATTGTTGTACATAATTAAAAGGGAAAGAATTTATAGATAAAATAAAAAAAAAAATTAATTTACTGCTTCAACAGTGTCATTCCAATTCCTTTCAGATTTAAATCATCCTGTACGATATAATTGAATCTCTTACTGCCACCCCTACAAACCCAAGTCAGATACCCCATTATAGTTTCGGTTTAGAGGGTTACCCCAAATAGCACCTCCATACCGTTACAAAGGGGAATTCTAAGTTGAAAAAAGCAGAAAAAGGCCCATAACTGTAGAACAAAAATGGACAAAACCTGTTACTTGTGAATATCCTTTCTCCGACAGTGGTCTATCAGCATATCAAAGATCATTTAATGGACGGATGGATGGATCGACGAACAAATAAACAGACAGACGAAACTCATTTCTATATCTTTTGCAGGGGATAATAATTATACAGTAATTCTGCAAAACAACTTTATCCATTAAACAGACCGGCCCGACCACCCATCTCAAAAGGAAATGTTTTTGGCGTCACTTGAAATCTTTCAAATCTCATTTTACAGCCCCCAAGAACAAAACCAAACTTGAGAATTGTAATTTGTTGGACAAATTACGGGCTTTGCCAACTTTCCAATGTGAAAATGCAGACTACATATAGCAAAGCAAAGTGTTTGAAATTAACCATTTCCAAACTGATAGACAAAAAGCATTCAAAGTTGGCTAATTTTGGCATTCTCTCATGGTTCTCTTATTCACACCCTCATTTTGCTTGGGGGTTAAATCTTGAGATTAATAAGTAAACAGTAACTTTCTTCTACGATCATTGTTGCATCCATCCATACCAAAATAATTGCTACAACAACCTTGCAATTAGAGGAAATGAGTACAGATGTTTGCAAAATTCACTGAAAATCAATTTTGTTTTCTGGCAGAACTATTTTTTGCATGGCCAAAGCTTATGTTGTGTTAAGCCCTAAAGCATAACTTACAGCACAGGATTTGTTCATTAGGCATCTAAATCTATAGCAAACCAAAGTGTTTAGAATTAACCCTTTCCAAAATGACAGGAAGATGCAACCACAGTCAGCTAATTTTGGAATTTTCAGATGGTACTCTTATCCTCATTTGCCTGATGGTTAAAGACAAGATTAAAAGCTAAACAGTAACTTTCTTCTGCAAGCATTGTTGCATCTATGCATACAAAAATAATTGTTACAACAAACTCGCAATTAAGAGAAATTTGCCATTGAAGTTTGTAAATCTTGAAGATAAAATGGTATATTCATATCACTTGTGGTCAATAGGGGTTAATTTTGAAATATTTGTGTGGAGATTTTAGTGTATCATATTATGCTCTTAATGTTTGAACATCAATCACAGACTGAGTGTCTGAAAAGAGACATGGACTAATCTTGAATCTTAATATTTGAATGAACATGTACAAGTTGTTGGTGCTCCAATTAAAGGCCTGACGACTGGATGAGGGTTAAAACTTGGAATAAAACATATGACAGCAAAATTGTTCCTGGCTGAATGCCCTATCTTCTCATGGGAAAGGTTTTGCGACAATATGGCTCCAGAGCTGAGAAATTGCATGTAAAAGTGGGCGAAAATAACAATTATTCCGACAGTACCTTTATGGGAAGTCTCAAATTTGCCAAGGGTTAAACTTTTAATAATAACAAATAAAACAAAATTTGTCCTACTTTGACTGCTGCATGCAGCTATAGAAAACATTCAGAGCTCAATCAATTAAAAATGGAGTAAATCGTCACCTAAACTTACCAAATTCTGAAAAACTTGGGAGTTTTTTGGAAGTTACCTCCTTTTATGCAACCAGAATGGGATAGGGTTAAACTTTATAACCAAACTTACAACAGCAAATATCCTCGATAATCAATTTGTGAAAATGTTCATGAAAAGTGTTTGAAATTAACCCCTTACAAAATGATAGGAAAAAGCAACCAAAGTTGGCTAAATTTGGCATTTTCAAATGGTACTCTTATTCTCGTCCTCATTGTGCTTGAGAGTTAAATCTGAGATTAAAAAGTAAACAGTAACTTTCTTTCACAATCATTGTTGCATCTGTCCATACCAAAATAATTGTTACAACAACCTTATAATTAGTCTGTGTGAAACACACAGACTATTGTTTTTGCACGGTTTCTTTTTTCTTTTTTTTTCATCTTTTTAGTCTGTGTGGAACACACAGACTATTGTTTTTGCACGAATTGCCCTATCTCGTTGATTTCTGGCATGCTGATAGACAGCCACAAGTTCTCGGCCACCTATGTTTTTCAGATTCCTGGGGTATCAGGGGTGTCTGCAGGGGTGTTTTGAAAGTGGGTCACGCCCATATCTCAGGCGTGATATGACCTACAGACCTGGGACCAACACCAAATGAGTCAACACTCGATGGAGGTTCAAAATATGGGTCAAGGTCACGGAGGTCATCTAGGGGTCATTGAGTGCATTTTTCAGAATTGCTGGAAATTACATTTTTTGACCCCCTAAAGTATTCCTGACGTACACACATGCATTTTGATGTAAAAAAAAGTGGGCGTGACCAAAATTTTTGAAAGTGGGTCACACCCATATCTCAGGCGTGGTATGACGTATGGACCTGGGACCAACACGAAATGAGTCGACACTTGATGGAGATTCAAAATATGGGTCAAGGTCACGGAGGTCACCTAGGGGTCATTGAGTGCATTTTTTAAGAATTGCTGGAAATCACATTTTTTAACTCCCTAAAGTATTCCTGAGGTACACATGCATTTTGATATAAAAAAGTGGCCGTGGTCAAAATTTTTGAAAGTGGGTCACGCCCATATCTCAGGCGTAGTATGACGTATGGACCTGGGAGCAACACCGAATGAGTCAACACTTGATGGAGATTCAAAATATGGGTCAAGGTCACGGAGGTCGCCTAGGGGTTATTGAGTGCATTTTTCAGAATTGCTGGAAATCACATTTTTTGACCCCCTAAAGTATTCCTGATGTACACACATGCACTTTGACATAAAAAAGTGGGTGTGGCCAAAATTTTTGAAAGTGGGTCATGCCCATATCTGAAGCGTGGTATGACCATACAAACCTGGGACCAAAACCACATGAGTCGACACTCGATGGAGGTTCAAAATATGGGTCAAGATCACGGAGGTCACCTAGGGGTCATTGAGTGCATTTTTCAAAATTGCTGCAAATCACATTTTCTGCCCCCCCCCCCCCCCCCCAAAGCATTCCTGAGATTGACACATGCATTTTTACATTAAAAAAGTGGGCGTGACCAAAAAATTTGAAAGTGGGTCGCACCCATATCTCAAGAATGGTATGATGAATGGACCTGGAACAACAAATGAGTCGACACTTGATGGAAATTCAAAACATGGGTCAAGGTCACAGAAGTCACCTAGGGATCCGCCTGAAAGAGGACACCAACGTCATCAAGTCCATATTATTCAGAAATACTGGGAAATGAATTTTTTTACACCTTAATGCATTTCTAAAGTTTATGAAAGTAATTTCATCACTCAAATTAGTGGGCAAAGCCAAAAATGTCCATTTCTGATTCGAATAACGAACCCTTTGAATGCTGGTCACATATATGCCTTTTCTGGTTTCTTATAAATAATTGCTCTGATTCCAGTATGAATATCTGTAAATACTGTTAACGAAAACCCATTTCTGATTTTACTCCTGAAAATAAGCCTCCATAAATTCTCTTTCTGTATAGTTTATTCCTGATACTTTAATCCTTTTCACACAGACTTGAATTTACTGGGTGCAGTAAATTCTGTTTCTCTAGTTAGAGACATTTGCACTTGAAGTTGGTCAATTTTGAAGAAAAAAGCTATATTAATGTCATTTTTGGCCAGTGGGGGGTTAATATTGAAAGATTTGAGTGGTGATTGTGGTGTATCATATTATGCTCTGAATGTGTGGAAAATTTGAGCTAAACAAGAGCGGGACTTTCGTCCGGTGCATACCCCCACGTGGTGTACCACCTATTGTGGGCATACCTAAGACCAACAAATATTATTTATGAATATTCTTGTACGGACTGATGGACAGATGGAAGGACGCAATCCAGTATACCCCACCCCCTTTCCATTTTCCTCGAAAGTTTTCAACAATTTCTAAGTCAAAAGGTATGGTAAATTGTTTGGTGTTTGGAAGTTTGATGCAATGAGGCAGAAGCCTTTGTCATAGGCAAACTGCATTCCATATTTCACTGAAATCTGATAACCCCAATCCAGTATGCCCATTCAAATTGAACAATTCAATTCAATTCAGTTTATTATTCTTTTACACCTTTATGGTCAAGTGTACATTATAACAAATAACATGGTAATAGTTGACAATAATATAATAATACATCAGAAGTACAAGTTATGTCGTTTTGTCTATTGATTGGGTGCTAGAAGCCCATATTTGGGCCTCACTGGAAGGTACTGGTACCACAACGAAAAGTCTTCATGTTCTATGGATATGTTTCAGACTCAGTTGGAGTCATCCTGTTGCAATCCATTGCAGAGTGTTCACAGGGATTCTCCAATAAATTGCAACAAGACAATTCCATGTGAACAAACTCTGGCACTACAATTGGTCTGGTACTCCACCAGTTAAACCGGACTCATTGTTTGAACAGATACAATGTCGGATACATGCCAATTATGTCCCGACCATGCAAGACAGAAACTTGAAATTCTCAAAATGTTTTCTACTGTCTCTGCTCAACATTTTAGTATATTTGTCAAGTGCCTAGACTGCATGGAAATACCGTGTATCAGGTGGAAACCGAGGGCATGATTCGTCCCTACTTTATTCTCAATTCAATGACTTTTCCATTCATTATTTACCTGTCACCGGATGAATTAGGCATTATATCTGTCTATTTGATGAACTTTTCCACCTTAACTATTTGCGGCTTCATTGTAGCACCACCGAAAGGCCACTGCACGGTTACCAATATATTCAGGGATTGATTTTACGAAAATAACAATTATTCCGACTATACCCACATGGGAACTCCTAAATATGCCAAGGGTTAAACTTTTGATAATAACGTATAAAACAGAAGTTGTCATGCTATGCTTGCTGCATGCAGGCATAGAGAACATTCAGCGCTCAATGAATTAGGAATGGAGTAAATTGTCACTTAAACCTACGAAATTCTGAAAAAATGAGAGTTTTTCTCGATGTCACCTATCTTTATGCATCTGAGACAGGGACTGAGTTAAACATTACAGCAACCTTACAACAGAAAATATTCTTGGAATTGAACTGTGAATCCGAATTTCGAAAGCATTTTTGGATATTCTATTCCGAACTACCGCTGCATGATTATCAATATTCAGTGATTTTATGAAAATATCAATTATTCCGACCGTACCCATATAGACAGTCTCGAATCTGCCAACGGTTAAACTTTTAATAATGACATGTAAAACAAAAGTTGTTTTACTATGACTGCTGCCTACAGCCATAGAAAACGTTCAGTGCTGAATCAATTAGGAATGGAGTAAATCGTCACTTAAACTTACCAAATTCTGAAAAACAAGAGTTTTTTTTTACTGCACCTATCTTTATGCAAACAGAACGAGCATCGGGTTAAACTTTACAACCAAACTTACAACAGCAACTAGAGAATTGTAATTTGTTGGACAAATTACGGGCTTTCCCAACTTTTTAATGTGAAAAGTCAAACTGTATTGTACACAAAACTATCGATCAGTTTTGAGAACAGAAAATTTAGTGGAAATCAAAGTTTTTGTGATACTACTAGTTTTTATGCAGCCAAAACAGATATTTGAGATACAGCAGGACACCAAAACATTTAACACAAAATTTTCTCTTCAATAATTACAGAATATTTTCATAGAAAGCAAAACAAGCGATGTCCTTTGTGCTTTGGATAAAATTAGTACATATGAATTATGGGCGTACGGGCCGGGGTTTCATGAAGGACTGTGCCCCAACCCACCCCTGAGTCAGGAAGGAGCCAATTTTTCAGCCAATATGCCAGAAAATTTCTGACAATTTAGTTGCCAGAAATGACCACAAAACATTTTGGTTTTCCACACAAAATGTTAAAATGTTGTTTTCCTATCTCATCACTTAGAAGTTGCAAGTAAACTGACCATTATACTGTACAAGTTGATTCAGTGGAACCATATCCACGTTAATATTATTCATTTAAAATCACACAAGAACATATAAAGAGTTCTATTACTGCATATTACGGGAGCACGGTGTCTCAGAAGGTAGAGATGATTGTTGCAATCCAAGAAGTCCTTGGTTCGAAATCCCACCTGTGGCAACCACATTGTGTCCTTGCTTTAAGGGTGTACTTGTCTTCAACCAATGCTAACCCTGCTTTTGTGGAGTTAGTATGTTGGAGAGTCTGAGTCGCTTGCCATTGCTCGGTGGTTCTCTCCAGGTACTCAATGGGAGGGAGACCCCTCCCTCCCATACCCACATTTGGCATTTCCTCCTGAGATTCAACTTTTTCAGGCTAAAAGGGTTCATACCCCCCCCCCCCCCCTTTAAAAATAGCCCTGTACGCTTATGCAATGAATGCCTGGACTTGAATAAATACCTATATTATGGTCATGATATAGCTGTAGATGCTGTAAGTGACCTTAAATATCAATAATTAATTTATTCTCTGTCATTCTGTCTGTTTGTGAATGTGTGGGATTTGTCAACAAATGAGGGTAAGCTTCCTACTCCATGATTTCACAATTTTTCCAACATATCTGTTTCAGATACACTGAAATACATGTAATATGAGTTACTGTCACACACAAATTAGTTGTTTATTGGATATGGTTTAAACCATCTAGAGAGCTAATATACACAGTGATGGGTACAGTTCAAGTCAAAATGAGTTGATTAAAGGGATGTTGAACAGCTTGTTAATATTTTTTGCATTACATTACTACTTTGCTATTTATTGACAGAAGGATTTCACAGAGGGTTTCCCTGACAGTATTTATTTATTGGTGTTTACGGTCACATACTTACTCCACAAAGGCTAATCGTGACCGTGACAGTTTTACGGGTGGGGGAAGTCGGAGGAACCAGAGAGAACCACCGAGCATCAACGAGCAACTGTCAGCTCAACATTCTAATTATGTTCAAGCTCCGCTGAAGCAGGGTACCAGCGGTTGAAGACATGTGCACCATTGATATGCAGTACGCCTTAGTACATGGCATCATTGTGCCCCCATGTTGGCAACCGGGATAAAGTGCCTTGCCCAAGGACATTACGTGGGTCGTCCCAGATAAGGATCAAACTCGGGACCTCTATCATAGAAGTCAAACAGTCTACCACTGAGAAAATGTGCTTTCTTTTCTGGTGGTATTCATATTTGTACGGCCAAACTGGTGTTGGATCAGGGGTCAGCCGAGTGGGCGACTAGGGCGAAGAAGTCGCCTTGTCATTCCTCAAGTCACTTTGGCTTACATTGGGGGCGAAATTCTAGTCGCTCTCCAAAACGTCCTTGGGAGGCATGGCAGTTTACTGTATTTTCTTATGTTTTATTTTAAAAAAAAACACAACTCTTCCGCATTCACAAAAAAAGTAAACACGACGGCTGCTGTTAAAATCCGTCATACAGCTCTGAAAATAGCCTAAACTAGCCCAATTTTATATTTCTGAAAATAGTTGTACTGGCGTAGTCTTTCGAACAAAACGCCCAAACTAATAGCAACCAGCACAAAATGCTATTTAAAACCAAAAGTGTCAACAAAAACAACGAATCACACAAGACACGCATCGAGTTTATTAGAATTTATTAAAGTTAGGTAGCCATCGTTTCAAAACCATAAAAAATGTGCAGGGGACAATTCATCCATATAAGAATGTCGAAATTGCTTACGGTTACGCTCTGTTCCATTGAAAAATTGGTTGCATTGAAATTCGCCCCGCAGTTTTTGCATTGAAACTGAAAGTTTTTCTTTGAAAATTTTTGATGGAAGGGGGTTAAATGTAATAAGGCTATGCTAGAAACCACACATATTAGGATGGATAAGAATGGCAGACCTTATAGCACCAATCACACGTCAATGTGAGCTGGATTGCAAAAATTGTCATTTTTCTGAACCAAGTATTATCACCCAGCGCAGCAGGTAAGGGAGACAACTGAAATATTTTGTTATTTACCTTAGAAATAAATTAGCTCAAATTGTTAATGACGCTTAATTTACGAAGGATGTTGAAAACTTTTTTAACTACGCTTTTCAATTCAATTAGGACATTCAGAAACAATGAATGACCCAGCTTCTTATGTGAACTTGAAATTTAGTTTAAATACTTTAAATATTTTTTTTAAAGAATATACCTTCTATTACAGAGAAGAACACTCTCACCATGGGTAATGCTAAATTTCAAATCCACTGCATTGAGGCAAATACAAAATCAACTGCATGGTAACTCTAGTCATCAATACTAGGGAAAGAGTTAGGGTATTCCAAAACCATGGACGACACAATTTTTTGTAGGGGAGGGGGGAGGATTTTAACCTACATGACTTAGTTTTGTGTTTGGAAGTATAACTTTTATTTATTTTTTTTCTCCACAATTGTGTCCTCTATGTACATTTATTTTATCATGATGTCATATAAGTTTTGTTTTTTTCTGACTTCTCCCTCACGTCCACTGACTTCTCCCTCCCTCCTGGCCACTGACTTCTCCCTAAAGTCTCTGGAGGGAGAAATCGCTTCTCCCTAAAATCAGCTACCAGGCTGACCCCTGTGTTGGATAACACGGAACACCAAAACATATAACACAAAATTTGTTCCCCATTGATTTTTGAAAGCAGTTATGGAAAGCTCAAAGAGCTCTTTCCTTTTTGTTTTTGGACAAGTGAGTATTCACTCAGTCATTTTTTGCAGACAGTGCTATTTTTAAGTGGCTAAAGCACATGTTTCATTAAGTCCAGAACATAACTAAAGCCGGATTTATTGATTAAACATCTCTGCATATAGCAAAGCAATGTGTCTCAAATTAACCCATTCCAAAATGATAGTAGGCAGTAACCAAAGTTGGATAATTTGGGTATTTCCAAATGGTACACTTATTCTCACTCTCATTGTGCTTGAGGGTTAAATCGGTGATTGAAAAGGTATACCAATCTTACTCAGGGAAGGTGAGTACAGAAAAGTACGAAATTAATCAGAAAATGAATTTTGTCTGACGATACTAATATTTGTACAAGCAAAACTGGTACGGACTTATTTATTTATTTATTTATTAGGTTTTAACGACACATTAACAGCCAACGTCATATTATGTCGGTGACAGCAATATGAGTGGAGGAAGCCAGAGTACCCAGAGAGAACCACCGAGCAATGACGAGCAGCTGCCAGCTCCCCAACATAGTGCCTCTGCACTGTAGCACAGGCAGGGTTAAAATGGTTGAAGACATGCGCACCATCAACGAGCAGTATGCCTTAGCACAGGGCATCATGGTGCCCCCATGCGGATTGTCGAGGTGAAGTGATCGGGACATAATTGGAATATATCCAACAGATACAATGTCGGATATATTCCAAATATGTCCCGATCATGCAAGGCAGCAACTTGAAATTCTCAGAATGTTTCCTACTGTCCCAGCCCAGCAGTTTAGTATCTTTGTCAAGTGCCGAGACCTCGTGGAAATGCCGTGGATCTGGTGGAAACCGAAGACACGATTCGTCCCTACTTTATTCTCAACTCAACGACTTTTCCATTCATTATTTACCAGTCACCGGATGAGTTAGGTATAATATTTGTCTATTTGATGAACTTTTCAACCTTAACTATTTGCGGCTTCATGTAGCACGATTGAAAGGCCACTGCACGGTTACCAATATATTCAGGGACTGATTTTACGAAAATAACAATTATTCCGACTATACCCACATGGGAACTCCTAAATATGCCAAGGGTTAAACTTTTGATAATGACGTATAAAACAGAAGTTGTCATGCTATGCTTGCTGCATGCAGGCATAGAAAACATTCAGTGCTCAATGAATTAGGAATGGAGTAAATTGTCACTTAAACCTTCGAAATTCTGAAAAAATGAGTTTTTTTCGACGGCATCTACCATTATGCATCTGAGACAGGGATTGCGTTAAACTTTACAGCAACCTTATAACAGAAAATATTCTTGGAATTGAACTGTGAATCTGAATTTGCGAAAGCATTTTCAGATATTCTATTCCAAACTACCACTGCATGTTCAGTGATTTTATGAAAATTAAAATTATTCCGACCATACCCATATGGGCAGTCTCGAATCTGCCAACGGTTAAACTTTTAATAATGACATACAAAACAAAAGTTGCCACATTATGACAGCTGCATACAGCCATAGAAAACATTCAGCGCTCAATCAATTAGGAATGGAGTAAATCGTCACTTAAAACTTACCAAATTCTGAAAACGAGAGTTTTTTTGGACTGCACCTATCTTTATGCAAACAGAACAAGCATAGGGTTAAACTTTACAACGAAACTACAACAGCAAATATGCTCAGTAGGCAATTGTAAATACGAACATGTAAATCATTTTTCGATATTCCTTTCGAAAATGGAAGAAAAGTGAGCTCCAAATTAGCCAATTTAGGGCACTCAAAGTCAAGGCCCGAAAACTGGGTGAAGGTTAAAACTTTGAATAAAATATATAATAGCAAAATTGTTCTTGGATGAAGGCCCAATTCTCTCAAGGAAAAGGTTCTGAGACAATATGGCTCCAGAGCTGAGAAAGTGCATGTAAACGTTGGCGAAATTAACAATTATTCTGACAGTACCCTTATGGGAAGTCTCAAATAATAACATATAGAACAAAATTTGTCATACTCTGACTGCTGCAAGCAGCTATAGAAAACATTCAGAGCTCAAGCAATTAAAAATGGAGTAAATCGCCACCTAAATATACCAAATTCTGAAAGAACTGGAATTATTTTGGACAGTACCTACTTTTATGCAACCAGAATGGGATAGGGTTAAACTTTACAACCAAACTAACAACAGCAAATATGATCGATAGTCAATTGTGAATACGTACATGAAAAGTGTTTTGAAATTAACCCTTTCCAAAATGATAGAAAAGGCAACCAAAAATGGCTAATTTTGGCATTTTCAAACGGTACTCTTATTCTCGCCCTCATTGTGCTAGAGGGTTAAATCTGAGATTAAGAAGTAAACAGTAACTTTCTTCCACAATCATTGTTGCATCTAGCCATACGAAAATATTACAACCACCTTGTAATTATAAAAATTTGCTCTTGAAGTTGGCAAATAACAAATATTCCGACAGTACCCTTATGAGAAGTCTCAAATCTGCCAAGGGTTAAACTTTTAATAATAACATATAGAACAAAATATGTCATACTTTGACTGCTGCAAGCAGCTATAGGAAACATTCAGAGCTCAAGCAATTAAAAATGGAGTAAATCGTCACCTAAATTTACCAAAATCTGAAAAAATTCTGAAAAAATTGGGAGTTTTTTTGGACGGTACCTACTTTTATGCAACCACAATGGGATAACTTTCTTCCGCAATCATTGTTGCATCTATCCAAACCAAAATAATTGTTACAACAACCTTGTTATTAGAGAAATTTGCCCTTGAAGTCGGTCAATTTTGAAGAAAAATTCCATATTCATGTCATTTTGGCCAGTGGGGGTTAAAGTTGAAAGATCTGAGTCGTGATTGTGGTGTATCATATAATGCTCTAATGCTCTAAATGTGTGGAAAATTTGGGCTAAATAACTGTAAACAATTTCGAGACCTTCGAAAAATGGTGAAATTTTGAAGGTTTTGGCAGAATATTTTGAAAACACGTGTTTTCACAGATATGACGATACCGCATTTCACTAGATTTTATGACATTACATAAAAGTGCCAAATTTGGTCAAAATCGTACAGCTTGTTTTTGAGCAGTTCAACAGACAAAATTCAGGGAGGAAAAAAAAAATTTAAAAAAAAATAGAGAAGAAAAATTTTGAAAAAGAAGAATAACAATAGTCTTTCCCAAACTGGGTTTGGGAAAGCCTAAAAAAAAAAAAAATAGAGAAGAAAAATTTTGAAAAAGAAGAATAACAATAGTCTTTCCCAAACTGGGTTTGGGAAAGCCTCAAAAATAGTCTTTCCCAAACTGGGTTTGGGAAAGCCTCAAAAAAAAAAAATAGAGAAGAAAAATTTTGAAAAAGAAGAATAACAAGAGTCTTTCCCAAACTGAGTTTGGGAAAGCCTAATTAACACTACAGAGTCATGTAATTTTAAAAAGAGCCACCCCTTCCCTCATAATGGCAACATCGACGTATTTTTAACACGAAGAAAACATGTGAGAGATTTGCTGTCTCCGTTTTACAGCAAGGAGAGAAATCCCACACCCAGTACAAATTAGGAGATCCACTCACACCTCTTACTGAAAGTTTGTGACACACAGTCTGTTCACATGCGAGATTTGGAATTACTGTCTTTGTTTTACAGCAAGAAATTCATTTCCCCACCCCCAGTGCGTGTGAAGGTCACAAACACCAGTTACAGAAGTTTAGTGATGATCAGACCATATACTTTGGAGATATAGAACAAAGCCATTATGGGACATTTTGGAAGGAGATTTCCATGTATTAACGCTAATCCTGCTGTCACAATTATAATGCCCAACTGAGAATTTAGGACCTTATTAGTCCCCTACGGGAACCGTAAGGGGACTATAGGACTGCACTCCGTTCGTCTGTCCGTCCATCCATCCATCTGTCTGGGTCAACATTGGGGGTTTAGGGAATATTATTATTAGGGGCTACCTCCAAATTAAGGTAATGTTAGGGTTAGGAGTGGGGTGGGGTTAGGGTTAGGGGTAGCCCCAGAGCAGGGCTTAAGGTTGGGGGAGGGTTAGGTCCTGGGGGGGGGGGGGGTAGGGTTGGGGTAAGGGGGGGGGGGGTAGTTTTAGTAGCCCCTAAACCGAAAAATAGCTCCTAATCCTATTGGTTTGGCTAGGGTGGGGTTGGGCCAGGGGTGGGGTGGGGTGGGGTTAGGGTTAGGGGTAGCCCCAGAGTAGGGCTTAAGGTTGGGGGGGTAGATCCTGGGGGTGGGTGGGGGTTAGGGTCAGGGATGGGCTTTTAGGGTTTATGGTCAGGGTGGGGTAGGGTTAGGGTGTGGTTTTGGGGTGGAGGGGTGGGGTTAGGGTTAAATATAAGTTCTAGGGTGGAGGGATGGGGTTCTGGATAAAATAAGGTTTTGGACTTACAAAATGTTTTTTTGGTAGCCCATAAACCCGAAATGTTGGAGCGTCCACCTCTCCCTCCAACATGCTTTAAGCTACACCTTTCATATTTGGTACATGGATAAATGGTTCTCAGGGGATGATGCACAGTCAATATTTATTTTTCGAAATCCAAGATGGCAGAATGGCGGCCATTTTTGTCGTGTTTTTTAAGCTTTTTTCTCTATTTTATGTTACCACCCCTCCCTCCAACATGGTTCAAGCTACGCCTTTCATATATGGTACATGGATAAAGGATTGTGAGGGGATGATGCACGCTCAATATTTTTTTTTCAAAATCCAAGATGCTTATATACTCTAGTGTCTTCTGTGACAAAAACACCTTATGTCACAAAAGAGCCGTTGGGGACTAATACCACCTCCGTGGTCAAACACTTGTTTGATTTTATGATGGTGTGGGCCTACTCTTGTGCTCCAAATAAATGTACTGGTCGAAATAAAAGTACAGGGAGAAACATTTATCAAAATTAAATAAAAGTACAGACCCAAACAATAGTACAGTGTGGAAATCCATGGAGGGGTGGGGTAGTAATGCTAGGTAACTTATTTTCCAGTTTGTGAACCAATCTAGAATCAATTTTGTGAGTTAAAATGGAGATAAAAATAATAAAAGCATTATTTACTTGAAAATCCCGCTCAGGATCACAGATCCAATGTCGAGTTGTGACCTTGACCTTTGACCTGGCGAGTCCAAGGTCAATAGGGTTCTTCCTCGCACCAAGGCCAACACACCTATGAAGTTTCATGACTCTAGGTTGAACCACTATCAAGTTCTCATCCGGAAACCAATTGTTGTGATATACTATGTTCAAGGTCACTGTGACCTTGACCTTTGACCTGGTGAGTCCAACATCAATAGGGTTCTTCCTCGCACCAAGGCCAACACGCCTGTAAAGTTTCATGGCTCTAGGTTGAACCACTATCAAGTTATCATCCGGAAACCAATTGTTGCGATATACTATGTTCAAGGTCACTGTGACCTTGACCTTTGACCTGGTGAGTCCAAGATCAATAGGGTTCTTCCTCGCACCAAGGCCAACATACCTATGAAGTTTCATGACTCTAGGTTGAACCACTATCAAGTTATCATCCGGAAACCAATTGTTGCGATATACTATGTTCAAGGTCACTGTGACCTTGACCTTTGACCTGGTGAGTCCAAGATCAATAGGGTTCTTCCTCACACCAAGGCCAACACACCTATAAAGTTTCATGACTCTAGGTTGAACCACTATCAAGTTATCATCTGGAAACCAATTGTTGCGATATACTATGTTCAAGGTCACTGTGACCTTGACCTTTGACCTGGTGAGTCCAAGATCAATAGGGTTCTTCCTCGCACCAAGGCCAACACACCTATGAAGTTTCATGACTCTAGGTTGAACCACTATCAAGTTATCATCCGGAAACCAATTGTTGCGATATACTATGTTAAAGGTCACTGTGACCTTGACCTTTGACGTAGCGAATCCAAAATCAATAGGGTTCTTCCCCTCACCAAGGCCAATCTACCTATGAAGTTTCATGAATGTAAGTGGAACCATTATCAAGTTATCATCCGGAAACCAATTGTTTAAGATTTACTATGTTCAAGGTCACTGTGACCTTGACCTTCGACGTAGCATGTCCAAAATCAATAGGGTTCTTCCTCCCACCAAGACCAACCTACGTATGAAGTTTAATGAATGTGAGTTGAACCACTATCAAGTTATCATCCGGAAACCAATTGTTTACGCCCGCCCGCCCGCCCGCCCGCCCAAATGCCGGCCGCCCGACAGCCCGCCCGCCCGCCGGCCCGCCATTCACCAAACTATAAGTCAAGTTTGACTTCGTCACAACTCGACTAAAAAACATTTGTTATTCTTGATCTCCATTTTTGTCTTTTCTATAGATTTTATGTTGTATGATCATCTAATATATACCTAATCAAGAAGGCCTTGTTGCCATGGCACAGTGCATCCGCACACATAAACCTACATGGCAAATTACACCTTCCAGCCTTCTCAATCTTCTCAAACTAGTACTACACTGCAACAACTTCCAATATAATGGTGTTGACTACATGTATCTCCAAATTGGCTGATATTTTCATGGGCGAACTGGAAAACAAAATCCTGTGGGAATTACAACTCAAGCCAGAGGTATATAAACGGTTCATTGAAGACATTTTCACCATCTGAACCCATGGGGTAGCCTCTTTAAAAGAATTCATCAATCTCTGCACCAACGTGCACCCCACAATAAAATTCACGGCCAAATACTCAACAGTGTCTGTGACTCTAGACGTGAAAATCACTGAACAGAGCAATTCCATCAATTCCGATCTATACACCAAATCGGCGGTCACACATGCCCATCTTCGCCCTGACTTGTGTCATGCCAAAAGCCAAATCAATGGGATCCCTTACAGCCAAATACTTCGAGTTGAACGTATTTGCAGTGACAATAATGACTTCATCAGCCAATCAGAAACTAGAGGTACTGTGCGCAAGCTCACAAAGTGATACCCCCACGCCTGAAATGTATAAGTTAGATTATCTCCTCTTGGAAATATCAGCATGGAATTATATTGCTTCATGCACATCTTCATAGGGAGTTCTTCCATTGTGTAAAGTTTCATGAAAATTCTTCAAACGGTTTAGGAGGAGTTGAGCTTATAAGGATGGACAGACGGACAGAGGGATGGACAGATGGACATCCTAACAAATTGGTAGTTATGTGGCTATTTTTATGGGACCACAATAAAATGCATGTCCATTGTATTAAAACAAGTGATTTGGGGGAATATTTTTGGGGTGGAAGCAAACCCTGACCCTACCCTTTACTGACCCTAACCCTACTCCTCCCACCCCCAATTCTAAACCCCATATAATATATTCTTAGTCTATTTTAACTAAAATGCATGTCCATCGTATTAAAACAACTTTTCGGGTAAAAAATTTTTGGGGTGGTAGCAAACCCTAACCCTACCATTTACTGACCCAAACTCCACCCCACCCCAACTCTAAACCCCACCTTAGAATAATGTCATTTAACTAGACGGACGGACAGACAGACAGACAGGGTGATTCCTATATACCCCCCAAACTTTGTTTGCGGGGGGTATAATCATTCTCAACCACTTCCACCAATGAGGGTTCGATGAAGTTATTACAGAAGGTATCAAATTTAAACCAACAAAGTCTGATAAATGAGAGGGTAAAAAAGAGCCCACTGATCGCACACCTTTTGTGACAAATTACTACCCAAATAACAAAATGATCTGCAACCACATCACACAATTTTCCTTTCCTTACATTCAGCCCAACAGTATCAGTCTAATTTTCTATCCCACCGCTCTTAGCTTATAAGCGTGTCAAGATTGATTCAAATTTGTTCGAGTTAAGGGTTAATGGTCAGAGATTGTACATAATTTGACACGTTTGCTTGCAAAAGCCGCAAATAGATACTGGGTACAAATTATTGTAGGCCAATTATTTAACTGCTTGACCAGGTTGGTGTTTGTCTCTCGTTGAAAGGACTAATGGTTCCCAGCTGCATTACTATGTAACTTATCCCTAATAGTAATTTGTTACTGTCAGCCGCAGATGGTGTTTCACGCTATGTGGCCCTTAAAGAATTGTCATCCCTGTAGTTCTAAATGTCAGACTCACGAGCTTACAAAGAGATATCTCATCTATCTTAATAACGGTGTCCTATATCACAGAGGAACCAACTTAATGATTAATTAAACATGAAAGTGTTATATAATGCGAGACTGATCATCGGTAGTCAGTCAACCTCGGAGTGAGTCAGTAATTCGACGGAAAGAGGGCTCGGAGCTCTAGCCATTGGGGCTGTAATTTGTAGAAATTCATTGTGGAGACTAAGCAGGCTCCGTTGAAGTAGACGAGCTGTCGCCAGACTAAGTGATGCGACACATAGGCGAAGTGTGGAGTAGTAAAGAGCTGTCGAGAGCTCGAACAATTAACTTAATCAAAGCTGTTGAGAGCTCGAACATTTGATTTAAGCTAAGAGCTTAGAGTGAGCTTAGTTGAGACAGGCAAATTAGATGCATGAACTTTATTTAAGTGGTATTGGAAATTGGTATAAACGGAGATTGGTGTAGACGGCGAGTGGTTAAATCCATGGAGTGAAGTGTAAAATTTAGTTAGACAGAGTTGGTTGTAGTCGACTGGCAATTCAGCGTACTTGGAGGCTGAGCGGTGTAAAATAGACAATACGTTATGTACGCAATCGCTTGAGAAGTTAACAGGAAACCCAGGAGTGAGGAACAACCAGAAACATCTAGACAACAGCATCGAACATGGGGTACCCCGGAAAGAGCTCAAACTTTATGGGGGAGATTCACATGTGCTTTGTTTGTATATAGTGCATATTCTTGGATTGTTCATTGATGCGTACATGTGAGTACATAGTGTTATTCTTATTTCCATTAAATTATACTCAAATGATCCACCGTCGGTGATCTTTTTAAATACCATGTCACGGACACCTTAAGATGACGATCTGCAACAAAAACCACAACACCACGAGGCCGAGAGATGTACTTTCACTCGAAAGCCCAGCTGTCCTTTCTGAGTACGGCCCAGCTCTAGAGTGATCATAAATCTCATACATCTGCTCCAAACTCTCTAATATCAAACAAATTAGTGGTAAAATTCTCCATAATCCATCCATGAGGTGTGACAGACCAATGCGCCATATGCGTCAATCTCCAAAAAACTACAGGTTCTCTAGCAGTGTTAGTCACAAACACTTCCATAGCCTCTGCAAAACTAATTGTATGACCCGCTATTGCGTATACCTTTTAGCCTGCAAACAATGCCGCAAACAGTATAATGGTGAAAGTAAAAGACACTTCAGAGTCCGCATCACAAAACACACTTCAGACATCAGACACAAGCGAGACACACCAGTGGCAATTCATTTTAACTCGATCGACCATACCACTTCAGACCTCAGTTACCGCATCATAATGGTTTTACCGTCTAATCCGGACAAGCCGTAACAATGAAACTAAATGGATCTTGGAACTGAAAATGCTACAACCACTTGGCCTGAACAGGAAGGACTTTAAAGTCAGTTTTTTATTTGTATGATCACTGTTACAATAAAAACTATCAGTGAAATCAACATGGAAGCTCTAGTATTTAATTTTAGGCTCTCACAGCTGGATTTTAGGAATCAGTGATCATTCCATCAGGAATAAAACAAAGAGGCCCCACAGGGCCTGAAGCACTCACCTTGGACAAAACCAGATATACACCGAGGCCAAGAATGAATCTACATTAAGCAATCAATCTCCATAGGAACCACGGAGTCCCTCAGTAGTGACTAAAATAGTCCAAACATCATGCCCTTTCTTCAGTTAATCATAATGTGAAAAGTGGAACTCCACTATGGAGCCCATTGATATGCAACCTGTGTGGATTAATCTTAGTTACACATCTCCAGAGGGTACTTAATAAAAGGTTTCTAATTTTTCAGCTACATGGCTCCTTATAAAAGTAACTTGGAATTATGTTTCTATTTTTAGCACATTGATTCCCATGATAGCTAGGGTTAATTGCTGTTTATAAAAATAGGCCGATGAAATCGTCAGATGTGTACCCATACGCGCAACTAGTAGAAAGCTGTATGACGGAGGGCCACCACGGATGCCGACATTATGTACACCATACAAGGTATGGGTACATATAGAAATGGATTGGAGAAGTGACAAATTTGATGGATAAAGGGTTAATATCTCCAGATCAAATTATCAGATTTACATAAAAAACTCTACAGCACAGTACATCAGTAACCTGAATAAATAGATAAAGTAACATGACAATCGGATTGATATTTTTTGAGTTATCTCCTGCCAAAGGGATTGGAGGAATTTTCAATTTGAAGGATAAAGGGTTAATATCTCCGGATCAAATTATCAGATTAAAACCAAAAACTATACAACTCAGCACATCAGTAACCTGAACACAATTATAAAGTAACTTGACAATCCAAGTAATATTTTTCAAGTTATCAAATGCCAAAGGGATTGGAGGAATTTTCAATTTGAAGGATAAAGGGTTAATATCTCAAGATTAAAATAACAGATTTACACCAAAAACTATACAGCTTGGTACATCAGTAACCTGAACACAAATATAAAGTAACTTGACAATCCAAGCAATATTTTTCAAGTTATCAAATGCCAAAGGGATTGGAGGAACTTTCATGTGCTTATCATACAGCGTGTTTCAATCATTACTGTACTTGTAGGGGGTATAAATCTACAGTATTAGCGGTACTGAAGATCAGCAGTACCAACTTGCAGCACCCTTTGGCTCTCGAAACAATTAATTTGTTTCGATTCTGAGAAAGACGATTGTCTGCTACAGCTAAAGGGAGCTAACTGCTTTGTTAATACATTTACCACATGTGAGGTATTAACTCTCGCACTGCGCAAAGCTAAAAATAAGTCTTTGATACAATAACAAGAGCTTGTGTATCGCTGAAGCAATACAATGTCCCCTACCGGACTAATGAGCATTAATAATTATACAAATGTTATAACCTAGATGTCATCAGCATGATTTCAGTTGAAGCGTTTCCAAAAAAGTCCGGAAATCTGATATTTTGGCACTTTTCCATATTTCCAAGGGCCATAACTCACACAAGAATAATGCAATCAGCATGAAACTCAAACTTTATCTGTAAGTCATCGTTCTATAGTAGGTTACCAAGAAAGAAATCATTCAGTTGAAGCATTTCAAAAAAAAAAATCCAGAAATCTAAAGTGTCACTGACAGACTGACTGACATACTGATGGATGGACAGAGTGAAAATGAAACTGGATCTGTAAATCATCGTTCTATAGTAGGTTACCAAAAATGAAATCATTCCGTTGAAGAGTTTAAAAAAAAAAGTCTGGAAAACTGATATTTTGGCACTTTTCCATATTTCCAAGGGCCATAACTCACACAAGAATAATGCAATCAGCATGAAACTCAAACTTTATCTGTAAGTCATCGTTCTATAGTAGGTTACCAAGAAAGAAATCATTCAGTTGAAGCATTTCAAAAAAAAAATCCAGAAAACTAAAGTGTGACTGACAGACCGACTGACAGACTGACGGATGGACAGAGTGAAAATGAAACTTGATCTGTAAGTCATCATTCTAAATAGTAGGTTACCAAAAATGAAATCATTCCGTTGAAGCGTTTCCAAAAAAAATCTGGAAAACTGATATTTTGGCGCTTTTCCATATTTCCAAGGGCCATAACTCACACAAGAATAATGCAATCATCATGAAACTCAAAATTGATCTGTAAGTCACCATTCTATAATAGGTTACCAAAAATGAAATCATTCCGTTGAAGCGTTTCCAAAAAAAGTCTGGAAAACTGATATTTTGGTGCTTTTCCATATTTCCAAGGGCCATAACTCACACAGAAATAATGTAATCAGCATGAAACTCAAACTTGATCTGTAAGTCATCATTTTATAGTAGTTTACCAAAAATGAAATCATTCCATTGAAGCGTTTCCCAAAAAAATCAGGAAAACTGATATTTTGGTGCTTTTCCATATTTCAAACTCACACAAGAATAAAGCAATCAGCATGAAACTCAAACTTGATCTGTAAGTCATCGTTCTATAGTAGGTTACCAAAAATAAAATCATTTGGTTGAAGCATTTCCAAAAAAAAGTCCGGAAAACTAATGTGTGACTGACAGACTCCGGCGATGCCGATAGGGGGCTAAAAAGGAGTCATATTGAAAATCAAATGCGCTGTTGTTAATTATTTGCATTCCGCCCCTTTTTCCCCTACCAATCCATGAGAAAAATTTCCGAACACATTGTGGAAACGTCTTTTATTCAACAATCCTGACTTCTCATTTATGTGCTTATTCCATTTGAATAAACAGTCAGCATGGTTGTGAACATGGGTTTTCCAAATGATTTCGAACATTGTGGCACAAATAAAGTTTTAGTTTGGAACTTTGGATTACATTCTCTGGATTACGAAATGTAGGGGAAGGTAGATACGATTTACAATTGTTTCTTTTCCAATGTTAATCAGAGACTGCCAATGCAAAGTTCAATGTATTCGTAATACAGACGTCCATCGCAGGTATTTGACCCCATCCCCACACAACTGCCCAATTCCCACTCCCAGTTCGAGACAAATGTGTTTGGGTTTCTGAAATAAGCCACAAAGCAAAACAAACAATTACAATTCTTTAATTTTTATTAGATGCAAAAATCATATAAAGCAAAGAACAACAAATGTTAATGCGTGCATAAGTGAATGTGCGTGTGTATGTGGGTGGGGGGGGGGGGGGGGGGTGTATGTGGGTGGGTGGGGGGGGGGGGGCATGTGTATGTGCCTGTTTTGTACTGTGCCTGCCTTGGGTCCCTTATGTCTAAACGCCAAACTAATTTGGGAGGAACTGTAGTTGGGTATTTCAGAAGCTTTGTCAGTATTAATACTCTTAATGCAATGGTTAACCAATAGGTTTATGAAAAAAATCTAGGTAACCGATCGACAGGTTAACCATTGTCAAATGAGGCAACTTGCTGAAAGGTTTATCAAAATCTTGTTATTTCGAGGCCTGGATTCAAATCAGACCATCGGTTCAGAAAATAGAAATTTTTGAATGAGGCCAAAAATTCGTGGCCCTCCCATTACAAAGGCAAATATTGCTTCAAGAACTTCATTTGAATGTACACCTCAAAAGGAAACTCCAGACCAAAAATAAAGTCATTGTACCCACTGGATCATTTAAAAAAAAAAATGGAGCATTTCCCTCTTTCCCCCCACACCCCTCCCTGAGGCTGGGCATGTTGAGTTGAACAAAAACACAATGTCCCTTCAGCACCATCACTCCCACAAACTTTCACTTGAATTTGCCCAGTGGTTTTGGAGAAGCCCAAAACATGGTGTTGACAGACGATGGATGACTGACGGAGAGTGATTTAATAAGCTCAGCTTGACTTCGTCAAAGTGGGCTAAAAATGAAAATGTCAATGACACTGTAGCTCAACTTGTCAAGACAAAGACAAAGACATGTACATGTATAGTATGTGACACAGCAATGACAAACATCTAGGTAATGACCTGATAACAAAGGTACATATAAAGTATTGTAACGGTCTGTACTTAAATACTGACCATTGCCTGTAACAAATGTATAGGTAAAGTATTGTAAAGGTGGGTGACAGTCAGATGCTAAACTAGAAAAGAAATCTTTGAGTCCCAGAGTGGGTCTGACTGAACCCCAAAATATTTGTTCTCATAGCACAGTGATAACAAAGGCACCCCAAAACACACTTGTTCCTGTCCCAAGGTGAAAACAAAAGTACCCAAGAAGTTTTGTGAAGATCAGTTCATATATACGAGCTGTATTGAACTTGTGACAAAAAACTGATTGGACCTAGTTTCGGTACAAAATGGCCACTGGCAGCCATCTTGAATTTTGGACCGTACCCAGAAACACTCATTCTCATCCCTAGGTGATAACAAAGGTACACAAGAAGTTTTGTGAAGATCGGTTCATAAATACAGCCTCTACCCTGAGCCGTATTGACGTGTGCTTACATTGTGTAAGTAGCACTGAATAAATCAAAGTTCATCTAATTTGCATAATTTCTGCACGAAAAAAAAACCCTTACAAAATGTGATGTATTCCATGTTACTAAACATTCATACAAAAATTTATTCAAATCAGAACTTTCATACAGAAGTTCTGTACAAAAGACTGATTGCACTAATTTTGGTACAAAATGGCTGCTGGTGGCCATCTTGAATTTCGGACCACACCCAAAAACACTCGCTCTCATCCCACAGTGATAACAAAGATACCCAAGAAGTTTCGTAAAGATTGGTTCATAAATATGGCCTCTAGTCTGAGCTGTATAGAAGTTGTGTACAAAAAACTGATTAGACCTAATTTCAGTACAAAATGGCCACTGGCAGCCATCTTGAATTTTAGACTGCACCCAGAAACACTTGTTCTCGTCCCAAGGTGATAACAAAGGTACCCAAGACATTTTGTGAAGATCAGTTCATAAATACAGACTCTAGTCTGAGCCGTATTGACATGTGTACTTACTGTGTGTAAGTCGCACTGAAAAAATCAAAGTTCATCTAATTTGCATAATTTCTGCACGAGACAAAAACCCGTATTATAAGTGATGTATCCCATGGTACTAAACATTCACACAAAACATTATTCAAATCAGCACTTTCATATGGAAGTTCTGTGCAAAAATCTGATTGACCTAATTTTGTACAAAATGGCTGCCATCGGCCATCTTGAATTTTGGACCGGACCCCAAAACACTCGTTCTCGTTCCACGGTGATACCAAAGGTACTCAAGAAGTTTCATAAGGATCGGTTCATAAATACGGCCTCTAACCCGAGCCGTATAGGCATTTGCACTTACAGTGCTGAAAGTAACCCAAAAAAACATCAAAATTAGTCTAATTTGCACAATTTACGCACGAGAAAAAAACCTGTATTATATGTGATGTATCCCATGGTACTAAACATTCCTATAAAAAATTATTCAAATCAGAGCTTTCATATGGAAGTTCTGTACAAAAAACAGATTTCTGCATCGTCGGTACAAAATGGCAGCTGGCAGCCATCTTGAATTTTGGACCGCACCCAAAAACACTCGTTCTCGTCCCAGGGTCATAACAAAGGTACCCAAGAAGTTTCGTAAAGATCGGTTCATAAATACGGCCTCTAGCCCGAGCCATAGCAGCTTGGCACTTACAGCTCTGAAAGTAACACTAAATAAATCAAAGTCAGTCTAATTTGCATAATTTACGCACGAGAAAAAAAAACGTATTATATGTGATGTATCCCACGGTACTAAACATTTATACAAAACTTTATTCAAATCAGAACTTTCATACAGAAGTTCTGTACAAAAAACTGATTTTTGCATCATCGGTACAAAATGGCCACTGGCAGCCATCTTGAATTTCGGACCACACCTAAAAACACTCGTTCCCGTCCCAGGGTCATAACAAAGGTACACAAGAAGTTTCGTAAAGATCGGTTCATAAATACGACCTCTAGCCCGAGCCATAGCCAATTGTTGACGTACGGACAGACGGACAGACGGACGACGGGCCATGACAATAGCTCAAATTTGACTTCGTCAAAGTTGAGCTAATAAAAACTGCTCTCCCTCATCCATTTAAATATAATGCCTGAAATCAAATACTTCATTTTGTTTGGCCTTAGATGTACGGGTCACATTGGCTTGTTGAATGTGTTACCCACACTATTCTGTGGGCTGATTTTTCACATGTGAGACACAGGATAATTTTTGATGAATTTGCTTTGGCGTGCCTTCTTGAAAATATTGGCAGATTAAATCATCAGATGTGAACCCATACGCGCAACTAGTAGAAAGCTGTTTAAATTATCAGATTTACAACCAAAACTATACAGCTCATCTGAAGATATGATATATAAAGTAACATGAATTCTCAATTTAAAGGATAAAGGGTTAATATCTAAGGATCAAATTGCACCAAAAACTATACAGTTTGGCACATCAGTAACCTAAACATATATATAAAGTAACATGACAAACAGATTGAAATTTTTTTAGTAATCGCATGCCAAAAAAATGGATTGGAGGAATTCTCAATTTGATGGATAAAGGGTTAATATCTCAGGATTGAATTATCAGATTTACACCAAAAACTATACAGCTCAGCACATCAGTAACCTGAACACAAATCTAAAGTAACATGGCAGGCAGGCAGAATTCTCAATTTGATGGATAAAGGGTTAATATCTCAGGATTGAATTATCATATTTACACCAAAAACTATACAGCTCGGCACATCAGTAACCTGAACACAAATCTAAAGTAACATGGCAGGCAGGCAGGCAGGCAGGCAGGCAATACATGGTATGGGTACATATAGAAATGGATTGGAGGAGTGCCTATTTGATGGATAAAGGGTTAATATCTCCAGATCAAATTATTAGATTTACATAAAAAACTATACAGCACATCAGTAACCTGAATACATATGTGACAGGAGGGGCGACCGTGGACTCCTCAGTCCCTTCCCAGATTCTAGGATTCGGGATTCCCGTCAAAAGGCTGGAGGGGAACACTAGTTTGATAAATACAGATTATCACCACAGTGTGTGTCTCCGGGAATTCAGATCAAGTCAAGTTGTAGGAACAGAACAGTATTTCAATGAGCCTGTTAGGGCGAGTCGAAATGCAATTCTGTGCCTACAACGAGAGAGACTTGATCAGAATTTCCGGAGACACACACTGTGGTGATGATAAATTTATCTCACAATACTGACCACAAAATGATTTATAAAACTATTTTAAGAGGAACTTTTTTGTTTGCCTTATCGATGGAAAGACGCAAAGTGAATGAAAGTGTCAATGACACTGTAGCTCAACTTGTCAAGACAAAGACATGTACATGTATAGTATGTGACACAGCAATGACAAACATCTAGGTAATGACCTGATAACAAAGGTACATATAAAGTATTGTAACGGTCTGTACATAAATACTGACCGTTGCCTGTAACAAATGTATAGGTAAAGTATTGTAAATGTGGGTGACAGTCAGATGCTAAACTAGAAAAAAAATCTTTGAGTCCCAGAGTGGGTCTGACTGAACCCCAAAATATTTGTTCTCATAGCACAGTGATAACAAATGCATCCCAAAACACACTCATTCCTGTCCCAAGGTGAAAACAAAGGTGCCCAAGAAGTTGCGTGAAGATCCGTTCACAAATAAGAGCTGTGTAGAAGTTGTGATAAAAAACTGATTGGACCTAATTTGAGTACAAAATGGCCACTGGCAGCAATCTTGAATTTTGGACCGCACCTAGAAACACTCGTTCTCGTCCCAAGGTGATAACAAAGGTACCCAAGAAGTTTTGTGAAGATCGGTTCATAAATACAGCCTCTAGCCCGAGCCGTATTGACATGTGCACTTACAGTGTATAAGTAGCACTGAATAAATCAAAGTTCATCTAATTTGCATAATTTCTGCACGAGAAAAAAACCCGTACTATATGTGATGTATTCCATGTTACTAAACATTCATACAAAAATTTATTCAAATCAGAACTTTCATACAGAAGTTCTGTCCAAAAGACTGATTGCACTAATTTTGGTACAAAATGGTTGCTGGTGGCCATCTTGAATTTTGGATCACACCCAAAAACACTCGTTCTCATCCCACGGTGATAACAAAGGTACCCAAGAAGTTTCGTAAAGATCGGTTCATAAATACGGCCTCTAGCCTGAGCCGTATAGAAGTTGTGTACAAAAAACTGATTAGACCTAATTTCAGTACAAAATGGCCACTGGCAGCAATCTTGAATTTTGGACCGCACCCAGAAACACTCGTTCTCGTCCCAAGGCAATAATAAAGGTACCCAAGACGTTTCGTGAAGATTGGTTCATAAATACAGACTCTAGCCCGAGCCGTATTGACATGTGTTCTTACTGTGTGTAAGTAGCACTGAAAAAATCAAAGTTCATCTAATTTGTATACTTTCTGCACGACAAAAAAACCAGTATTATATGTGATGTATCCCATGGTACTAAACATTCACACAAAAAATTATTCAAATCAGCGCTTTCATATGAAGTTCTGTGCAAAAATCTGATTGCACCAAATTTTGTACAAAATGGCTGTCATCGGCCATCTTGAATTTCGGACCGGACCCAAAACACTCGTTCTCATCCCACGGTGATAACAAAGGTACCCAAGGAGTTTCGTAAAGATCGGTTCATAAATACGGCCTCTAGCCCGAGCCGTATTGGCATTTGCACTAACAGTGCTGAAAGTAACACCAAAAAACATCAAAGTTAGTCTAATTTGCATAATTTAGGCACGAGAAAAAAACCTGTATTATATGTGATGTATCCCATGGTACTAAACATCCATACAAAAAATTATTCAAATCAGAGTTTTCATATGGAAGTTCTGTACAAAAAACAAATTTCTGCATCGTCGGTACAAAATGGCAGCTGGCAGCCATCTTGAATTTTGGACTGCACCCAAAAACACTCGTTCTCGTCCCACGGGCATAACAAAGGTACCCAAGAAGTTTCGTAAAGATCGTTTCATAAATACGGCCTCTAGCCCGAGCCGTATCCAATTGTTGACAGACGGACGACGGGCCATGGCATAAGCTCAAATTTGGCTTCACCAAAGTTGAGCTAAAAATAGAATAGCGTTCATTGATCTCCATATTGAGGTCAGTGATGACGTTACACTTCAGAGAAAATTACGTCACTGGGATTCACTTTGCTGAATACCGTATTGCGAAGTGGAACAACTGTGTGTTTCGTCAACGTGAATTTGATTGTTACTTTTGCAATAATTACTGGTGAATTAAATATCCCTTTTGGTGTAAAGGTTTATTATATTTTAAAATATGCCGTTCATCGTTTATTGAGGTGGAGTTTTCCACATTTCATAGCGAAAGCTAATCCTTTAACTTCAAGAGAGAAGTCTCGACTCAAGTGTTCAGTAAAAGCCCAATAATAGGCTATAAACCAGCCCAAGATGCCGAAAAGTGTGCATAATTTAACTTTTCGTTGAGTTAACTTCCCCAGTGACATTTTAGCATGCCGTGCATAATAAATACATTACAGTGCGTTTAGTTGGCAGATACAGTGTCATATACAGCTCAGAGAAAACAATATTAGTTTCAGCTTCAAAAAACGCAAAGCGACCGAAAAATGATATTAATGCTGTTGTTTTGGCAACAGCAGTATCAGGTGCTTCTAGCCGGGGCCCTTGATACGGATTTGGAACAAGGACCCAGATACATTAAACTTTAGTTGCGCAACAATGCAAAAACACCCTGATTGTGAGATAAACCACAAGAATGATATACTGTCGACAGATTTTTATTAAATATGGAATGGTCAGAATTCATTGATAACGACAGAATGAAATCATTCAATAATTTGGAAGACAGTCAACCTTCAAATGACAGACGGATGGATGGACGGACAGATGGACGGACGGATGGCAAAACCAGAAAATTCCTTGTCAAGGAAGTTGGTTTAGAAAGCTCAAACACATGTCAGCACAAAGGTAATTTTTAATGCTTCAAAATATTGTGAGCGACTCAAATTCTGGCATCAACAGCTCTGCGAGAAAACTCCCAAAACTGTGGATGAAAGTATTGTGTCACCAACTAGAATCTAGCCGTGGCAAAACAATGTATAAAGGGAAGAAAAGTCTGTCAGACCCACCAATCCGTGCGTTCATAATGAACACCGTTTCTGTCCGAAGTGAACTAGTGGACAGCGCTTTTATACTCTTTACAAATGAGCAGTCCATGCGACTTCAGTGAATACGTAAAAAAAAAACAATAAATGAACGAAGTGGGATTTACATGTTACTGACGTTTGTCTCAGCTAAAGTACGGAACACAAGCTTGTCAATAATTTTTTCATTTTGAACAACATTTATATAAAACTCGATATTTAATTCTATTTCTTAATTTCCGAAACCACCACATTCCCCCATCTAAAGATTCAAATAATTTATTTGATCTAAAAAAAATTCAATGATGAGGTGGACTGTCTCCCAAAACACAGCAAATGAGCTTGACCTGCTTAGGTCGATCAATTGTCCTGAGGTAGTTCCCTGAAATTTGTAAAGTTCATTCTTCTTGTCTCATATGGGTGAAACTGTCTATCACAATGCGATAGCCAAGCTGGGTGGTCTCTGGAAAGAACCCTTGACTGATTTCCTTGAATATGTACATATATTTCCTGGTATCTTGCATTGATGTTCCCGGAATGATCAGCTGAATTCACATCGAATCGTCGTCTTCGTTCCTGTTCCTCCAAACGCACCCTCACTCGCCCAAGTGTTGGGGGTCTTCTGGGCATCTGGATGCCATGCGGATTGACGAAATTCTTGTTTGGAACAGTATCCACCTTGCTCCGGTCAGCAGCATGTGCTGTGGGAACATTGTGTCTCTGTCGGAGATGTCACGTAGGCTGGTTCCTCCTCTGGAACTTCTTCCCACAAATCAAACATTTATATAGGGGTATCTGCTCCGTGTGGTTCTTCTCTCAATGATCTGTAATCTGGGGGTAATGGCAAAATACAGCATTACCGATTTCTTCTACTGGACAGCTCATACCACTCTCCGACCATTCATATAAATCGTTTAGTTTTGAGAAACATTTTGTAATAATGGTTTCAAATGATCAGGAAGAGCAGATGGAAAACTAGAAATGTGTTCTACTTCAACAGTCATGGGCTCTATGGCTTCAATGTTTCCTATCACTGTTCCCTTCTGATACCTTATTGGACTCTTATCGGTATTTATTGCTGTAAAATGCACTGATTTCTCATTAACTCTTACAAGACACCTACCGACTCGGAAATTGTGTTTGTCTTCAAGCAAAGGTTCTATTATCCCTTCATTTTCCAAATAAGGTCCATCTACATATCCCTGTAAAAACACTTCACTCTCAGCGGGCATTAAAATATCTTCTGAAATTCTTATTCGAGCACAACAATTGTGACTGTCCCTGGGCCCAATTTGGATTTTCTGGTTACCCAATTGTAGGACTCGTTTCTTTGCAAATAATACACCACTATTTTTGTCAAGAAAATCCATTCCCACAATTCCCAGAAGTCTATCCAGTTTAGCTACAACAGCTATTTGCTTGTATTTAACACCAGCTATGTTAATAGCAAACTCTGTTTGACCCAGTTCTCCTATCTCACTACCCTCAGCAGAAACTAATTTTCTGTTTTCTTCCATAAGTTGAGGTTTATTATCCCCCATCCCTTCATATAACTCTTGCAAAATTATAGTTAAAGGGGATCCAGTGTCCAATAAGAGATTTGTAGGGACCTCTTCAACAGACGCACTAACAAACAAATACCCATTCAAAGGTATATTCAAACAGAAAATTGGCCATTTCGATTGTTTTGGTAAGACAGTGGCTGAACTTTTGGCCTCAAATTCAGCCAATTCTAGTTTTCTGATTTTTTCTCTGCCTTCTGTTCTTCATCCCATTTCAATTTAAGACATTCTGCTTTTATGTGCCCCTTTTTATTACAATAAAAAGTCATCTCCAAAGGTGAACGTTTCTGATAGCTTTTTGATAACTGTGTTTGAACAGTTTCTTTTATGTCTTTCAAAAGTTCTCTCTTCAGCTCCTCTAAGCTGTTGGAAAGCAATGTAGTAAGGTCTACAAGTTCTGTATCTTAAGTTTATTGTTTATATTGTCAACAGGGTGCGATTGTACAACATTCACTGGTTGACAGACAGAATCCTCAAATGGTTTTCTTTTTTCATTAGTTGGTCCATCAAAAGCCTCAAACTCTTCAGCTAATGTGATGGCTGTTTCAAGAGTCTTAGGGTGGTTAAATTGAATATGTTTTCTAAGTTCATAAGAAGCAAACCCCTGAATAAACTGATCTATCACATAGATTTCTTTGGCTGCATATGGTACCCCACGATAAGCCAAACAACTGATTTTTCTCAAATCATAAGCATAGTCAACAATTGACTCTTCCTTTCTAAACTTTCTGTTGCAAAATTCACACCTAAATGCAATCTCCCTACCATCAGGATTAAAACGCTTTTTCAAAGCTAGGCATAACTCCTGATAATTGTTAACCTGATGCCAGGACAGATCACTAAGTAAGGTGCGCGCGGCTCCCCTTAATGACATGGCCAACTGTTTAGCCTTTTCTTCATCATTCCAACAGTTCCACGATGCAACCTGTTCAAAATGTGCATAATAATCCTGAAAGTCAGAAGATTTCCCATCATAACAGTCAGGTTCTTTCATATGAACCGGAGGCATGTGGACTGTGGAATGTGTCGGGTTAGTCAACTCTACCTTTCTCGGCATTATAGGTGTAGCATTTAGTGGATATGGGACTGAAGCGTCTGGTGTGAAATTTGTGTCCCTTTCCCGGAAGTAATCTGGTTGGTTCAATTTTGGGAGATTATTATTCAAATCCCTTTGATATGCTTCATCCCATTGATTTGATCCAGTAACAGGATTAAACATACTACTTTTGTTTGGCACTGTGTTATGTCCACTATCTTGCAGAGGTATATTCGTGAACCGAGAATTTCCTAAACTTCCAAAATGAATTCTATTTACTGAGTCAGTTTCTGGGCAAATCCCTGGGTAACCTATTCGTTCAGAAATTTTTTTCTTGTTTAGAATGCGTCTCAAAACCCGAGCAAAACTCATTTTGTTTCCACGCCTCAATATATTCATCCTGAGCTAATGTTATATCCTCGTACACTCTCTGTTTTGAATCAATTCCAACCGGAAGTCCATTTTCTGATATATTTTCTCCCTTTTTACCCCTGTGCTGACTTGACCTATCCAAAGATTTGTAATGGTGTTCATGCAAGAACAGGTCAAATGATACTTTATTTCCCACTATGGGTTCTCATCTGAGAAATGACTTGGGTCTCACCCCGATGCCGCTGGAAATTGAAGGGTTAAAATCAAACTTAGTGTTGCTTTCATTAAAAGCTGTATTTTCAAATGGAATATCAATTTCCCTGTCAACTAAATTGGATTCAGAACTTTTTTTAAGAATTATTTCACTTAATCTATTAATTTCGTCTGTACACTCTGAAATATTCTTTTGTATCTCTGACAGGAAATCACCTATGTCCCCACCCTTGCTAAATGCCATATTGAGAATGTAAACCGAATCCTCTGGTCTACTGCACCAAAATGTGACAGGAGGGGCAACCGTGGACCCCTCAGTCCCTTCCCAGATTCTAGGATTCCTTTCAAATGGCTGGAGGGGAACACTAGTTTGATAAACCACAAGAACAATATACTGTTGACAGATTTTTATTAAATATGGAATGGTCAGAATTCATTGATAATGACAGAATGAAATCATTCAACAATTTGGGAGACAGTCAACCTTCGAATGACGGATGGACGGACGGACAGATGGACGGACGGACGGACGGACGGACGGATGGACGGACGGACAGACGGACGGCAAAACCAGAAAATTCCTTGTCAAGGAAGCTGGTTTAGAAACCTCAAACACATGTCACCACAAAGGTAATTTTTAATGCTTCAAAATATTGTGAGCGACACAAATTCTGGCATCAACAGCTCTGCGAGAAAACTCCTAAAACTATGGATGAAAGTATTGTGTCGCCAACTAGAATCTAGCCGTGGCGAAACAATATATAAAGGGAAGAAAAGGCTGTCAGACCCACCGATCTGTGCATTCATAATGAACACCGTTTCTGTCCAAAGGAAACTAGTGGACAGCACTTTTATTATCTTTACAAATGAGCAGTCCGTGCGACTTCAGTGAATATGCAAAAAAAACAATAAATGAACGAAGTGGGATTTACGTTTACTGACATTTGTCTCAGCAAAAGTACGGAACACAAGCTTGCAGGGTTAAACAAATTGAATATCTGCAGGACCCATAAACGGGTCCCGCCAATTTTTTTTTTGCGGGACTCTTTTTTTTGGCGGGACCTATTTTCACATTTACTCAAATACATGTACAATACTACATGCATTATATTGTTACAGTCAGTGGATGTATTTTGATGTTTGAAATTGAATGCAGTAAAGTATTATGAAATAGTGTTTTGTTGTTGTTATTACTACAGTGGATCCCGCTTAATTGAATATGGCTTTGGACACTCAGAAGAAAATATACAAATAACCGGTGTATACAAATAAGCATTATGAGGGATTGAAGGAGATTTATGCATGGTTTGGGAAATTCAAACTGTAGTAACTTGTGCTGTCCGAACCTAGACTGAAAATTTTTTTTTTTTAAAGACTCCATTGATCCCGATCAGTTGGTAAATGGAACTTGATTAATGCTATATAAATTGGATGTCAAGTGTTGGTTTCCATACTTCACATTGCATTCACAAGCAATCTGGGCCAGTGAATAATTATTTCCATAAAAAATACGAAATACGTGAATCGGAATCAGATCACCATATCGTGGCTCACTTTGAAAAAATAAACTATCTGGTATTTGAAGAATATATATTTTATTAAAATGGGTATTTTTGGCACTTTGTCTGAATATTCGAAACGGGAAAACACGTGGCGTGAAAGCGGGCCAATTCCCTGTCAATGGCATTGGTTTCTTAATTCATATCCCTCTAGGGACTATTCGAGCAAGTCACATGCGCAGTTGCCAGCATTCTATTTGTGCTTGGGAATTTCCAGAATGCGCTCTGCATATCAAATGGATCAAGTATATTTTGATTCCAGGGAATATTTATCTGCGCGTCGAGTTAAATAACATTCAACTTTGCTGGGCCAGTAGACGGTGATGTCTCGGAACAGGGAACGGGACAACTCGCCCTCGGGTCAACTCGCCCTTGGGTCAACTCGCCCTCGGGTCAACTCGCCCTCGGTTCATGTCACCCTCGGGTCAAGTCGGCCCGGGTCAAGTCAACCCCAGTTAAAAAAACGTAACTCTTTTTTTTATTTTAATACTATAATCTATTATTTACAACAATATTATGAAGTCCAGCCAGACCAGCATTTTTTATTTCAATAATATATATTTTATTATTTTACAATATAAATTACAATATAAAGTTGGTTACAGCACTTGTACAAAACACGTAAAGACACATTTATACTAATTAATATATATATATATGACAAACAATGGGGAAGTAAAACCTATTTCCTTTTCGCCGAGGAATGGGGAAACGTTTGTTTTTTCCGAAGTTCGAGAAAATGTATTGAAATCACAACTGATTTTCGCCGAGGAATATCATGTGGAATGGGGAAACGTAGGTTCCAATTTTAATTCATTTTTTGGAACTCAGGAAAAAAAAACAAATGAAAGGCAAGATGCATTTCGTTTGTTTTTTCTGGAGTTCAAGAAAATGTATTGTAATCGCAAATGTTTTTCTCCGAGGGATATTTGATGAGGAATGGGGAAACGTAGGTTCAGATTTTAACCCTTTACCCAACGTAACGGCCAAAACCGGCCAGCGCTATTCTCAAAAATCGCCAATTAATTTTCACTATTGTTTTCATTTTTTGTCTCAAAAACATAGGTTATGACCCCCTCGTTGGAACGAGCTCGTCGAGCTCGTTCCAACGAGGGGTCATAACCTATGTTTTTGAGACAAAAAATGAAAAAAATTAGTTATTCAAGAATTATTTTTGCAAGTGTCGTCTGCTTTTCACGTTAGGTAAAGGGTTAATACATTTTATGATGATCAAGTTCTGAATAATGAAAATACACATGAGTTCAGGAAAATGAATGAATGAATGAATGAATGAATGAATGAATGAATGAATGAATGAATGAATGAATGAATGAAAATGCATCACAATTAATAACATATATACATACATATTTACGCTTGTGAATAAAAAAGGCAATCAGCCACACAATCAATCTCAAATAAACACCAACTGGTATGTGATTACTGTAAAAACAAACATCTTGACTGTTAACAAAAAAATAATTCATCAAAGATGTTTTTGAAGAACCGCTATTCAGTTTGAGTAATTCGTGTCAACTCGGTCCCTGTACATTTGTTTTTTATTCAATCATTGTATCGTCTGCCTTCAAGATGTTAGCATGTTGTCTTTAACACTTTATGTGCTCCCTGTTATTCCATGGGTTTTCTATGAAAGGATTTACGTTTTTGATTCTTGGATTTTCTAAAAGGATAATTAAAAATTTTGAAGGTAAGTACTTCAGTTATTATTTTTAATTTTCAGTTTTTCTCGACAATTTAACCCAAAAAGATTACCCCTCCCCCAATTTTGTGAAAAAAATTACCCACCCCCAAAAAAAATTTTCCCGGGTCAACTCGCCCTTCAAATGCAGGTCAACTCACTCCCCTGATTGGAGGCAAGTTGACCTGGGAAAACTGGTGGGGGCGAGTTGACCCGAGGGCGAGTTGACCTGGAACCTCGGAACAAACCGCCCACCTCTCACTGTTATTAATTTAAGGATTTATGTGCTATGTCGTTTCCACGTCGCGTAGCCAGATCGAATTTGTAAGTAAATGTACACGGACAGTGTTGCGAACCTGCGTATTTCACCATTTTTGGAGAACTCCAATTTCCTTCTGAAAAGGCAGCTGACAATTTTTCAAAGCATATTGCATTGCATTTTATGAGTATATTGCTGTGTGGTGACCCCCCCCCATCCCCCCCCCCCCCCCCCCCAAAATGACGAGAACGGTAAATCGATCCCGCTAGAAACATTTTGCAGGAACGGCGCGGGAACGAAACGATCGTTCCCACAATTTTTTTAAGCCTGAGCTTGTCAATAATTTTTTCGTTTTGAACAACATTTATGTAAAACTCGATATTTAATTTTATTTCTTAACTTCCGAAACCGCCACACATATATAAAGTAACCTGATAATCAGATTAATATTTTTTGAGTTATCGCATGCCGAAGAAATGGATTGGAGGATTTCTCAATTTGAAGGATAAACTTAAAAGGGTTAATATCACAAGATCAAATTATCAGATTTACACCAAAAACTATACAGCTAGGAACATCAGTAACCTGAACACATATATAAAGTAAACTGACAATTGGATTGATATTTTTTGAGTTATCTCATGCCAAAGGGATTGGAGGAATTCTCAATTTGAAGGATAAAGGGTTAATATCTCAGGATCAAATTATCAGATTTACACCAAAAACTATAGAGTGTAGCACATCAGTAACCTGAAGATATATATAAAGTAACATGACAATCCCAAGCAATATTTTTCAAAAAGCGATTGGAGGAATTTTCAATTTGAAGAATAAAGGGTTAATATCTCAGGATCAAATTATCAGATTTACACTAAAAACTATACAGTGTAGCACACCAGTAACATGACAATATATATAAAGTAACATGACAATTGGATTGACATTTTTTGACTTATCTCATGCCAAAGGGATTGGAAGAATTCTCAATTTGAAGGATAAAGGAATAATATCTCAGGATCAAATTATCAGATTTACACCCAAAACTATACAGCTCGGCACATCAGTAACCTGAACATAAATATAAAGTAACTTGACAATCCAAGCAATATTTCTCAAGTTACCGAATGCCAAAGGGATTGGATGAATTTTCAATTTGAAGGATAAAGGGTTAATATCTCAGAATCAAAATAACAGATTTAGACCAAGAACTATACAGCTCGGCACATCAGTAACCTGAACACAAATATAAAGTAACTTGACAATCCAAGCAATATTTTTCAAGTTATCGAATGCCCAAGGGATTGGAGGAATTTTCAATTTGAAGGATAAAGGGTTAATATCTCAGGATCAAATTATCATATCAAATTTACACCAAAAACCATACAGTGTAGCACATCAGTAACCTGAATATATATATAAAGTAACATGACAATTGGACTGATATTTTTTGAGTTATCTCATGCCAAAGGGATTGGAAGAATTCTCAATTTAAAGGATAAAGGGTTTATATCTCAGGATCAAATTATCAGATTTACACAAAAAACTATACAGCTCGGCACATCAGTAACCTGAACGCAAATATAAAGTAACTTGACAATCCAATCAATATTTTTCAAGTTATCGAATGCCAAAGAGATTGGAGGAATTTTCAATTTGAAGGATAAAGGGTTAATATCTCAGGATCAAAATAACAGATTTACACCAAAAAATATACAACTCGAAATATCTGTAACCTGAATATATATATAAAGTAACATGACAATTGGACTGATATTTTTTGAGTTATCTCATGCCAAAGGGATTGGAAGAATTCTCAGTTTGAAGGATAAGAGTTAATATCTCAGGATCAAATTATCAGATTTACACCAGAAATTATACAGCTTGGCACATCAGTAACCTGAACACAAATATAAAGTAACTTGACAATCCAAGCAATAATTTTCAAGTTATCGCATGCCAAAGAAATGGGATACGGACTCCGGATGGACTGATCGACAGGCAGACAGACAAAGAATGAATGAACGACTGATGGCCACCCTGGATGCCAGCATTATGTGGACCATACATAGTATGGGTACACATAAAAACTAATTTCCGGATTTTGGCCCAAATTTTTCAAGTCCCAACTGGACCCCAAATTTTCAGTAAAAAAAAAAAAAAAATTTCTCTTAAAATTGACCAAAATGCATAAAAACAAAAAAACTCATTTCTGGATTTGGGTAAAAAATTTCTGAGTCCAGACCAGGACCCCAAATTTTCAGCTTAAATATGAACCCAGGGACTTGGCTTGAACAAACTTGAATCTCACCCCTCCCTCTAAGGATGCTGCATATCAAATATCAAAAGATTTTTATTGGTAGATCTGAAGAAGTAGATTTTTAAAGAATATTCCTCAAACTGCACTAATTTAAACATGTGGGCTCCCATAGAGAGCCCAAATATGGACCCAGGGAATTGGTTTCAATAAACATGTGAAACAATCTTCCAAAGATGTTATATGTGAAATTTGAAAGCTTTTGGAGCAGTGGTTTGGGGGAAAAGTAGTCTTAAATGTTTCTCCCATTACCCACAGAGTTAAAACATGCTGACTCAGCACTTTTTCAAAGTCCCCAAAAAGTACCCCATGATAAAACAGATAGCAATTTTTTATTTTTTTTTTACCATTCCATTCTGTTGGTCCTAAGAAAGCTTAACACCAAATAAGAATCCTCAGTGCTATGTAGTTTTGGAGATATGGGCGTTTTAATTTTTTCTATTTTTAGCTCCTGCGGTTCCCATGGGGCGAAGGGGAAAAAATTTGGGCATAAATTAAGTACTTATGACCCAATAAGCCCTCATATCAAAAATTTGGTTCAAATCTGCTTCTCGGTTTGGAAAATAGAAATTTGGGGAGGGGCAAAAATTCTTGCCCCCTACCATAACGATGGCAAATATAGCCCAACAAACTTCTCTTGAACAAATCTGAGTTTACACCTCAAAAGGAAGCTGCACACCTAATATCAAGTCTCTGCTACTGCTGGTTCATGAGAAGAAGATTTTTTAAGATTTAGACACACTTTTTGGGCATGGCCCTACCAAGGGGCGAGGCAACTTGATTTGAACAAAATCAAATTGCGATGTCATAACAATTATCTCAAATATCAATTAAATTGGTTCAGCGGTTTGGGAGGAGAAGTTGCAAACATCATGTTCAGGGAGGCCGGACGATGGACGGTGAGATTACTATAGCTCTCCTGAGTGAAAGTCAGGTGAGCTAAAAAGCCACTGAACTTCATAATATAATATTCAGCAGTCCTCTTATTCTGAATTGTGCATTCGCATGCCTCACTTTATGATTATCACAAGGTCAAGAAGTATTAAAATTAGCACACCTCAGCACTTGAAATAAAGTGCCTTTACAAGTGATTGTGGTAATCACCTACAAATCGGTCTCATGCTGTGACGTGCAATTCGACGCTGTGATGTTCTGTTCGAGCGCTGTGACTTGTTTTTTGATGTGAAAAGTCATCACTGTGGCTGATTTTATCAATTTTCATTCAAATGGTGAGGTAAGAAACACAGCTTTTAACTTTATCAGTTAGACTGATGTTTCCCAATCCCAACCAGCTTGCCTTCACGTAGCAGATATTATCTCTCTTCGAATAACAGGGCTCACCAAATGCCTGGGTACAACTTCTGTGCATCGCCACTTGAATCAAAATCACATACCTAGGTGACGCCCCATTGTTCAGACGCCAGGAAATGGTTCTCGTAGCCTAAAAAATATCCCTTTGATTTCAAAAAACTTACTCCAAAAGATCACGGATACAGAATAACCCCAACACAGCCTGTCAAAGTGAACTACGCAGTTGTGAAAAGTGGCAACGGCGCAATGATGTTAATGGCAACCAGGCTGTGATGTTCATCATTTCTTAATCCAAATGAAAATTTGTAAGTAAAGGGGTTTTTTTTAAACGTCATTATACGTTTATCTTCAGTCTCATTAGTTGGTTCGTTCGTCGGTATCATCTACTTTGTTTTGTCATTGGTAACACACATGTTTCGCTCACAAATCCACTGTTCCGATTGGCAATGAGTCTAGCCTTTTCGCATTTGACGATTTTCGTAATCAGAGGGCATACAGACATTATATATCGAAGGCCTGAAGTGAGCAGGTATCGGGTGGGGATATCTCACTCTCACAGGGAACAATTTGACTGAAAATGTTTGATTAAAATTAAATTGGTTTGCAATCCAGATGAATTGCACAATTTTTGATCATTTGTGAACATCGTTTGGAACATAATTCATCATTTACTTGCAATGTTCTAAGTTTTGAATTAACCCTTTGCCCAACAAACGGCAGTGCAGGGATGGTTTTCAATGGATTTTTGTTGCCAAACTTTACCATTCACTTGCGATGTTCTAAGTTTTAAATTAACTCTTTGCCCCACAAATCGACAAAAGCCGCACAGTATATTAACATATATGAGGCTTCTGCATCCTGAAATGTCTTGGCTGCTGATGAAACCACACCAATATGGATGTCACTGGAAATGGCTCATCGAGTTGGTTCTAGTGATATTCATATTGGCATCCTTTTCATTGAGTCATACTGAAGATTTTTTCCCAAATCTGAAATTTGTATATTTTCCCCCAAAAGTTGTGATGGGAAAGGGATAAAGTGCATCACTATTTTGCTAATCAATATGGGGATTTGATTTGCAGTGCAGGTATTTTGTGTCGCTAATTGTGATGTGAAACTGGCGAGATTGCTCCCTGTCTCGTGGATGTGGGTACAGGCTTTCTGCGGAGAAACTTAGAGAAAACTTGATGCCTCAAGAGCAATTTTGAGCATGATAAGGATTTTTACAAGGTTTTTTTGGACCCACATAATTTTATTCCAAGACGCTTTGAATAAGATTATGTGTGTTCGAAAAAGGCTTGAAGAAAAACAATTCATCTTGATTTGCCTGCACGGCTGATTACATGACAGAACGTTAGAAATGTGTAATGGCATAAATGAAATGGACAGCATGTCAGTTCGAAAAATTACGACGTCATTAGACGTAATGTCGATATTGGTTGTTACAGAATTTATCTAAATTATTTCAAAACCAGTTTAAAATCGAATACAACTCCTTTTAATGGTTGTATGTGTGTGTGTTTGTGGGGGGATGTATTCTTTCAGTAAGTATTTTTACCTAATGTCATTCTAACACTGTATATCCTGTCCGATATACAATCAGACATTATATTACGGCAATAGAGCGTATCTCTTGTTTGTCTGTGGGGATGAAGAGCAAAAGTTATTTTTGGTGAGTAATTGTACCTTATTGCGGCAACCACGTTGTGTCCTTGGGCAAGACACTTCACTCCCATTGCCCACGTGGGGGCACAGTGTCGCTGTGTACTAAGGCATACTGCACGTCGATGGTGCTCCTGTCTTCAACCAATGCTAACCCTGCTTGTGTGGAGTTAGTATATTGGGGAGCTGACAGTTGCTCGGTGGTTCTCTCTGGGTACTCCTTTTAATGGTTGTATGTGTGTGTGTTTGTGGGGGGATGTATTCTTTCAGTAAGTATTTTTACCTAATGTCATTCTAACACTGTATATCCTGTCCGATATACAATCAGACATTATATTACGGCAATAGAGCGTATCTCTTGTTTGTCTGTGGGGATGAAGAGCAAAAGTTATTTTTGGTGAGTAATTGTACCTTATTGCGGCAACCACGTTGTGTCCTTGGGCAAGACACTTCACTCCCATTGCCCACGTGGGGGCACAGTGTCGCTGTGTACTAAGGCATACTGCACGTCGATGGTGCTCCTGTCTTCAACCAATGCTAACCCTGCTTGTGTGGAGTTAGTATATTGGGGAGCTGACAGTTGCTCGGTGGTTCTCTCTGGGTACTCCGGCTTCCTCCACCTGTAAAACTGTCGTGGTCATGATTAGCCATTGTGCAGAAATGTGTGACCTTAAACACCAATAAATAAATAATAATAAATATAATTGTATCTTATGTCGCAATATAATTATCGATGCAATATATCTCGCAGGGAACATAGCATCCGAAATTGTATTGCAGCAAAAGTGTATAACCGCTGCTAGTGTTGATTAGGAAGAGGAGCAAGAGTGATTTTTTTTTGTAAGTTGTATCTTATGTCGTAATATATTTTTTCAATTTTCCTTGCTGTAAATTCTCCTGGGTAGATAACATCGGAAATGATATTACGACAATAGAGTATACACCTGCTGTTAGCGGTGTGGAGGAGCTCAGAGCTACAGTTAGTGGAGTAATTTTTGTTAATTACTGTGTTAAATTATGAAATGCCACCAAGGCATTATTAATTCCGAATCATCACTTCATTCAGACTGAATATGTCGAAACCTTTTTTTCGACGATATATTGAAACTTACCATTACTTTTACAAGATCATCATCTACGCGAGTCCTTTGGCACCCAAATTGTACCGACTGAAAATTTATTAATTTGGGTGTCCCCGCCAAACCCACCCCCACCCCCTTCGAAGTGGCGTCCATGTGTGTACGCAACTGCGTTTTTGTATTCGGGTTTTTATGCCCTTGCAAAACAACGTAGATGATACAGATGAACGAACCAACCAAAAAACTATAAAAAAAAATGTATAACGATGTTTAAAAAAAAACCTTTACTTACAAATTTTCATTTGGGTAAAGAAATGATGAACATCACAGTGTGGTGGCCATTAACATCACAGAACCAGTGCCACTTTCCACAACTGGGTGGTTCACTTTGCCGGGCTGTGTTGGGGTTATTCTGCATCCAGGATCTGTCGGGGTAAGTTTTTTAAATCGAAGGGATATTTTTTATGCTACAAGGGCCATTTCCTGGCATCAGAACAATGGGGCGTCACCTAGGTTTGTGATTTTGAGTTGAGTGCAAATACTCAGGCATTTTGTGAGCCCTCTTATTCGAAGAGAGATAATATCTGCTATGTGAAAGTAAGCTGGTTGGGATTGGGAAACATCAGTCTAACTGATAAAGTAAAAAGCTGTGTTTTTTACCTCTCCATTTGAATGAAAATTGATAAAATCAGCCACAGCGATGACTTTTCACATCAAAAAAAATTATTAAATCATTAAAAAACATTTCAGAGCGCCCGAACAGAACATCACAGCGTCGAAGTGCACGTCACAGGGTGAGACTGATTAGTAGGTGTGGTAATGGACTGGTTAAGTAACATCGTATTTGTCTTGGCTAAGAAAGCACAAATGACTTGCTTTTGTTTGTTTGTTTGAAGACAATAAAAATCCCTGCACTGGTGTTGTATGAAACACTTTTGAGCACACTATTTTGAAGGCATGATGCTATCGTGTCGACAGTGTGTGCAAACAGCCAATCACTTTAAAGTACAAGTGTCAATCTGCAGGAAATCCTCAGGCATTTCCCAAGTAGATCTAATGATTTCGAGCGCCAAAGGCGAGCAGGGACAATGTGGTGCAAGCCCCTTTCGACCCTCAATGACAGTTGGATGAATTTTCTTGCCACATGTCCGGGCATGTCAAAGGAGAAGGGAGGGTACTCCGCAGATGTCTGGGTTCGTGGGTTTCTTTATTCTTGGGAAGTTGTTGAGGTGTTCTTTGATGTTCTTACATGTTTTCCCTCAGGTGAGGACCAGTGTGAGAGAGGGTCCTCTCGGCAAAGGTGCTACCTCTCCTGATATGTTGTTGTTTTCAGGCGAGTATGATCTGCCACTTGTAATGTTGTTGAGTCGTAATGGGCCATCACTGGCAAGTATAGTCTGCCTCAGGCAATTGATGGAGGTAGAGCTGGCCTATAATGTGACAATGTCTGTGGTCGTCAATTTACAGGAGTGGATCAACTGAGGTGAAAAAACAACGGCCCCTTTCGGGGACCACCCAGAGAAAGACCCAAACTTCCCTGGTTCGGGGGCAGGCCTGCATGTTAACTATTTGACTGTTTACAAAAAAAATGGCTACAGGTAGGACGCAAGACCGACACTCGCCTCCCCGGACAAAACACTTGAACAGTTGATGAAGAAAAGTAATACAGAAACGTTTCATGGTGACGGTAAAAAGGGAAAAGACTCAAATTTAAACCAACTATAATTTACACTAGTGAAGTAAAATCACTTATTGTAAACCATGATATTAAAGTAAGCTGAAATTTATATACTGCCTCAGCAAGATAAAACCAACTTTTCCAGGTACATGTACTGATTATGATTTAATTCGCCAGAATTGGTGACGGTATTGACAATTTTACAGAGCACTACAAAGAGGCCTATTTTATGTTGAAAAAGTTATAAACTGAGTTAAAAAAAAAAAAAAAAAAGTAAAAATAGAAAGTTTTTCCAATCTACTGACCCCATTTTTTTTTTATTTTATCCCATTTGCAGAAACAAACATATATATTTTTTAGGCCTTACAGTAAAACAGAGCCTTTTTACCACAGTAAACAAGCATTCCCTCAGGGATTTTTTTTTCCAAAAATTTCAACAAATCCATATGTGACCCCGCATTGGAATGAGCTTGATCACATGATATAGTTTTATTGAAAGATTGAAGAACTTTTTTTCCTAACTGGTCAATTTGTAAATTACCTTGGTCGATGGGTCGTTCAGTGTGTGAAGGGTTAAACCTAGAGACTTCAAAACACTCTCAAATATGATACAGGGGTTTGGCTTGAACATACATGAAAGAAGAAATGTCAAGAAGTTGTTGATGTATCCAATGTGTTACCATGTTCAGGAATTCTGATATAGCAAATCAATCGTTTGTTCTTCAATATAAACTCTTCTAGCAGTAAAGAATGAAATTTTCCTTTGTTTCAGCCATTTAGATACATCAGTTTATTAAACCGCCAACAAGTGATTTTTAAATATCCTTCTGTAAGTTATATATTGAAACATACATGTACATTAGGTAATGGTTCAGCAGCATGAATGAAGTGACCATCCAGAGGATGCTCACTACATTCAGATTGTTACACATTCATATAAAATGAGTAAAACTTAAAACATTAGGAAGATTCCTTGTTTTTCTTATATGTAGTCACTGGTGTTGGCAAATGAAACTATTTTTTCAATTTTATCCGCACAAAAAAAAAATATTACTTATGAAGTATATCTATAAATTAATTTCTGATAGTTCAACATACTTGGTGTAAGAGACAGAAAGTTTTCAACTGGTCATTGCTGAATGCTGATAGTCCACATTTGTCCTTTATTAAAAATGTAGGTCAGGTGTCATGATAGATGTACCATATTCTTTATAACATGTGCTAGATACTCAGCAAGAAGTTCTAGTAAGTAAATGATGTTTAACTCTTAACCCGCAGCAGAGTAGTTTCAAAATATTTTCATCAAATGTAGTCATGGCTACTGTGAAGCAGCCATGACTGGACTTGATGAAAAATTCATCCAAATTTAATTAAAGAAATCATTGGTTAAAAAGTCCATTCAATTTACAGGGGAGAAATCTGGTAAATTGTGTCTAATTTATACTTATTTCAGTTGCAAGAGATTTTGTGTCCTAGTAGGAATATCCGTCCGCAGCGTGCAAGGACTTAACCCTTAGGACCCCATACAACCACAAACTACCCCCTTTACGCTACTCACTTTGCCTCACCAAGTTTTATCTACCTCTGATATCACTTTAAGTTGATTGAAAATTGACAGTGACAGTTTTTAGAACTCCTAATGCACAGATTAAAGAACAGATGAGGACAAGTGGTAACCTACACCAACTTTTGTACACTTGTTTTCCAAATAATCATACCCATACTAATATTACTTTTTCAGAATTTTTTCACCCCCTATAAACCTTATTTAGGCCAGTAATTTTTCTCAGAAAAATTTTAGAAGTTATGCCTGTTATTTGGTTTAATGGATTCATCCAACTGAAGTTTTCTGAACATCCTAGGCTAATATATGCAGAGTATGGCTGATTTCATGGGGATAATATTCATAAATGCCACACCTTGTAATACAATGTTCTACACCCTACTATTATTTATTTTGGCAAATATGTCCACCACCTACTATTATTCTGCATCCTACCATTATTTGGAACACAAGATTAATCAGTTCAGATGAGTTAGATGGTAACATAAACAACTTGAGTAAATTAGTTAAGGTAAGTTAAAATTTGAAACTGTCAGTGAGATTTAAATGTAAATAAACACAAACCTGTAAAAACTTACCCTCATCAACATATTGGTCCCCTGAAACATGCTTATTCGTTTCAGATAGAAGACATGTCTTGCTGCTATTCAAAAACTTAAAATACTGACAATGTATTGACTTCTCGTATAGACAGGCTCTTGCACAATCATCAATTGATCGTCCTGTTTTATTCACCACACCCTGTCCACTTCCGTGAATAACCTTCACCTGGTGGAAATTGTGAAGTTCTTTAATGTTTTCTGTCCCATTGCCCAATTCACAGTCTAGAGGGAAGGAAAAAAGGTTTGAAATATGAATTAAAAATTATTTGATCAAATTAAAATACAGTACCATATGAATATATCACTGTTAGGGTGTAAAAATGACAATAATGGTAACAGAAAGAAATCTGAGAACCAACAACAATAACTTGAATTTACCATTTTAAAATTTAATAACAAAAATAATTTGAGATGAAAATGATGCAAAATTCTTTATACTCTTTGGTTTACAGAAAAAATAGAAATACTTATTAATTAGTCCCAAATAAAGTTCAACAGAATCCAGTAATCCAGTTAAGAAAATTTGAAGTTGGTAATACAATGTCCAAGAATGTGTCTGCAGAAACAGTATACAACTAGAGAATTGTAATTTGTTGGACAAATTACGGGCTTTCCCAACTTTTTAATATGAAAAGGCAAACTGTATTATACACAAAACTATCGATCAGTTTTGAAAACAGAAAATTTAGTGGAAATCAAAGTTTTTGTGATGCTACTAGTTTTTATGCAGCCAAAACAGATATTTGAGATACAGCAGGACACCAAAACATTTAACACAAAATTTGCTCTTCAATAATTACAGAATATTTTCATAGAAAGCAAAACAAGCGATGTCCTTTGCACTTTGGAAAAAATTAGTACATATGAGTTATGGGCGTATGGGCTGGGGTTTCATGAAGGACTGTGCCCCTACCCACCCCTGAGTCAGGAAGGAGCCGATTTTTCGGCCAATATGGCAGAAAATTTTGGACAATTTAGATGCCAGAAATGACCACAAAACATTTTGGTTTTCCACACAAAATGTTGTTTTCCTACCTCATCACTTGGAAGTTGCAAGTAAACTGACCATTATACTGTATAAGTTGATTCAGTGGAACCGTATCCACGTTAATATTATTCATTTATAATCACACAAGTACACATAAAGAAGTCTATTACTGTATATTACAGGAGCACGGTGGCTCAGAAGGTAGAGATGATTGTTGCAATCCAAGAAGTCCTCGGTTCGAATCCCGCCTGTGGCAACCACATTGTGTCCTTGAGCAAGACACTTCACCCCAATTTAATTTCCCATGTGTGCGTGTGTGTGTGTGTGTGTGGGGGGGGGGGGGGGGGGGGGGGGGGGGAAGCATGATAGCGATGTGTACTAAGGGTTCTTTGAGGGTGCACTTGTCTTCAACCAATGCTAACCCTGCTTTTGTGGAGTTAGTATGTTGGGGAGTCTGAGTTGCTTGCCATTGCTCGGTGGTTCTCTCCAGGTACTCAATGGGAGGGAGACCCCCCCCCTTCCCTCCCATACCCATATTTGGCATTTCCTCCTGAGATTCAACTTTTTTGGGCTAAAAGGGTTCATCCCCACTCCCCCTGAAAAATAGCCCTGTACGCCTATACAACGAATACCTGGACTTGAATAAATACCTATATTATGGTCATGATATAGCTGTAGATGCTGAAAGTGACCTTAAATATCAATAATTAATTTATTCTCTATCATTTTGTCTGTTTGTGAATGTGTGGGATTTGTCAACAAATGAGGGTAAGCTTCCTACTCCATGATTTCACAATTTTTCCAACATATCTGTTTCAGATGCAATGAAATACATGTAATATGAGTTACTGTCACACACAAATTAGTTGTTTATTTGATATGGTTTAAACCATCTAGAGAGCTAGTATACACAGTATACACAGTGATGGGTACAGTTCAAGTCAAAATGAGTTGATTAAAGGGATGTTGAACAGCTTGTTAATATTTCTTGCATTACATTACTACTTTGCTATTTATTGACAGAAGGATTTCACAGAGGGTTTCCCTGACAGTATTTATTTATTGGTGTTTACGGTCACATACTGTACTTATCCACAATGGCTAATCGTGACCGTGCCATTTTTACGGGTGGGGGAAGTCGGAGGACCCAGAGAGAACCAACGAGCATCGACGAGCAACTGTCAGCTCAACATTCTAATTATGTTCAAGCTCCGCTGAAGCAGGGTACCAGCGATTGAAGACATGTGCACCATTGACATGCAGTACTCCTTAGTACATAGCATCATCGTGCCCCCATGTTGGCAACCGGGATAAAGTGCCTTGCCCAAGGACATTACGTGGGTCGTCCCAGATAGGGATCAAATTCGGGACCTCTATCATAGAAGTCAAACAGTCTACCACTGAGAAAATGTGCTTTCTTTCCTGGCGGTATTCATATTTGTACGGCCAAACTGGTGTTGGATAACACGGAACACCAAAACATATAACACAAAATTTGTTCCCCATTGATTTTTGTGAAAACAGTTATGGAAATCTCAAAGAGCTCTTTCCTTTTTGTTTTTGGACAAGTGAGTATTCACTCAAAGTCATTTTTTGCAGACAGTGCTATTTTTAAGTGGCCAAAGCACATGTTTCAATAAGTTCCAGAACATACCTAAAGCCGGATTTATTGATTAAACATCTCTGCATATAGCAAAGCAAAGTGTCTCAAATTAACCCATTCCAAAATGATAGTAGAGAGTAACCAAAGTTGGATAATTTGGGTATTTCCAAATGGTACACTTATTCTCACTCTCATTGTGCTTGAGGGTTAAATCTGAGATTGAAAAGGTATACCAATCTTACTCAGGGAAGGTGAGTACAGAAAAGTACGAAATTAATCAGAAAATGAATTTTGTCTGACGGTACTAATATTTGTACGAGCAAACCTGGTACTGGATTTATTTATTTATTAGGTTTTAATGACACATTAACAGCCAAGGTCATATTATGTCGGTGACAGTTGTATGGGTGGAGGAAGCAGGAGTCCTCAGAGAGAACCACCGAGCAATGACAAGCAGCTGCCAGCTCCCTAACATAGTGCCTCCGCACTGTAGCACAGGCAGGGTTAAATTGGTTGAAGACATGCGCACCATCGACGGCCAGTATGCCTTAGTACACAGCGTCATGCTGCCCCCATGCGGACAGTCGGGGTGAAGTGATCGGGACATAATTGGAATATATCCGACAGATACAATGTCGGATATATTCCAATTATGTCCCGATCATGCAAGGCAGCAACTTGAAATTCTCAGATTGTTTCCTACTGTCCCTGCCCGACAGTTTAGTATCTTTGTCAAGTGCCGAGACCTCGTGGAAATACTGTGGATCAGGTGGAAACCGAAGACACGATTCGTCCCTACTTTATTCTCAACTCAATGACTTTTCCATTCATTATTTACCAGTCACCAGATGAGTTAGGTATAATATTTGTCTATTTGATGAACTTTTCAATCTTAACTATTTGCGGCTTCATGTAGCACCACTGAAAGGCCACACTGCACGGTTACCAATATATTCAGGGATTGATTTTACGAAAATAACAATTATTCCGACTATACCCACATGGGAACTCCTAAATATGCCAAGGGTTAAACTTTTGATAATGACGTATAAAACAGAAGTTGTCATGCTATGCTTGCTGCCTGCAGGCATAGAAAACATTCAGCGCTCAATGAATTAGGAAAGGAGTACATTGTCTCTTAAACCTACGAAATTCTGAAAAAATGAGTTTTTTTCGACGGCATCTACCATTATGCATCTGAGACAGGGATTGCGTTAAACTTTACAGCAACCTTATAACAGAAAATATTCTTGAAATTGAACTGTGAATCCGAATTTCGAAAGCATTTTCGGATATTCTATTCCAAACTACACGCTTATCAATATTCAGTGATTTTATGAAAATTAAAATTATTCCGACCATACCCATATGGGCAGTCTCGAATCTGCCAACGGTTAAACTTTTAATAATGACATATAAAACAAAATTTGTCATACTATGACTGCTGCATACAGCCATAGAAAACGTTCAGCGCTCAATCAATAAGGAATGGAGTAAATCGTCTCTTAAACTTACCAAATTCTGAAAACGAGAGTTTTTTTGGACTGCACCTATCTTTATGCAAACAGAACGAGCATAGGGTTAAACTTTACAACCAAACTTACAACAGCAAATATGCTCGGTAGGCAATTGTAAATACGAACATTTAAATCATTTTTCGATTTTTCGATATTCCTTTCGAAAATGGAAGAAAAGTGAGCTTCAAATTAGCCAATTTTATGAACAATTTTAGGGCACTCAAATTCAAGGCCCGAAAACTGGGTGAAGGTTAAAACTTTGAATAAAATATATAACAGCAAAATTGTTCTTGGATGAAGGCCCAATCCTCTCATGGAAAAGGTTTTGAAACAATATGGCTCCAGTGCTGAGAAAGTGCATGTGAACGTTGGCGAAAATAACTATTATTCTGACAGTACCCTTATGGGAAGTCTCAAATCTGCCAAGGGTTAAACTTTTAATAATAACATATAGAACACAATTTGTCATACTTTGACTGCTGCAAGCAGTTATAGAAAACATTCAGGGCTCAAGCAATTAAAAATGGAGTAAATCGCCACCTAAATTTAGCAAATTCTGAAAAAACTTGGAAATTTTTTGGACGGTACCTACTTTTATGCAACCAGAATGGGATATGGTTAAACTTTACAACCAAACTAACAACAGCAAATATGCTTGATAGTCAATTGTGAATACGTACATGAAAAGTATTTGAAATTAATCCTTTCCAAAATGATAGAAAAGGCAACCAAAAATGGCTAATTTTGGCATTTTCAAATGGTACTCTTATTCTCGCCCTCATTGTGCTAGAGGGTTAAATCTGAGATTAAGAAGTAAACAGTAACTTTCTTCCACAATCATTGTTGCATCTAGCCATACCAAAATAATTATTACAACTACCTTGTAATTAGAAAAATTTGCTCTTGAAGTTGGCGAAAATAACAAATATTTTCCGACAGTACCCTTATGGGAAGTCTCAAATCTGCCAGGGGTTAAACTTTTAATAATAACATATAGAACAAAATTTGTCATACTTTGACTGCTGCAAGCAGCTATAGAAAACATTCAGAGCACAAGCAATTAAAAATGGAGTAAATCGTCACCTAAACATACCAAATTCTGAAAAAAATTGGAGTTTTTTTGGACGGTACCTACTTTTATGCAACTAGAATGGCATAGGGTTAAACTTTACAACCAAACTTACAACAGCAAATATGCTCGGTAGTCATTTTGTGAATACGTACACAAAAAGTGTTTGAAATTGACACTTTTCCAAAATGATGGAAAAAGCATCCAAAGTTGGCTAATTTTGACATTTTCAAACGGTACTCTTATTCTCACCCTCATTGTGCTTGAGGGTTAAATCTGAGATTAAAAAGTAAACAGTAACTTTCTTCCGCAATCATTGTTGCATCTATCCAAACCAAAATAATTGTTACAACAACCTTGTTCTTATAGAATTTGCCCTTGAAGTTGGTCAATTTTGAAGAAAAATTCTATATTCATGTCATTTTTGGTCAGTGAGGATTAAAGTTGAAAGATCTGAGTGGTGATTGTGGTGTATCGAGTTATGCTCTAAATGTATGGAAAACTTGAGCTAAATAACTGTAAACAATTTTGAGACATTCGAAAAATGGTGAAATTTTGAAGGTTTTGGCAGAATATTTTGAAAACACGCGTTTTCACAGATATGACGCTACCACATTTCACTAGATTTTATGACATTACAAAAAAAAAAAAAAAAAAAAAGAAAAAAAAAAAAATAGAGAAGAAAAATTTTGAAAATGAAGAATAACAATAGTCTTTCCCAAACTGGGTTTGGGAAAGCCTAAAAAAAAAAGAAAAAAGAAAAAAATTTAAAAAAAAATACAGAAGAAAAATTTTGAAAAAAGAAGAATAACAATAGTCTTTCCCAAACTGGGTTTGGGAAAGCCTAATAAATTGTAATGAAATGTTCACTCAAAATATTCAGTAGTCTCCAACAAATTTCAATAAAGTGCTCAGGAAAATTCAAATTGAATTAATATCTAATAAGTATTGGCGCCACTGCCAGGTAGTTTTAGAATAATCCAGTTGGATGCTGGCTCTTCTGAAAAGTAAATTCTCATTCACAAGAAGAATAAATTCTCTTCAAAAATTTCTTTTGGAAATACATTCCTAATACACAAAGATGCACAAATCTTAAAAATATTCCAAAGAATATACAATAAATAGCTGCTTCTATAATAATGCACTATCCTGTAATAATCTCTAATGTTCAATAAATGCTGAATGTGTAAACAAATATCTTCTCACTGCTCAGTATATGAATAGAATGCCTTGTGAGATGAATAGAATGTCAGAGTTCTGTTGACAGAGGTAATTTATCTAGTCTTCTGATACTCTTGTGTTCCAAATAAAAGTACAGGTAGGAATAAAAGTATGGGGTGGAACATTTATCAAAATTGAATCAAAGAACCAACCCAAATACTAGTTCATAGGGGTGGGGGAGTAATGCTAGTTAATTTTATCTAACAGTCAACTTATTTTCCAGTATTGCGGTTAATTTTATTAAAGAGAACTAATAGGCATTTAGCAGACCTTCATTTTAAAAAAAATCCAGGTGTGCTATACATCATTTGCCGCAAATTGTAATTGCGTGAACGATTGCACGCGAGAGAGATTGTGAGCCATTAAAGGTCTGATATAGGCACCATGATTAAAACAATGAATACACTGTGCTAAACAAAAGGCTATCACATAATCTAGTGAAGATTTACCTGATTTACCAATTTGATGATCTCCTCGAGAAGGGTATTTTATTAAAAAATACAGGCCCAAATAAGGTGCAAACAGAGAGAAAAAAATCCGCAAAATTAATAAACATACATGGAACACAAGAGAAGAAAGTTCCAGAATAAGAATTTCTCCAATGTTCTATTTACCATTAATTATGATTGATTAATAAAATCACCTCATTAAGCTTAAGATGATCCTGTCTAATTTCAAGTAAACAAGTGTGACCCAATTAAACAATCAGTGATCTAAAAATAGATTCCGCATGACAGTATCTGTAAACATGTTAATAGGTGCATTCAAATGTCACTCAGTGCAAATAAGTGATCACACGAGCCAGGGTCTTCTTTTTACCTGCGTCGCCAGCGACAGAGCAGGTCTAGTAACCACTCGACTCCGTCCGTCCGTCAGTCCATCCGAAACACTTCTTCCGTCAAAGTTTTCTTGCTTCTATGAAAGGGAATGATTTTATATTTGGTCTGCTGCTTCATAATGATGAGTTGTATCGTGTAAGCAATTTTCAGTTCTGCCGTGCAGCCACTTCCTGTTTGCCGATACTCTGAAATTTTACTGTACCCACTGAACATTGAAATTTTCCGTCAAGGTTTTCTCGGCTTCTATGCAAGGGATTGATTTTATATTTGGTCTGCTGCTTCATAATGATGAGTTGTATCGTGTATGCAATTTTCGGATCTGCCGTGCAGCCACTTCCTGTTTGCCGATACTTTGAAATTTTACTGTACCCACTGAACATTGAAATTTTTCGTCAAACTTTTCTCGGCTTCTATGCAAGGGATTGATTTTATATTTCATCTGGAGCCTGATAATGATCAGTTCTATTGTGTTTGCAATTTTCAGATCTGCCGTGCAGCCACTTCCTGTTTGCCGATTCAATAGCATGCAGCGACGCAGGTCCAGACCCGGTATTGGTCTTGTCTTGTTTCTAATTAAAATTTAACTTTACAACATACTGTTTAGAATTATCGACTGAGAACATATCAATTTTGATATTATAATAGGGGCCATAACAATCACAAAGCATATTTAACTTCCCGGTAACCCATTACATATAATAACTTCTGTGGATCCAAATATATTGTTGGTCACTAAAAGGCTTCTTGTAAATGACACTGGTACAATTCTAAACTCAAAAGATGTGCAAGAACTGTTTGGAGGTTGAATTCAAAGATATTCAAGAATGTTTCGAGAATAAATTAAGCAAGTGTCTCCAGCTGGTCTGAGGTATTACCACCAATCTAAAAGATTTTGAGCTGGTATTACCATATTTTTTTAGCACTTGTAAGTTCTGTCTTTCTTGAACCCCAGAAGTACAGTCTAGAGCTAATGAACAAACCTGAATTTAAAACAGATCTGTCTCTTTTACCATCCATGGGTGGTATTGGAGAAAGATAGTCCTGCATAGTGGAAACCGTGCAGAAACCCTCAGAGCAGGTATATGAGTTTGGGTAATTCCCATGACAAAGAAGTTGAAGACCAGAAATATGTTGTGTCTACAGGGGGTGGGGAACATAAAACATTTTCAAGGCACTGGGGTGGGTGGGTGGGTGGTTGGTTGAAGTGGCCGAAAAGCAATTTTATCCAAAGCTCAAAAAATTTTCCTCCACATTTTTTCATTTTTACGAGTTTTAACAAAAAAAACCATGGAAAGAATGTAATTTTGGCATCCAAACTATCTCCAGACAGACAACCATTTCTATGTTCAAAGGACTGTCATTTCTGGTCATGGTCTTTGAGTGTTCACCTTATAAAATGTATAATGCAATTTTTTCTGTGATTCTAAATTAAGATTTCGGTCTCTACTTATCTGCTAGGGAAATTATTTCCCCCCCCCCCCCCCCCCAAAAAAAAAGAGAATAAAAATTAATTTGTGGCCATTCCTGAGAGAGGTTTTCCAGAAAAAGTCACCTTATTTAGCTGTGCCCAGTGTACTGCCTGCCTAAACCAATATTTAGGGAAGCAGTAAATGTTACTTTAATGTGCTGTTATTCAGTCTTAAGGCAACAAGTACATGTATTTCTGTAAATGTAATCATTGTATATCACAGCTCAATTTGGATGAGAGGTGGGGGGAAGTGTCATGAATGTACTCCAGCTCCCCTCCCCTTGCAGACATCTTTCCTTGAGTAAAAGGTGCTCTACGTTGGGTTTAGAAAGACCACCTCCGTTTGCGCTTCAAAGCTTCTGCCCTCCAATTCAAACAAGCTGTTAATTTGATAAAGGTGTAATATTGCATCTTATTGCCATGTGTTGAGTCTGTTGACAGTATTGTGTTGCCATAGTTGTCAAGTGATACAAGATAGTTAACTCTAAATTTGACTTTGCTAGATCTGTCACCAACATAGTACCTAATATCATGGAGTGATGATCGTATCGCAATCTTTCTTTATACAAGAGCTGTCACAACCAGGGGCATAGCTAGGATTTTCTTTTGGGGGAGGGGGGATGGGGGGGGGTGCAAGGTCAATATATACCACCTCAGGCCAATGGTATCCCCCTCCCATTAGTGGTGAAAATTTTGAAAATTCAATAACCTCAGAATGAATCTGGATTACCTCTGGTGCTCTAATTTTCCCATTTTGATGGGGGGGGGGGCATTGTGATTTTTATTGGGGTGGGAGCATGCCTCCCTCAAGTCCTGGCTATGCCGCTGGTCGCGACCATCAATTTTTGTAGTCAGCCAATTGCTACCATCAGTCAATGGCTAGTCAACTGATAGTCGTCTCCCAAAAATTCAACAAACAATCTCTAACATACCGGCAAGTTTAAAACTGAGTTTTAACTGACAATGTATAAATGTGTATACTTCTGTGTTGAGATAAAATGGAAATACCAAAATATCTCCAATTAATCTGAAGAATTCAAACAGAAAAACGTTTGTGAAAATGTTTCATTTCTATAACTAATTTCCAGAAATTACAAAAACAAACCTCCCTCCATTGCTACACAAGATACTACTCAGTACTACAAGTAAACTAAAGTGACAACTTTCTCACTTTTTGTTCCAAGGGGTCGTTCGAGTGTACAAGACCTAAAGATCCTATTTACGCTGCAGTCTGCAATAACTTCCCAAACCATGAATTATTCAGGTGGCACAGCATTTCAATGATGCTCTTTAGTGCTGATTAACCATGTTATAAAAAAACGTTAATCAGTTATTCAGTACTGAAATTCAAATTATGCTGTTGTACAACTGTGCAAAAAACAACGGCCATTGGGTATTACAAGTGGTATCCAGTGCAGGCTTTTAGATTACCCCAAATTCACACTTTTTACAGGTGCCCCCAAATTAGAGGTGTGAAGAAGGCATCAAGAAAAATATTTAAATTCTCTGTGCCTATACTACATTTTAGAATAATTTCCATCATAATATACTACTCAAAGTTTAAGCACCAAATATTTGGCACATCATTGTGAAATTTGCTTGTGACATATTTGCGATATTTTTGGTGGATATGATTGAGGAATGTATTGAGATGGTCCCCAGTGTTTTTACATTAGCTCTCTTGACAGGCAGACTTTTCGTGACAGTCATGGAAAGCATGTACCCCTTGATTTTCATGATGTTTTTGTGTACTGTCTACATGTACATGACATGTGTAGGGTATTTAATCTTCATTTCAACACAAACCCTTGTGATTTAATGATTGAATATGGCAAATGCAAATGTAAGAAGATATTTGTCTGAAGCAGAAATGTGGCAGGCTGTAGGAATGGTGGAGCAAGGGGATACCCATCGTCAGGTTGGTGAAGCCCTTGGTGTGCACCATACAGTGATCACCAGAGCCTGGGCAAGATTTCAGCAGTATGGCACACCAGTCAGAGGACACTGGGGTGGCAGAGACAGGGTAACATCTGCTGCTGAAAACCAGTTTTTGATCATTCAGGCTGTAGGAACCACTTTGCCACAGCAACCCAGCTTCGAAGTGACGACCTTTAGAATGCATCCGGGGTTAATGTTTTGACGCAGACTATCCGGGCAAGGTTGCACGAAGGTGGCCTCTGATCAAGAAGGCCGTGTATTCGCATTCTGCTTTCCCAGAACCAACGCCAGGCACAATATGAATGGGCCATGGACCACGTTGGATGGACCAGAGAGGATTGGCGACCTGTCCTTTTTACAGATGAGTCAAGGTACTGCCTAGACCACACAGATAGGCATTCTAAGGTATGGAGAAGACCAGTAGGGCGATTCCATGCAGCCAACATTGCTGAGCATGACCGCTATGGTGGAGGGTCAATCATGGGATGGACGTACAGAGCTCTGTGTCCTTGAACGTGGTACATTGACTGCACAGCGGTATATTGATGAGATCCTAGATGTCCATGACAGATTTATGCAGGTGCAGTGGGTGATAGATTCATTCTGATGGACGATATTGCCCGTCCTCATGTTGCCCAAGCTGCCGGGGAGTACCGACAGAGGGAGGGGATTGAGCATATGAACTGGCCAGCAAAATCCCCTGACCTCAATCCAATCGAACATGTTTGGAATGAGTTGCAGCTTGCAATTTCAGCCCGTCCAGTCCAGCCAAGTAGTGTCCAGGAGCTTGGTACCATGCTGGTCCAAGAATGGAACAACATCCCACAAAGGACCACCAGGAACCTGATTGTGAGCATGAGAAGGTGTTGTCAAGCTGTAATTAACAGTAATGGGTCTCGTACTCAATATTGAAGCCATACCAGTTCTCTCCGTCAACTTTTTGGCATATTGAAAAATTTCCTCTGTTACTAATAATATCCATTTTCCATGATTATCGTATTCCAAAGCTAAAAAAATAATGTCAAACACACATAAAGTCTTAAATTCTGTACTTAAATCATTAAAGATATAATTAAATGAAAAATATATACACTTTTCATTACAATATTTCAACTAAAACCTAAAACAGGTTGTTGTATGTACTTGGTGCTTAGCAAACTTTGAGCAGTATATGACCATAGAAACACAAAGAAAGGCATTACAATAAAACCCACTACTTTTAGTAACAGGATAAAACTGTTATTTCTGGTTTTAATGTCCCCAAATTAGGGCAAAATGGTGTCCCAAAAATAAAATGAATTTAAAGGCCTGATCCAGTGTTCCCAACCTGCTACAAATTCAACTTGCAAAGTTTCGACCACAAAAAGTGTCTTTCACCCCCTCTTCTCAATTTTTTTGAAAGTGAAGCCGACCCCAAAAAGTGATTTAGACCCCTGTTTCTGTGTGGAAATAATATTTATATTGGTAACAGAAAGAAATTTGAGAATCAGCAACAATAACTAGGAATTCAGCTATTCTCAAATTTAATTTAAAAAAAATAATATAAAAATGAAAGTGTCAATGACGCTGTAGCTCAACTTGTCAAGACATGTACATGTATAGTATGTGACACAGCAATGACAAACATCTAGGTAATGACCTGATAACAAAGGTACATATAAAGTAAAGTATTGTAACGGTCTGTACTGTACATAAATACTGGCCATAGCCTGTAACAAATGTATAGGTAAAGTATTGTAAAGGTGGGTGACAGTCAGATGCTAAACTAGAAAAGAAATCTTTGAGTCCCAGAGTGGGTCTGACTGAACCCCAAAATATTTGTTCTCATAGCACAGTGATAACAAAGTCACCCCAAAACACACTTTTTCCTGTCCCAAGGTGAAAACAAAGAAGTTTTGTGAAGATCAGTTTATAAATACGAGCTGTATAGAAGTTGTGACAAAAAACTGATTGGACCTAATTTTGATACAAAATGACCACTGGCAGCCATCTTGAATTTTGGACCGCACTCAGAAACACTCGTTCTCGTCCCAAGGTGATAACAATGGTACCCCAGAAGTTTCGTGAAGATTGGTTGATAAATACAGTCTCTGGCCCGATCCGTATTGACATGTGCATTTACAGTGTATAAGTAGCACTAAATAAATCAAAATTCATCTAATTTGCATAATTTCTGCATGAGAAAAAAACCTGTACTGTATGTGATGTATTCCATTTTACTAAACATTCATACAAAAATTTATTCAAAGCAGAACTTTCATACAGAAATTTTGTACAAGAGACTGATTGCACTCATTTTGGTACAAAATGGCTGTGGTGGCCATTTTGAATTTTGGACCACATCCAAAAATACTCGTTGTCATCCCACGGTGATAACAAAGGTACCCAAGAAGTTTCATAAAGATCGGTTCATAAATACGGCCTCTAACCTGAGCCGTATAGAAGTTGTGTACAAAAAACTGATTAGACCTAATTTCGGTACAAAATGGCCACTGGCAGCCATCTTGAATTTTGGACCGCACTCAGAAACACTCATTCTCGTCCCAAGGTGATAACAGAGGTACCCAAGAAGTTTCATGAAGATCGGTTGATAAATACAGCCTCTAGCCTGAGCCGTATTGACATGTGTACTTACTGTGTGTAAGTAGCACTGAAAAAATCAAAGTTCATCTAATTTGCATAATTTCTGCACGAGATAAAAACCTGCATTATATGTGATGTATCCCATGGTACTAAACATTCACACACAAAAATTTTCAAATCAGCGCTTTCATATGGAAGTTCTGTGCAAAAATCTGATTGCACCTAATTTTGTACAAAATGGCTGCCATCGGCCATCCTGAATTTCGGACCGCACCTCGGACCGCACCCCAAAACACTCGTTCTCGTCCCACGGTGATACCAAAGGTACCCAAGAAGTTTCGTAAAGATCGGTTTATAAATACGGCCTCAAGCCCGAGCCGTATTGGCATTTGCACTTACAGTGCTGAAAGTAACACTAAATACATCAAAGTTAGTCTAATTTGCATAATTTACGTACGAGAAAAAAACCCGTATTATATGTGATGTATCCCATGGTACTAAACATTCATACAAAAAATTATTCAAATCAGCGCTTTCATATGGAAGTTCTGTGCAAAAATCTGATTTCACCTAAGTCTGTACAAAATGGCCGCTAGCAGCCAACTTGAATTTCGGATCGGACCCAAAAACACTCATTCTCGTCCCACGGTCATAACAAAGGTACCCAAGAAGTTTCATAAAGATCGGTTCATAAATACGGCCTCTAGCCCGAGCCGTATTGAATTGCTGACGGACAGACGGACAGATGAATTTGGCTTCGCCAAAGTTGAGCTAAAAATTATACAAAGATTATTTACACTATTTAGTTTACATAAAATAAAAAGAACAGTGATACTTATCAGTTATGAAATTAGTCCAAAATACAGTTCAACAGAATCCAGTAATCCAGTGGTGAAGAATTTTGTGAAGAAATTTTCTAGCTGGTAGTATTGAGTCAAGAATGTGCCTTCAGAAACAGTATCCCATAAATTTGTAATTAAATGTTCACTTAGTAATTTCAGCAGTCTCCAATAAAATGTAACAAAATGCTCAGCAAAATTCAAATAGAGTTAAAATCCAATAAGCATTGGCGCCACAGGTAATTTAAAAAATAATCCAGTAGAATCCTGGCTTTTCACAAAAATATATTCTGTTTCACAGCTATATAAGTAGGGAGAAGTGGGGGCTTCTTGACCACTTTTCCTCTTGTACATGTACACGTACATGTACCCATAGACTTCAACTGGTGTTAAAATGTACATGTACAAGAGAAAAACATGTTTTTTAGTGGTGGTCCAGAAGCCCCACAAGTAGCTCCTCGTGGTCTAGACGGTTCGAACAGCCGTTGGCAAACAAGGGTTTTTTGCGAATTTGTGGAAGGAAAAAACAGAAGAAATCGACCTAAAAATCTTCTCCACGTTCACCATTGCAGGTCAGACCTTTCGATCAGTCGTTGGCAAATGCTGGCAAAAATGCTTTGGGGATTCTGGACCACCATCAAATGAATAGGGATTCAGGACCACCCCACGTTCGCATTCTAGACTAGTAGTGGCAGCGATCTGATCGTAAGGATTCTGGACCAGGAAAATCGATCCTAAAATTTTTTTTCCAACGTTCACCAACGGTCGATCGAACAGTCTAGACCACAATGACCAACTTGTGGGAATTTCAGAACTGCAAAAATGTAAAAAATTAAGATTAAAAAAAAACTAGAATCGATGAAATTTCGATGATCGCCAACGGTCGATCGAACCGTCTAACTCACGATGACCAACTTGTGGGGATTTCAGGACAGCAAAACATAAAAATTAAGAAACGTCGAAAATTAGAACTAAGGGAAAATTGTCTCTCCATGTTTGCCATCGCGGTCCAGACGACGGTGCGATCGATCGCGGAGGAACCAGTTGAGGGAACGGATGAAAAATATTCAATCGTTACGAGTTTTGAGGTAAATCGTAATAGAGCAGTTTTGTGGAGTTTCATTCTTGCACTCAGTGTAAATGAATGGTTTTTCATTCAATAAAATCAAACGGTGAAATTGCGTTCCACTTAGATGGGTTTTAAGAGGTAAATTGAGTTTTAATTGACTACAATAATGTTCACTCGTGTCTCGGTTTGAGAGACATCAATAAACACCTTTTGACGAGACACACTTCCCCATTATTCCTATTCCCAAAAAGTGCATCCTTTTGAAGATGTTTTAATCGAGAAATTTAATTTTATCAATGTATTGAGATTTTAACTATTCGTGTTTTCTCTATGGTGAGAATAATCGCTGATGCGATCTTTAACACGTTTGAGGGCAATGCATTTTATCAATGGTTTTATTTTGAGAATGACTCGAAGTGTGAGGATATGTTTAATTGAAAATTGTGTCGTTACTTCAAACAGTATTTTTGCTTTTTTGATGACGTGAAATTCTGTTTATACCATTTTACGAATGAAAATGAACTAACTAATTCTTTCTGATTTAACGCGTTTTGAAAAGGATGTTATTTAAGATTTAACTATTTGAGTTTTCTCCATGGCGAGAATAACCACTGATGCGATTTAACACGTTTGAGGGCAACGCATTTATCGAGGTTTCATTTGTAAATGTTTTTCCTCAACTGGTTTTAGTTATATATATATTAAAGACGGAAGATTTTATTTTCTTAAAAATATAAAAAAAATAACTACATTTAATTTTGAGAATATTAAAAATAATCAACATTACTACACTCTAAAAAAGAAATATTAATAATGGAGAGAACAAAATGTTTCTACACATCAAAGATTCCAAGCGAAGAGACGAACTTCTTGACGAATATGAACGTGTCAAGAAGAGTATTCGATCAGCCGACAGAAACAGACGATTGGGAGAGATGGAATTAAGACAAGAGACCATCCAAACTATTCAAACCTGTGACGGAGGTTCAGGAATGAAGCAAGAAGGAGATCGTTGAAGAACTGAGACCTATAAAAGAGAGTTCTTTGAGAACGGGTTCGTTGCCTGATAGTTTTACAAGGCAGTATTCCTTTCAAAGATCTTCACTGGATTACGTTCCCATGAGAATCGAAACTGATGTGAGCGAGAGCGATGATACAGCTTCAACTACTACCACTAGTAGCGTCACATCGTACAACGATGGTGGTAAGAGAGATCTGTTGTTCCTTTACGACAAGCCTGGAGATTACACAGATCAGGATTTCAACAATTACGGCAACATTCTGGTTCAGACCCACGCCATGAAGAGGAATAACGATGCCAGAGAGACGAGACTCAAAGCTAACAGAGGTTACAAGTGGACGAAGGTGGTGAAACCGATATGGGATATGAATAAGAAATTCATTGAATCGGTGACAGGAAAGGGAGTAACAACCACTTTTCTTCCGAGCGATTCCAATGCTCTGTTTGAGAAATTGCAATTGTTGATGGCAAGTGGATGCGCTGGTAATACTGGTCTGGATAATCAGATAGTGAGCAAATGCAACGAATTGTTGAGGCAGGTCTTGGATAGACGAGATTATAAAAGGTTGATGAATGAATTGAAGGACTGATATATAATAAGTAGAAAGAAAAACAAAAAATAGATAAATAAAAAAGTAAATCTACACTAAAAATAATAAAAGTATTTAAACAAAAAAATGATTTACGAGCAAAAAAACAAAATATATTATAAAATAAAATATGTTGGTGATAAAGAAAAAAGGATACATTAGAACTTAAGTTCAAGGTGGTTCTGGTATCGTTGATTCTATAATGTGAGCGTTCACGAGCGATGCAGATAGAAAACTCGCATCAACTGCGTTTAAGGTCGGTAAGAAAACGGCTTTGGATGCTGGTAAGAAAGCTACTTCCAAAGCTAGTGGTAGGATCGCTTCAGTGGCTGGCAAGAGGGCGGCAGATGCGATGATCGACAAGTTGATCAGTCCACCGGCGAAGCGAGCTACGTTCGAGAGATCGCCGAAAAGTTGGATAGATTTTAAGGATGCTGTGGTACCCATACAAGATTTAGCCAAAATGACGAATGGATCTGGATTGAAGAGAACTCGCGACGGTTTAATATAAATAAATAATAATACTTATAAACTGAGTTTGAAAAAACATAAAAAATTGAGTTTGAAAATCTAAAAAATAAAAAAATAAAAGATGAACATCAAAGATATGTCTTGGAACGACGCCGTGACCAAGAGGTTGAATAACAAGTTCTTTCCCAAAAGCATAAGAGGTTTGATAGTGGGAAAATCAAATTGTGGAAAGACCAATCTGTTGCTGAATCTGTTGTCGCAACCCGGCTGGTTGGATAACGACAGATTATTCGTGTTTGGCAAGACTTTGTTTCAACCCGAATACAGATTGCTTCGAGAATGCATGGATCGTAGATTTCCCAAGGACGTCATGGCCAGAATTTAGTAGGGAGGAATTCGACAAAAGTGAAGCTTCTCTTTCGAACATTTTGGAAGGTGTGGTGATAGAATTGATGAAGAGAAATGCATCTTCAAACGTCGAGTGTCGATTTTATGAGAACGCGAGCGACGTTCCGGATCCCAGAGAATTAAAATCGGAAAATAAGAATCTCATGATTTTCGACGATCTGCTTTTGGAGAGACAGAACCGATGCGAATCGTATTATGTTAGAGGTCATCACAGCAATGTGGACTGTTTCTACCTATCTCAGAATTATTTTCGATTGCCCAGACAGACGATAAGGGAGAACGCTAATTTCCTGTGTCTCTTTCGCCAGGATCTCAAGAATCTCAATCACATCTATGGAGATCACGTCGCAAACGACATGAGCAGAGAAGAATTCAGGAGATTCTGCAAGAGCGTTTGGGATGGAGGACTTCACAATTTCGTTGTGATCGGTTTGACTAGCGAATTTAATCGCGGAAAATATCAGAGTGGAATCGACAAGTTTTATGTTTCTGATGATAATAAATTAGAGAGCGAAAACAATAATTAAAAATAATAATAAATCATCAATAATTTAGTTTTGAAAATAAATAAAAATTAAAAAATATAATGTTCGAACAAGGAGAATTATTAGAACGGATAGTCGAGAATACGGCTACAAAACAGTCCATTCAAATCGTGGTGAGTGGTGATTTGACTTGATTCACGGAAAAATTCAAACCTTCCATCGAATTGAATAGAGAGAAAAGATACGAGACGGCGTTGGTGAATCTGGAGACTTATTATTCCTTTCCCAACGTTACCGATAAGAATAACTCGTTCAAGTATTCCGATAGAGGAGTGGATTGGTTGGAGATTCGAATTCCCAAAGGAAGTTACGACATAGATGATTTGAACAATTACATTCAGACATGAATGAAGACGGATGGAAAGGGAAGCAACAAGATCAGATTCGCTCCCAACCCTAATACCCTACAGACGATGTTGGATTTGGAAGATAATTTTCGAGTGGATTTCAACACGGACGATTCGACTGGCAAGATGCTGGGATTCGATCGAAAGATGTATCGAGGCCACGCGCCATCCGAAAATACGGTCGACATTCTCGCCGTTAATAGTATTCTGGTGAACGTGGACGTGATTGCTGGAAGCTATGTGAATGGTAGCGTTCAACCAACGATCTATTCCTTCTTTCCAAACGTGTCACCAGGTTATAAAATGGTGGAACGACCTCGAAATTTAGTTTATCTACCCGTGATTTTAGACACGTTGTATAGTCTCAAAACCACGTCAAAAATGGTGAACTGTTAGATCTTCATGGAGAGAGGGTGACGATACGATTTCGCATAAGAGAAATATAAAAAGCAAAAAAAAAATATTGCGTATATATATAAATAAGAAAATAAAATAAACGCAATATTAATTGACAAAAATTATTTAATATAATCATTAAAACAAAAAACAATTGAACAAAATATATTTTAAAAGAAAAAATAAATATGACTGAATACGTGGTTAAAAACATGAACATATCCGAAGGACAGAGGAAGAAACTTGAGAGAGCGTTAGATCGAGGCGAGACAGTGAGATTCAAATTCACTCACAAAGATCTGACAAGTGGCGGTCGCCATTCGATCGCCTGGACCAGAACTCAAATCAAAACAAAAGGATGCAGAAAGCAATTCGTGATGGAAGAGGGTTGACGGTGAGATTGAGTCCCGCTCAATTGAAATACAATTTGAAAATGAAAGGTGGTTTCCTACCGCTATTGGCAGGTCTCGGTGGAAAACTATTGCCCATTCTCGGGAAGACTCTCGACGTGGGAGCTCTCTCGGGACTCGCGAGTTCGGGAGTTGAGAAATTAATGGGTGGCAGCGGACTGTTTTTGAAGAAGGGAAGAGTCGTGTGTCGCATCAAGACAGACGGCGGTAAAGGATTGTATCTAAAACCCGTGAGAGGTGGTGACCTTTTTTCCAGTGGAAATGGTCTCTATCTGAAGAGCAAACAGGATGTTGAGCGACTCAGTGAAGGTTTGCTGTTTGGTCCGAATTCACCATTTAAGGGTATACCACTTTTGAGTATGTTATTATAAAGTGAAAAAAAATTATACAAAGTATAAAAAAATAATATAAAAAATGGATAAAAAGGATTACGAGACCTTTTTGAATGATAATGATAGATATTTCAGGAAAGAAGTGGAAAAAGAATTGAAAAAAAAATAGAGGAAGAAGAGTGAGTTGTTTTCCACCACCACCGCCATCACCTTTTGAAGAGAATAATAACGATGAGAATGTTGCCAAGAGATGCACCACATTCTTTAATAACTATGATGGAGAGAATCAAATGTGTTGTTATTATAAAAAACATAATATATCAAAAAGGAAAAAAGAAAAGAAGAATCAATGCTGAAAGCGGAGAAAAAAGGAAACGTTATTACAATATATATGAGTGATAGTGAAGAAGAATATATATGAGTGATAGTGAAGAAGAAGGAGGAAACAAAAAAAAAAAAAATAATGAGATCTAGAGAGATTGAACATCTCTAGATCTCATTACTTTTTCTCTTTTTTCCCTTCTTCACTAAATCTATCTCTCTATTGTTTTTTTAATATTTCCAAGTCCGTTATTAGCATGTTGACGGTCGTGTCTTCTCCTTTTTCGCATATGTGTTGAATGTTTATCTTTACTTTTGCAAGTTTTTTTACTTTGGTCAACACGCTCTCACCACCCGATTTGTTCACAAGTTCAAGAGAGATTTTTGGATATATGTAACTTCCGTAGGGCAACGACAAATCGCTCTTGTCGAATTCTCGATCTTCGGCGATGATGATATTCTGTTGATCGCTTTCGTACTCGTAAAACAAATCGCGGGTGGCTTCGTCCAATTTCAAAGGCATGCTGCTATATTTGTCGTATGTGTGTTGTAAGCCCTTCGTCCGACCTCGTTCAATTCGATTGCGTCGTGTCGTTGTAATCTGTAAATTTTACAACCAAGTTTCTTGCACGTTTCGACTCGTTTCAATTTCAATTCGCATCTTTTAGGTGTTGTTGTCATGATCGATTATTTTTTTCTGTTTTATGAATTATTGCAAATAATAATATATTTTGAATTTTGTGTTTAAATAATAATTTGTTAAAAAGGTTGTTTTTTTCTCTCTATATATATACAAAAAGTTTTTAAATTTAATTTTCTTTAATGTGAAATTTTTGTAAAAGTTTTTTTTTTCTCTTTATATATATATATATAACAAGTTTAAATTAATTTCCTTTATTTTTTTTTTGTCGTATTAATTCAATTTTTCTCACGTTAAGGAAAATAAAAATTGATTAATTTCACCAAAAAAAATTTTTGGGAGGGAATTAAAACATATATATAAAGACTATTTTTCAAAACTTTTTACAAGAAATTATTATTTAACCCTTTACCCAACGTAACGGCCAAAACCGGCCAGCGCTATTCTCAAAAATTGCCAATTAATTTTCATTATTTTTTTCATTTTTTGTCTCAAAAACATAGGTTATGACCCCTCATTGGAATGAGCTTGTTGAGCTCGTTCCAATGAGGGGTCATAACCTATGTTTTTGAGACAAAAAATGAAAAAAATGAGTTATTCGAGAATTTTTTTTGCATGTGTCGTCTGCTTTTCATGTTAGGTAAAGGGTTAAACCAAAAAAAATTCAAATATATTCTTACAAATAAAGCAAATAAATAATTAAAAAAAAAAAATGGAAAATTTAGATAAGTATACTACGGCAGCGTGCTGACGCCAGTAGATGTATTTTTTTTTTACCTGTTCTAAGTTGTTATAACAAGTTAACTAACTTGTTATAACAACTTAGTAACTTGTTATAACAACTTAGCTACCTTGTTATAACAACATAGCTTAACTTGTTATAACAACATAGCTTAACTTGTTATAACAACTTAGCTTAACTTGTTATAACAACATAGCTATCTTGTTATAACAACTTAGTAACTTGCTATAACAACTTAGCTATCTTGTTATAACAACTTAGCTGTCTTGTTATAACAGCTTAGCTATCTTTTTAATCATTGCCCCCTAGGTCAGTTTGCCCCTTCCTTGGGGCTGATAGTAATTGGTCAAAATGCGTTTAACCCTTTACCTACGTAACGGCCAAAACCGGTCAGCACGATACACAAAAATCGCTATTCAGTCTTTTTTATATTCACATTTTATGCTTCCAAAACATAGGTTATGACCCCTCATTTGAATGAGTGTGATGCGCTCATTCCAATGAGGGGTAATACCCCATGTTTTGGATGCAAAAAATGAAAATTTTTAGTTACACGAGAATTTTTTTCAAGAGTATCGTCTGCTACTAACATTAGGTAATGGGTTAATGTGTCCCATGGATGGAGCTACATTATAAACACTCTATCCAACAAAACGACCTCCCTTTAAATATGGATATCGGCGGTTCTGGGTGATTGCGAAGGTTCCAGTGATATTCATATTTGTAATGTTTTAATAAGGTGTACCCATCTTTAAATAAAAGTTTGATTAGTTTTTCTAAAAAGGCCTTGTTGGCAAAATAATTAAAGGTCAAGTCGCACAGCTTGCTAAACGTGAATAGGCCATTGTTGCCTCCTCTAACAGGGGCGGATCCAGGATTTTTGAAAAGGGGTGTGTCTTAGTCTGAAACTGAGCCATGAAACAACAGGGTGCGTGATAAATTCGAGATCGATTCTCCCATCTCTAAAGGCGGGGGTGGGAGGGGGGAGGGGGGCTCTCCTGGGAAAAGATAAATAAATACTGGCTGGACTCTTTAGTGACTTTTAATTCAGTACCCAGGAAAGCAGCCAAAAATGTCCAGAAATATATATTTTATAAAAGTTTGTTAGTAGGACTATGTAAATGTGGATATCATTGGAACGTCTGAATAGGCCGGTTCCAATTATGCCCATATTTACATTGTTTCAGTAAGATATAGTAAGGGCTATTTCTCAAAATGTTAAAAAAAAAACTGCTTGTGTAAAGTTGTGTGGTGTTTTCGACCCATTAGTAGTGCACTCTGACATGTCTCGGGAAAAAATAGAGGGGGCACGTGCCGGATGCGCCCCGTCTAAATCCGCTACTGTCTAAGACAAAATATTTTTTCCTGATTCTTCCAGTTTTACGTGATACAAGAGGTGATACAGTATGCCTTCAAAATGAGCTGTGTTTTCAGGATCAAGTGGGTAGGTCCAGCTAAGAGAAGACCAGCAACAGAAAACTAAAAAAAAATGTTTGGTATTTCACACTAACTGCATAATTTTGATGACGCAAAACGGTTGGCTTTCCCGTGACTGAGTGATCACGAAGCCTTGCCCACCCTTGGAATGTAGGCTGACCACTATGTGAGAAATTAGGCTGTGTTTGTTTTTCACATTCACTACGCATACTACAAAGATTCACGAGGCATTGTTTGGTCAGCCATCACAGGACTATTTTCAAGCGTTAAGTTCCCCATTGAAGTAGCCTTTTTTTGCAGAAATGTATGATCTTAAACACCAATAAATAAGTAAAAAAATAAATAGATAAATAAATAAATAAAATCCCTAGCCCCCTCCAGCGAGTTCGCTCCTCGTGGGGATCTCGGGAAGTGAAGCAGTGCTTGTTCACTGTGGTAAACTAGCCCGTTTTGCTGGTAGAATAGGACCCAGTAGTTGATGCTTGGAGTGGAAGCCCTTTAAAATGGGCAACACGGGTATAAATGATAGTCTGAACTTGAATATGTCTGTGTTACGGTCATGAATTGCCATGGTCAGAAACATATGAGCTGAAAGACAAATAAATAAATAAAATAAATAAAATAAATAAATAAATAAATAAATAAATAAATAAATAAATAAATAAATAAATAAATAAATAAATAAAAAGGGCGTACCCAAGCACAATGAAATTGCAATCAAAACGTTCTGAGTTTGATGCCTGGTCGGGGCAAATTGCGTTGTGTCACCCAGAATCCCCGATATCCATATTTAAAGGGCGTTATTGAAAAAGCTCGAAGATATTTCAGAATTTGTGAGCCTTATCTAAGTATGATTTTTTAGAAAGTTTTTGTCGTTTTGTTGGATAGAGTGCTTATAATGTAGTTCCGTCCATGGGACACATTAACCCATAACCTAACGCTAGTAGCAGACGATACTCGTGAAAACAATTCTCGTGTATCTAAACATTTTCATTTTTTTGCATTCAAAACACAGGGTATGATCCCTCATCAGAATGAGCGCAGCAGGCTCATTCGAATGAGGGGTCATAACCAATGTTTTGGAAGCATAAAATGTAAATATAAAAAAGACTGAATAGCGATTTTTGTGTACAGTGCTGACCGTTTTTTGGCCGTTACGTTAGGTAAAGGTTTAAACGCATTTTGACCAATTACTATCAGCCCCAAGGAAGGGACAAACTGACCTAGGGGGCAATGATTAAAAAGATAGCTAAGTTGTTATAACAAGATAACTAAGTTGTTATAACAAGTTAGCTAAGTTGTTATAACAAGTTACTAAGTTGTTATAACAAGTTAGCTAAGTTGTTATAACAAGATAAGCTAAGTTGTTATAACAAGTTAGCTATGTTGTTATAACAACTTAGCTAAGTTGTTATAACAAGTTAGCTAAGTTGTTATAACAAGTTACTAAGTTGTTATAACAAGATAGCTAAGTTGTTATAACTAGTTAGACTAGCTAAGTTATTATAACAAGTTAAGCTAAGTTGTTATAACAAGTTAAGCTATGTTGTTATAACAAGTTATCTAAGTTGTTATAACAAGTTACCAAGTTGTTATAACAAGTTAGTTAACTTGTTATAACAACTTAGAACAGGTAAAAAAAAACATCTACTGGCGTCAGCACGTTGCCGTAGTATACTGTACCTCAGTTAAACGAGATTTGTAAAGAATTAAAAATTCCAAATTTCAGAAATCACAGAACCAAATCAAAAAAAATTAAAGTCATACAGGAGTATCATTCACGAGGCGATGGAAAGAAAAAAATTGAAAGATCGAAAGTGAACAAAGTTAAACAGATTCGAATTGCAAAAAAAATAAGCCGATTGCAGTAACACCTGACAATAGAAAACGAAACACAGAGCGTGATGAAAAAAAACTTAGAGAGATCATACGCGAGGCGTTACATAGTTTGCTCGATGAAAAGGCAAACCAAATGTTGATAGCAACGACGTCAAAAAACGTTCCAGTTGTGAAAAATGAGAAGAAAAAGGTGGCAAAGGGAATCGAAATGGCGACGTCAAAAAACAAAATAAACGTTTCGGTTGCGAAAAATAAGAAGACGATCAAACGAAAAGCCGGAAGAACTGCAAGTTTAAAAAAAAAATAAAAAAAAAAAAAAAAAAAAAAACGAGTGATGCGGTCCAGAATCGAGACGAACAATATATATTGAACAAAATTCAACGAGCAATCGGCAAAAAGAAAGGAGAACAATATGTAAGACAAATCGTCACTAAAGCATTCCCATCGAATCCTATAGAATGGGAGAGTGCGATCAAAGGCATTTTTAAAATATTCGATGTGGTTCCCTCGTTCGAGAAAGTCGATCCAAAATTGTTCTTGGAATGGGTGAAGAAAAAAGTATTGGATTTATTTTGCGAACACATGAACGTAGGACTAAAAATTAAGATGATACTCCATTGCATGATAAATAAAATCGACGTGAACTCCGGCGAGAGCATCGTGAGAGATGCATATTTAGATCTAACGACTACCCGTATTTCGAGGTTCAGATTTATCAGACGTTTTCGAAACGATGAAAGACAAGATGTTGATGTCTCTCGCGAATTATCAACATAGAGGTAGTAATTGGGCATTCGAAGAGGTGGTGAATCTCGAAATTTACATGACCAAAAACGATTCGTTGAAAGCGTCTTCCTATGTGGAATTACCGTATTTCTTAGCTTAAAAAACATGCCGTGGTCAATGTGAGTAATAAAGATAAACAGTGTTTTAAATGGGCAGTCACCTCCGCTTTATACCCTGTCAAAATGCACTCCGATAGAGTTTCTCGTTACGAGGAGACATGTAAAAATCTCGATTGGACTGGAGTAACTTTTCCAACACCATTAAAAGACATTGGACGTTTCGAGGTTCAAAATCCCACCGTAGCAGTGAATGTCTTGGGATATGATGAGGAAAAACGAACGATCTATCCTCTCAGACAGACTTCGTATCTCGGAAGAGAAAAGACGATTATTTTATTTATTAAGAAAAGATATGTTTATGTTGTAACTGCATGAATGCGTTTCGCACTGAAAAATTGTTAACGAAACATCAGGAATATTGCAACGAAAATCAAGGCATCACCGTCGAAATGCCTAAACCCAACACCATCGTGAACTTTTGCGATCACAATAGAAGGTTAAAAGTACCATTCACCGTGTACGCCGATTTCGAAGGCTTCACCGTGAAAATGAGTTCCTGCCAACCTGACGCTCTTCAAAGTTACGTCGAAATATATCAAAAACACATGCCTTCTGGCTATTGCATTTACGTGAAATGCGCTTTCGACTCGCAACACGACATGCGTCCCTTCATCTACACGAAACGGTGCGAAGACAACGACGTGGCTCAAAGATTCGTGGAAGAGGTAGAATCGAAAATTCAAATTTTATACGACAAATTCAAAACTCCGGCAAAAATGATCATCACGCGAGAGCAGCAGGACGAAAATAACAGAGCCACCGAATGTCATATATGCAGACAATTGTTCGACGAAAATTCGCAGGAAAATAAGAAGGTCAGAGACCACAATCATTACACGGGTCTGTATCGTGGTCTGGCTCACTGCAAGTGTAATTTAAGATATCGAGACGCCGTTTTCTATCCGGTGATATTTCACAATCTCTCGGGTTACGACAGTCATCTGTTAATGAAAAATCTTTGCACCTCCCACGAAGCATTAAATTGCATCGCGAACAGCGAAGAAAGATACATTTCCTTCATGAAATGGAAGGTCATAGAGAAGAAAAGAGTAATCGATGGAGAGACGTTGGAAGAAGGAACAAAATCCATTCGTAGAGCCATACTTTTCATCCACAGTTTTAAATTCACGTCGACCGCTCTGGAAAAATTAGTCGATAACATGAACAAGGATAAATTTTAAATCACGAGCGAACACTTTGGAGAACGATTTGACATCATGTTGAGGAAAGGAGTCTACCCTTATGATTTAAAGAGATTCGACGACACTGCACTACCTTCGAAAGAAGATTTTTATTCGAAAATTATACGAATCCGACATTTCCGACGAGGATTACAAACACGCCGAAAACGTGTGGAAATCATTCGATATGAAAACCATGAGAGATTATCACGATCTCTATCTGAAGACCGACGTTCTGCTCCTGGCAGATGTGTTCAAAAATTTTCGAGACGTCTGTCATCGAAATTACAATCTGGATCCGGCTTGGTATTTCACCGCACCCGAGGATCTGGCGTGGGATGCCCTGTTGAAGACCACTGAAGTCCAATTGGAATTATTATCTGACGTGGACATGACATGGACATGTTACTCATGTTCAAAAAAGCTACGAGAGGTGGGGGTCTCGATGATCTCCCATATTCTGAAGCCAATAATCCCTAAATGAAAGAAGGTTTCGATTCGGAACGATCAAATAAATACATATAGTATTGGGATGCTAATAATCTGTACGGTTAGGCCATGAGTCATCCTTTACCGATTGGAAATTTCAAATGGGTGACGGAAACGGAAGAGATGCAAAAATAGAGAGACTATCCTTGCATTTTAGAAGTTGATTTGAACTATCCGGAAGCGTTACACAACCTGCACAGAGATTATCCGCTGGCTCCTGAACGAATGGAACCGGTCAAAGGAGACGACGAAAAAACTCATTCCCAATTTATTTAACAAACGTAAGTATGTTGTCTTGAATTTGAAACAATACGTTGATCACGGGATGAAATTACTCGACATACACCGCATCATTCGATTCGATGAAGAGCCTTGGATGAAAAAATACATCGATCTCAACACGAATCTCAGAATTTGAGCCAAGAAAGATTTCAAAAAAAATTTCTTCAAACTCATAAACAACTGCGTGTATGGTAAATCGATGGAAAACATCAGGAAGAGAATCGACATTCGACTCGTCACGTCTGAGAAAAGCACTAAAAAATTAGTGGCGAAACCCAATTACAGACACCGAACCATATTCGACGAAAATCTAGTGGCCGTTCACATGCAAAAGAAGCACCTGAAGTTTGACAAACCCTATTATCTTGGACCGATCATCTTAGATATCAGCAAGCGATTGATGAACGAGTTTCACTATGATTATGTTAAACAGAAATTCGGCGAGAAAGCCAAACTACTGTTTACTTCTACTTCTACCAGGTAGTGACCACCTTCAAAAAGTTGAAGATCTTGTCACGAGATCAATGCCCATGTGCTATGGGGAAGGTGGCCTTTTCATGAGGCCAAGTCTGAGTGCATCCAAAGAGGCACTCATGGCTAGCTCTGATGGTAACTTGTTCCATTCAGAGATTGTCTTGGGGAAAAAGGACTCTTTCCTTTGTGTGGTTTTACATAATGGAATTTGATATGAGAGGGGGTGGCTGAGTCTTGAGTGCCTTATAGGGGGAATGAGTTTACTTTCCTTGCTAATTGCTGCCATTTGGTGATGTATTTTATAGAGCATTGCTAGTCGGGCATTTTTTCTTCTCTCACGCAGGTCTGGCCAATTCAAAGAGATAAGCATATCACTCACACTAGAGGTGTTATAGAAGCTGTTGAAGACATAGCGGGCAGCCCGGCGTTGGATCATTTCAATGTTATTTATGTCCTTTTGCAGATGAGGGTCCCATACTGAACAGGCGTATTAAAGTGTTGGACGAACCAGAGATTTATATGCAAGTGCCTTGACTGGTATTGGGCAGGCCTTAAGATTGCGTTTCGAGAACCCTAATGTTCTTGTGGCCTTGTTGCATATGTTTGTAATGTGTGTGTCCCATTTGAGGTTTGAGCTAATGGTAACACCCAGGTACTTAGCCGACTGTACATGGTGAAGGAACTGGCCATGCAGCGTGTAATTAGATTTTATGGGTGATTTCCTATTATGAGCAGTCAGTACATTACACTTATCTGGGTGGAAGGCCATCTTCCACTTTTCCTCCCATACTGCAAGTTTGTCAAGGTCATTTTGGAGTGATGTGGCATCAGTCTTTGAGTTTACTACTGAATATACAATTGTGTCGTCGGCAAATAATCGGACAGTTGATGAGATGCCGTGGGGGATGTCATTTATGTAAAAAAGAAATAGGGAAGGGCCAAGTACTGATCCCTGTGGGACGCCAGATTCCACCGGCACATAACCAGACATTTCTCCTTCCACTACAACTGCTTGCTTTCGATCAGAAAGAAAGTTCTGAATCCAGTTTTTAATGGGGCCATTTATGCCATAAAATTCAAGCTTATGAATGAGTAGGGAGTGGCTGACTTTGTCAAAAGCTTTTGAGAAATCCATGATTAATGTGTCAGTTTGTAGGCCTTTTTCCATGTTGGTGGTGACGTCGTCAATAAATTCTAGGAGCTGGGTCTCGCAGGATCTAGATTTGCGGAAGCCATGCTGCAGTGGGTATAGAATATTGTGCTCATCAGCATGGCTCATGATTTTACTGACAATGATGTGCTCAAGGATCTTACAACAAATGCAGGTCAGTGAAATTGGTCTGTAATTTTCCGGTTTGTATTTCTGGCCTTTTTTGTATATTGGGGCAACGTGGGCAGTTTTCCAGTCATCAGGGAGTGTGCCAGTATCGAGAGACTTTTGAAAGATGGTTTTTAGAAGTGGTGCAATACTATCAGCTAATTCTTTGAGTATTCTGGGCTTTATGTTATCTGGGCCTGCTGATTTACCTGGGTTAAGCTTTTTGAGGAGCTTGCATATTCCGTTCGTAGTTATGGTAAGCTTAGATATTGTGGGATAAGTTTTTTATCAAGCATGTAGTTATTGTCTAGGAATTGCTGATTGGAAATTTCCTCTGCAGGTGAAAAAAACGATTGAAACTGTGAGTTAAGTATGGTGGCTTTAGCTTTAGGATCTGAATATAATTTGCCATTTTCTTTCAGTTGGGAAATGCCTGAGTAATCTGTCTTTTTATGCTTTATATAAGTCCAGAATTTTTTCATACCATTGGGCTTATTTTCATTATCTTCAGGTGTTATTATCTCATTTATATATTTCCAGTAGGCTTGACGTAGAAGTTTCTGAACCAAAAATTTGACATGTTTAAATGATTTCCGAGTTTCTGGGTCACCATTTTTTCGCATTTTTTTGAATAGTCGGTTTCTCTTATTGATCAGCTTTTTAATGTTGCTAGATACCCATGGTAGTTTGTCTTTCTTTTTACACTGTTTTTGGGGTATGTGGTCATTTGTTAGTTGGTGAAGAGTGTTCTTAAACGTGTCCCACATTGAGTTTATGTCAGGGTCATCACTGAATAGTTGGTTGTGGTTTACAGCGAGATTTTCACGCATAGCATCCCAGTTCGCTTTCTTATAAAGATGTATATTTCGAGGCTTTTGAACAAGTTTTTGTGGGAGGGCGTCAAATTCAAAGAAAACTATGTTGTGATCAGAAATTCCTGGTATAATTTCAACTCTGGGAATGAGGCTGGGTTTATTAGTAATGACCAAATCAAGTGTGTTTTCGCCACGTGTTGGTTTTTGGACCATATGAGTTAGGCTTGCATCGTCAATAGTCTGACCAAGGAGATAATGTAGTTTGGAGTAAGTTGTTTTGGGTTTCAGGATTTTCTTCTCCCAGTCCCAACCAGGCATGTTAAAATCTCCTCCTATAAGAAAGCTTGCATTATTTATGCTTACTGCCCGTTTTACTGAGTTGTCAAAGGCTTTCAAGCTTTGCTCATCAGACGTTTTAGGGTTTGACATGGATAGTTTGGTTTATGAGATAGAGACGAAAGACGTCTCCCAAGATGTTATGGTATGGAAATATTGATATTGGTAACAGAAAGAAATCTGAGAATCAGAAACAATAACTATGAATTCAATTATCCTGAAATTTAATTGAAAAAAATTAATATGAAAAAAAAAAAAAATGATATAACGTTCTTTTACACTAATTGGTTTACAGAAAATAAAAACAGTGGTACTTATCAATTATTGAATTAGTCCAAAGTACAGTTTGACAGAATCCAGTAATCCAGTGGTGAAGAATCTTGTGAAGAAAGTTACCTGCTGGTAGTATTAAATCCAAGAATGTCTCTTCAGAACAGTAGCCTGTAGATTTATAATAAAAATTTCACTTTGAAATTTCAGCAGTCTCCAATAAAATATAATAAAATGTTCCGCAAAATTCAAATGGAGTAAAAAATCCAAGAAGTATTGGCGTCACAGGTAATTTCCAAATAATCCAGTAGAATCTTGTCTATTCACAAAATAATATTATTCTGTTTCACAGAAAGTAGAAATTCTCTTTTCCAAGACGAACAAATTCTCTTCAAAAATTCTCTTTTGGAATCAATCTTCCAAATTCACAAAGAAGCACTGCTTCTATAATAAATGCACTGTCCGTGGGATTCGGTTAAAGTTCAAGTAAACAAGGTCATTGACCTACTTAAACAATTAAACAATCAACAGCTATATGTACAATATATTAGTGTAACAAAGATGTAAACAAAGGTCACTCAGTGCAAATGAGTCAGACCAGTCAGAAAATGCAGAAATAAAAATATCTCTCTCATATAATTAACAACTGAGGATATATCAATCCCAATATAATATGGGGCTATATAACACAAGATATATCTCCGGACGTGGCTGCGTGGTTCAACACAGGCAATTATTCTGATGATCACCATCCAACATTCAATTGAACGACAACAAGAAGGTGTTGGCTAAATTTAAGGATGAGAGCGGTGGTACACAAATCGTCGAATTCGTGGATTTGAGACCCAAACTGTACGCTTATCACCTAGAAAGCGAAGAGATCAAGAAGGGCAAAGGAGTTAAAGTGTGAGTGGAGTATAAAGATTGTCTGTTCGGAAGTGGACCAGTGTACAAGATTATGAAATCGATTCGAAGCAACAATCACGACGTGTATACTGAAATAGTCAACAAGATTTCGCTGACGACTGACAATGATAAGAGATTCATGTTAAACGATAAAATAATCACTTTGGCACTCGGACATTGGGCTTTGGATATGATTAAGGATGATAGGATTCCAGAAAATCAAGAGGAATTATTAGACAAATTCAAGATTACAGAAGTCGATAGAGACAACAAGAGATTTAGTTTAAAAAAGAAAAAAAAAAATAACGTCATTTAGTGAATTATAATAAAATAAATAAATAAAAAAATATACATATATATGAATAAGAAATTACGGATATCCCTAGAAGGTGTCGTCTTACCTAATGAACCCCTATCCAACATGGATCTGTCAAATGCGGCGAAGGATTTGAAAATCAAAGATTTTCGAGGCGTGTTTTCCACAGATGCCTTGCTGAAGAGAAGACCTCGACGACGACAATTGGAATGCAGAATTTTAAATCTGGGCGATTTATCGGGCGAAGGCACTCACTGGGTGGTGTGGTTCAAGAACGGGAAGAAGAAGAATTATTATTTCAACAGCCGCCGAAAGAAATAACTATTTCGACGAAACGGTGGTTAGTTACGACACGGAATGAGTGCAATCGCCGGATCAAGTGTTTTGCGGTCACCTGTGTCTCTACGTTCTCTAGAGATGGTCGGAAGGAGATCGGTTTCAAGACATTCTCAATGATTTACATTAGAGAGATATTTTTTTATAGTATATATAAAAAGGTAAAAAATTATTTTTAAAAAACATTATTGAATAAAAAAAAAATAAATAAGTGAAAAATAATTCATTTTTAAAAACTGCGTTGAAATATATTTTTTAAAACAAAAACCTCAAAACAACATGCCAGTCGATAAATTTGGTAGAAGTGCCGACAAAAGTCAACCCAAAAAGAAGAGAAAGATGCTCGAAGATGGTGATGGTTACGACGTTGCCAACTTGGATGAACCTTACGTTTGGAGATCCAAACGTTTGGTGAATGTCGCGAATCCCATAGATTCCACCGATGCCGCGAACAAGAAATACACAGACGACTCTCACGTGCGATTCAGCGAACACCTAAGAAGTAGATACATTCAGAAAATGATGCAATCGGAATTGAACGCCAATTCTAACAAGGTAACGAACGTGGCCACTCCCACGAATCCCAAGGACATGGCGACCAAACACTACGTAGACCTGGAACAGAGAAAGTCTGACAGACGAGAAATTAAATCAGATCTGAATGCGGGATTCAACAAGATAGTGAATCTGTCAAAGATCGACGCAGACTCCAACGCTGGTTACAAAGGGCTACGTGGATTCCACAGTGACACAATCTCAAGAATACATAGAATCACAAGTGGTCGATTTCTACCTGAACAAACAATCCGGTGGAACCATGGAGGGTGGCATCAACATAAATGGTAAGAATTTATTCGGTCACGATCACGACCCCGAATACGATTCCAGCGCAGTCAGCATTAAGTACGTGGACGACAACTCGGTCTGGAGAAAGGGCGACATCAAGGAAGGTAAACTAGACATGGGCGGACACGCGCTCACGAATCTGCCGGATCCCTGCATTATGACAGATGCCTGCACCCTGATTTCGGTGGTGGAGAAAGTCAAATACGCTAGGCAATTGATCACTGTGTGGGCCAAGGAGAGCGGCGCGTTAGAGGCGGGAAAAGCCGAATGGTCTTTCAGAAACGGAGGTAGCGGATCGCAACACAGTCAGATGGGATATCCCATGCTGTTGGGAGGCAAAATCATTCGAATGGGTCTAGCTTCCACGGATTTGAATAACAGAGGGGTCATCAATCTCAAGGTGAATGGAGTAGAGAGCGATAAGAGATACAGCGTCGAAAAGACTGAAAATCAACATTCGAACGTCAGCACGTTCGACACGCCTCTCAAAGTGAACGCCAGAGACAGGATTAATTTCGTTACGAAAACCAATAATTCCGAAGCCGCCACTTCCGCGGTGAGCCTACTGATCGAACTAGATCCTATGAACAAACAGTGAACGTGTGGAAATAATTAATTAAAAAATAATGAGTAATTATTAAAAAAAACAAAAAAAAATAAAAAGTAATGAGATTTAGAAAGATTTGCACTCTCTCTAGATCTCATTAGTTTTTATGTTTTTTTTTTTTGTTTTTAATAGGTTCTTTACCATTCATTTTTGTAATTATTTTTTTTAATTTTTATTTATATATTTTTTTTTTTCTTTTCTTTTCTTCACACACACATTACTCATCGAACGATCGACATCTTATTTCCATTCGATTCGAATTGTAATTCTCTATCCAACAGGACCAGGGCAAAGGCCTCAGTTTTTCTTGGCATGTTCTTGTCGAACTGCATCTTGATCTGAATGTCTAAGATGCTACTCTTGAGTCATTCGCTCTGTTTACTGACGTCAAACATGAACATGGGATATATCGACTTGTATTTGCCGGGAGATATATTAGGGTTGCTCATCAATTCATCCAGACCGTGATGCTTCTTTCTAAAATCTGCGGCGTCGCCGTACAGTCTGCAGAAATCGTTCTTGTTGAATGACGCGTTGCAATCGATTGCTGGATATCTCGTAGCGTTCAGAAACACTTGCAAGTTTCTCAAATTGCAGTGATCGAACAGCGATGCATTCTTTTCTTGAGACCCATCCCTGTCGGTTTGAAACGTGACCACGATGAAAAGCGGTCTCTCGGAAGCGGACTTCACGATCAATCTCCAATCGAAGTGATTCGTGGAGATCGGAATGCAAGCCGTGTCACACTGTCTCATTCTAAATCCCACGGGTAATTTACTCTTGGACTCTATCATCTTGTAGCAACGCATTTTTTCCACGTCCGAAGCCTGAACGTGCGGAACAAACCACGATATCTGGTGTAGAGTTAACTTAGCCGCATCGGTTGCGGGGAGTCTCATTATCGCATCGTCGTTTCCCTTTCGAATCAACGTCAGATTGTGTTTGAATCCATACATGATCTTGTTGTAATCGTCCGCAAATCCGAAGATGTGTTTCACAGGTATCCTGAATGAAAAGGTTCCTTTGGGGCTAGTCGTTTTGACGACGTAGTCAAATATCGTGGCGGCACCGGCGCTGGCGGGGCCGATGGTGTCTTTCACCCATAACTGATTAAGTCCTCTAGATTTCGAAAAATCATCCGGATATGTCAAGAGTCTGAACATTGTGGTGGCCTGATCAAGATGAAACACGGATTCTATCTTTTGTCCGGATAGTAAGTATTTTATATTACTAAATAGATGCCTGATGCCATTATTGGCTAGAGTTACCGTGTTGTCGGCGGCGTATTCGCTCCCATCTTCCTTGGTGAGACGTCCTTGCACCTCCATGTAACTGTCGCAGGGAGAATAGATCTTGGGTTTCGACGTTGATTCTTATCTCTCCCTCATTATTCAAACTCGTTCCGGTTATCGGTTCGTATTGGTGAACCTCATATTCTTGAATACTTTCATCTTTCACTATGCCTTGTGCGATATCTAGTATATTTGCCATTTTTGAAGGGTTTTTTTTGTTTATTAATTAGCTTGCTTTTTTCTAAAAATAGTTTTAACGTTCGAACCTCTCTCTCCTGGTCGGATTCGATATGTCGCTCAATTTCACCAACATGTTTTTATCACAGACATCGTTGCGAGTCTTGGTGTTGGGATGTTCGGCGTAGCACAGATCGTGATCGTACATGGCCGCGTTCACCCTATTCACGGGTTTGCTCCAAAGATTTAGGAGTCAGATCGGCATTGAGTTTCTTGTTCAATTTCATTCCGGGTGCCGTGAAACTGTGACCCGGCAGATGCATTTCGGAAGGTAGATTATTAATCATTTTGTTCGCAATGCCTTCACCTCTGCTCGTTTTTTTTTTTTGACGAATTGAGTCTTGATCGAACCACACACCTTGCAAATTCCACGAAGCATCTGTCTGTCGTTTTTAGTTCATACTTCTCGAGAATTACCCGTCTCGGTAACTCTCTTACACTTTACGCAATACATTTGTTTGAGGGTTATTTAAATAATTTCGTATTATTTTTTTTATACATAAATTTAATATTTTTTTTTTTTTTAAATTCTATTCTTATTATATATATATATTATTTTCAATCGCTGCTCTTGAGTTCTATCAACTTACCGAATTCCTCCCTGGCCTCTTTCCTCCCCTTTTCCACGAGAGAATCCTTCATCTCTTCCTCAATGATCTGACGAGTCTGGACTCTCACAGCTTCTTTCATGGCTTCGTATTTCGTTTTCTCGCTCAATATCATGAAGTATTCACCGTCCGATATCCTACCGTCTTTCAACGCCATCGAGATCATTTCGGATATCGTGTCGATCTTGGAGTCGGCAAAGACGCGAATCTTTTCGTGTTTCCTAGCCTTCAGATATAATTTCCTACTCAAAAAGTTTCCGACTGTGCTAAACAATCCGGCGGCGAGAGCCACTCCTTCTATGGTCAACATGACCGGAACGCCGGCCGCGGTCGACAACAATCCGATAATAATAATTTCAAGACGCATCACCTATCTTCCAAAGTCAGACTTCTACGCGCCAATTTCTTTTCTTCTGAATCGGTGGGCTTGTCTCGCCCACTACAGAAGATTAATCTCCTCCAAAACTTTATCACATCGTCGATTTGAACACATTCAAACGCCGGTTCGAAATACTTGACGACCATATCTTCCCTTTCCATCGTCAGACACGAATGATCCTCGTGATCGAAGTCTAGATGATCCCGACACATCGTTCTAACAAGAGGCGACCTACTTGTTCGTTCATGCAGAATGAGTAGGCTCTCATCAGCATGTTTAAAAGAATCCTTGCCCTCATAATCTGGGAATCGTTCATGATTTACGTATATTTTATTATCTATTTGATTCGATATTTATTTTTAAATAACTATTTTTTTTTTTTTTTCTCCTATATATTATACCAATCACTTTTTATTTCCTCTTGTGAATCTACCTCAAAACTCGTAACGATTTAATATTTTTCATCCATTCCCTCCACTGGTTCCTCCGCGATCGATCGCACCGTCGTCTAGACCGCGATGGCAAATGTGGAGAGACAATTTTCCCTGTTCTAATTTTCGACGTTTCTTAATTTTTGTGTTTTGCTGTCCTGAAATCCCCACAAATTGGTCATCGTGAGTTAGACAGCTCGATCAACCGTTGGCGAACCTCGAAATTTCATCGATTCTAGTTTTTTTTTTCAAATCTTAATTTTTTACATTTTTGCAGTTCTGAAATTCCCACAGGTTGGTCATCGTGGTCTAGACTGTTCGATCGACCGTTGACGAACGTTGGAAAAAAAATTTTAGAATCGATTTTCCTGGTCCAGAATCCTCACGATCGGATCACACCCACTACCGGTCTAGAACACAATCGCGAACGTGGGGTGGTCCAGAATCCCCACGCATTTTGATGGTGGTCCAGAATCCCCAAAGCGTTTTTGCCGGTGTTCGCCAACGACTGACCGAAAGGTCTGACATGCGATGGTGAACGTGGAGAAGGTTTTTAGGTCAAATTCTTCTGTTTTTTCCTTCTGCAAATTCGCCAAAAAAAACCCCTCGTTCGCCCCTGGCTGATTGAACCATCTAGACCACGAGGAGATACTTGTGGGGCTTCTAGACCACCACTAAAAACATGTTTTTCTCTCGTACATGTACATTTTAGTTAACACTGAAGTCTATGGGTACATGTACATGTACGTGTACAAGAGGAAAAGTGGTCCAGAAGCCCCCACTTCTCCCTACTGATATAAATTCTCTTTTACAGGACAAAAAAAATTTCTTCAAAATCCTCTTTTGGAATCACTTTTCCAAATTCACAAAGAAGCAATAATGCACTGTCCTGCAACAATAATAATCACCAATGTAAACAAGTGCTCTGCTATGAATAGAACAGAATGTCTGTCTGAAATGAGTTTATCTGAAAAGAGTTCATGAATTCTTTTGACAAAGATATTTACAAGTAATATTAATATTATAGTTGGGGAGAGTATGATCGTGCCAGTGGGAAATATTATAAAACGAGTACTGGGAGATTAGAAGGGACAATGGGGTTGGGGTGACACGTGTGGGACAGGGGGAATGAAGGCCTCCCCAACAGAGGGGAGCGGCAAATTAATGAACGTCTTGTGTCAGAATTAAAACTTTTATTCTTCGAGTATGCTTCAGAATTAAACTTACGAGTATAAAAATTCCGAATGCCGACGGCAACGTATTTACTCTACTGAAAAAGGTGTGCCTGTAACATTGCAACAGTCATGCTATAAATGAATACAGTTCGCAAATATTTTCCCATAGACCTGATAAATGGGACATTTCGGCATTTCAGTGTGGGCGTTTCGGCCCCAAACAAGAGGGTGTAGCTGGGGAGGGGCATGGACAATCTAAACATGCCAACATTTGAATTAAATTCACTTTCCCTAAATTTGAAATCTTTGATCACTGCTGATATCAAATACTGAATGCCCCCCCCCCCCCCCCACCCACACCCGCCCCCCACCACCGATGGCTAAAAGTCATACTTCCATTCATCTATCGCATGTTACACCCTATTGAGGCAAACCTTTTGTTTGGTTTCAGTACTGTTCACAGACAGTTTCTTCCAGTCCAGTTGGGAGCAAATTTTATCCGAGACACTCAGTGCACTAGATTTAAAAAAAAAAAATGTCTGTGTGGGAAGGCCTCTGCACCCCTATTCTAGAGAGGGGTGCACCCTCTCCCTGGCCCATAGCCCGCTCGGACTTGGTTCCTTGGGACATAACTAATGAATATTTCTCAGAACCCCCTCCCACCCCCCCATTTGAGAATCAAACCTCCGCCCCTGCATTCAATAAGATTCATTCATATAATGAGGCCTAGATCTGCCATAAACTTAATTAACTATAGGCGAACATATACCCCACTTCTTCCCTCACAAGGGGGCGCGGTGGCTCAGTTGGTAGAGGTGCAGGCTGCAAGCCGAGAGGTCCTCGGTTCGAATCCCACCAGCGGCATCCGCGTTGTGTCCTTGGGCAAGACACTTCACCCCCATTGCCCACGTGGGGGCACGGTGACGCTGTGTACTAAGGCGTACTGCACGTTGATGGTGCACCTGTCTTCAACCAATGCTAACCCTGCTTGTGTGGAGTTGGTATGTTGGGGAGCTGACAGTTGCTCACCGTTGCTCAGTGGTTCTCTCCGGGTACTCCGGCTTCCTCCACCCTTAAAACTGTCACGGTCATGGTTAGCCATTGTGCAGAAATATGTGACCTTAAACACCAATAAATAAATAAATAAATAAATCTTCCCTCACAATTATGGATTGTGGCTCCAAACTAGAACGAGCCTTTGTCAATGAATTTCAGTCTATGTTTTTAGGGCAAAAAGAAATTCATGTATTTTGTAAATTTGTTCAGACCGTACCTACAAGTGAATGTACATAGTCTTCCATTTACATGTACGTTAGGCATGTGTTAAGTTATGAAATACTTATTTACAAAAACCCAAACATATAAAAACACTGTGTTGAACAATGTGTTGGGATGCGGGATAAGGGACCTGGTGAAGTCTTGTCCTCTTTCAACACCCCAACCTCTCCATTTCCGCATGTCACCATCACTGGCGTTAGTAACAATGATCGCTGTGGTCGAGAAGTTATCAATCATGAATTAAGGAAGAAAAATACATTTTGAAAAAAATGTTTGCCCACTTGTACAAAAATACGTATTTTATCCCTAAAGCAAAAAACAGAAAGCTGTGTTTGTACGTCCAATCACCAGAAAGACGGTACTTTGGGGTTATTCGACATTTTGATAATCGCATATGTCACAAAATTAGGTTTTATCAGCGCTTCGGCAGTGGGGACGTCGGTTATCTTGCTGAATTTATTGATGTGGACTCAGGTGAGTCGTGTGGGCATTGGACCGGTAGTTAATCATTGTTTGCCGAAGATGCAATTTGTTGTCGGGTTATACGTGCAAATCTCGTGGAGTGATATATAAAGGAACCTTAAAGGGATGTTGGGGTACGTTCACTGGGAGAGTTGTGATGGTCTGGGGTGGATAAACAATGTAACCTGATACGAAAGTATATTTATGAAATGACTTATGGGTGAACTCCGCAAGGTGATAAATGACAGCTGTGTGATATGAAACCTACGAGAAAGCATATTCAACAAAATATGGGTACACAATCTATGTGAGTAGAAACTGTCATATTTATTAACAATTGTTTAAAAGTCGGCGAATAGTAGAACCAGTGATCGTTTGGAAAACTCGGAATGACACGATATAGGTGTGCGGCTGTTGACCACAAACATTCCAGATATTGAAATTTGACTGTTGTATTTGTATGCACCATTGGTTAGCTGGTATAACCGGACAATGTCACAACAATTAATTACTGCAAGTCAAAGGATATGTAGAGTGAAAATATGGTAAAGTAGCGATGCAATAATAAAGTACTGTTTCTTTTATCTTCGTTCGCGAAATTATTAAGTGCCTTAAGGCCAAGTGCAACAGAACAGTTTTTCGTCAACTTAGTACGATATTCATCATCATCCAGTGATTTATTGGAGGTTCAACACGTATTCAAAGAATTCGAACTTGTTTGATGTGCTCAGTTGTACTTCAATGCCATATTGACTTTCGTTGTGAGGGTGTCGACACCTTGGAAATCTGATGCATCAGTTCGCGAAGTCATAGTGTGTATACATAAGCATACAGAAACTCTAAATAACGAGCGCGCCTTAAGTATATGTACACATGTATCGGTGAAATGACAATTACGATCTTGGGTAGTTTGTGCGGGTTACAATAGCTTTGGGCGGTGGTATATATTAAGGGTACAGTTAATGGGAACCTTGCGGGTTTCTGGTCCATCTCATGGTGAAATTGACGCGTGAGGTCAAATATTTGTGTGTAATATGTGGATTCGTACAGTCTAATTGGTGAAGTCCTGCTTGGTGGGCAGTCGAGCATTCATTTAACACGATTGTCGGATATGCTGTAATCCTAACCTGTGTGGTTGGTTGGATTTGTTCGATTCCTTGTTAGTCGTAGACTGTGTGTTTAAGCTGTGATCTGTGTGGTCAGGCTAGATTAATGGAATTATATTGATGGAATATTTCTGTGGTCGGACATTGCTGTGTGATTGCTGTCTTGCATTGAGTACTTAGTGATACTGATGCATGTTGTTGTTTTGAAATTAGACTCAGTTTCAATGGCAAAGTGAGATTGCTTTTCTTGGATGGATAGAATTGACGTTCGGCCTCGTATGGGTGAGAATATTTGACTGTGATAGATAATACCCTAAATATATGTAAGTGGGCCCTGTTTAGCACCTGGGTAATCGACTGTTCTCATATCGTCCTTTTGTAAATATTTCATCTAAAATTGTAAATAAATTTTGCAACATGTACCAGTTCTTATTTTACCGGATGCAAAACGAACCCCATCACATGTAGTTTGTGACAGCATACATTTCGAGCTGAATAGTTAGTTAAAGGAAGGCGTATATCTGCAAGACAGAAAACAAGGAGAAAAAATTATTCAGCAATAACAGTGAGTAGCCTTATTTTTCACGAGAACAAAGAGTTTCACTCAGTCATGTCGAACATGTGCTGTTTTTTACAAGTAGATTCCACTCATATGCAAACCGACCCATTCTGTGAAATCGAATCAAACGGCATAATATATGCATGGACAACATATTTGTGGATGGGGGCGGCCCAGTAGCCTGGTGCAAATTCTGCAGAGTACAATGCCATATTGGACAAATTTGAAAACACCCACCAAGTTTAAATTCTACCAAGATAATAAATCAAGATCAGTGTGAAGCTGGGAAAAATATATTTTAACCCTTTACCTAACCTGAAAAGCAGACGACACTTGCAAAAATAATTCTTGAATAACTAATTTTTTTCATTTTTTGTCTCCAAAACATAGGTTATGACCCCTCGTTGGAACGAGCTCGACGAACTCGTTCCAATGAGGGGTCATAACCTATGTTTTTGAGACAAGAAATAAAAAAAATAATGAAAATTAATTGGCGATTTTTTAGAATAGCGCTGGCCGGTTTTGGCATTACGTTAGGTAAAGGGTTAAAAAAAATAGTAAAAGAGACTTCTGAACTAAAATAAGAAACTATGCGAGAGGAAACTCCACTCTGAATGTATGTGTCACAATTAACCTAGCCCATCCATCATCTCATTCAACGTATTGAAGACAAATTATTAACCTTAGAATAGAGTCCTGTAAACCAAGAATGTAACAAATTTGACACACAACTCCCAATAAAAATCGACTGTGGATACAAAAGTCACACCTCACAAAGTCTATTGAAATTGCACATGTGAACATGATTACAATAGTTTGTTGAGTAATTAAAACCTGTGGCAATAATCTTTTAATAAAAGTCACGACAGGGGTATAATTGTATTTGCGACAAGTGACATAATTGAACTACTACTTGTTATTGTTTAAAGCTTCTTTTGTTCGCCGACTCTCAGCAGCATATTGTTTTGTACATGTTGACAATGACTTCAAATTAATAGTTGAGCAGGATCACTTGGCAATTTGCGTAACCTAACTCTACATTCATTTAACAGAGAAAAGTAGTTTTTAGACCTCTCTCTCAATTTATAATCTTGGGATAAACTTCAGAAAAAATTAACAGTGGAGGTGGTGAAAGGGGCGATGAAAGTTAAGAGAGTGTGGTGTTTTCTAATTTTTTATTAATTTTTTGTGAATGCAAATCACAGTGGAGCCACGCTGAGATGTTCTACAAATTTTTTTCTCACAGTATGCAGTAAGCATTGGTGGGATGTCGCGCATATTTGCGCCAGCTCCTCATTGGTTGCTAATAATTAATGGGCACATTGGGCAGTATTACAGTCAAGTCAGTGTGTCAAAAACGGAATAGCACTTCATGCCATGTATTAAAAATAAAATGTTGTATTATTGACACTTTTTCGACACATACGCCTGTCACATTAATAATTTTCTTATGGTTATGCATTTCTGAACAAAATAGTTTTCTTTTGATTGATTCAAATCTTTCCTGTTTCGACATTTAATTCGTGAGGTGTTATTTTTTTGTCGGGCCATACCGATAACGTGGTTAATTGGTTACACTTGGTATTTTCCCAGTGCTATAGATAGTAACGCAAACTGGGTTCAACACCCCTAGTTAGCACTGGAAATCAGGGGTTATGGAAACCGGGTCTTGAATGGACTGTAATGGGTTCGGTACCGGTCAAATAGGCTACCTTTTCAAACACACAATTTCTGATGTAAAAATACTACTGCCAGTTTTATCAGTTCTTGAACTTATAGGCAGGTGTTATGGCAAAACACATATACATTGCATTTTTTGGAATCTTATGCAAGGACACCGACACACATCGGCAAATATTTTTTTCCGATTTTTTGTTGCCACGAAATTAGGACTCAGAAATGTTAGAATCTCTAAAAAAAAAAGCAAAAACATTAAATTTGAGTAATGTTATAATCTATATTTTTTTAAACATGAATAATGTATTAACAAATAACAGCTGTTATTTTTCTTCCTAACATTTTCGTTTTTAATAGAACTGAAATTTAAAATTGTTTTTATGAGATTTGCCTAACCGGGCAAAAACCGTTAGGCCTAAAAAAAAGACGTTTGTTTCTGTTAACCCAACCTACCTCTCAGAAAAGTAGCCTACCACATCCATTTTATTGCCATCATCAACAAATGTAAAAAATTGCAACAAACATAAAAAAAATTTAATTCACACACTATGTTTAAATATGTATTTAAATGTGTTTTTGTTGTTTTTACAACCCACCTATCATTTATTGTTCATAAAATAATCAGTAAAGTTGAGTAAACAGGGTATTTGATGACTGGATTCGCATCGCAAAATGCTATACAAAAATGTCCAAATGCTAACCATTTTTCCTTCATACTGGCCTTATATTCACTATTCATCATCACTTTTTGAAACCAAGAAGGAAACTGCTAATCAAATTTTTAAAAACAAAAAATACCCTGGTAAAACAAAGAAAATTTTGATGAGAAATTGGACCATCCTTATTGGTTGAGAATTTCACCCTGAGACCGAATGTATATCTTTATTAATCATTTTTCTTTTACAGTGAAGAATAATTTGCTCCAAAAAATGGCTTTCAGCAAACTAAAAATGGTTAAGCAAAAAGATTTTGCTTGAACCTTTTTGGGTTACTGGGCATACAAAATTTTAATTTTCATACACCTGCAAATTGCTCCAGAAATCTAAAACATACCCAGAAACTAGGGTGTCAGACTTGCCTCTGGAAAAGGATTTGGTGCAATGTATCCATGGGTTTGCCTGTGTGGTATCCCTTGGTGATGCTGACCATTACGTTCAGTGTGGTGATCTCAGGGAAGAGTGGAAACCTCCTTTGAAATTGAGAAAGATGTATAAAATTGTTACAATAATAAGTTAGAACTGCAGTATGGGCTTTTGCCTGTTGTAGCCAAACCATATGGGAAGGACTAATTGCACACAATAATTAAATGGCATGACAAATGTAACCTTGTTTTTATTAAAAACAATATAACATAAAACTTGAAACATGTTTCATTGAGACAGAATACATTTGTTTTTAAATTACATGAAACCTCCAGCTTATTCCCCATGTGTTGAATGAACTAGGTCCTTGGAGAAAGTGGGAGGAAAGTTAAATTAATGAATCCTAATAAAACAAGAAGAATGTTAAGGTAACACATGCCCCCCCCCCCCCCCCCGCCTTATGACCTTCACCTTGCACATGCAGCAGAAACTATTATATGTGACCTTCTGACTGTCCTTAACATTTGTAAAAAGTTTAACAATTGTACAATGATTCGTTTCTGAGTTATGGCTGAGACACGAATATTGACCAATTTTTGGTGTGACCTTGAAATGTAACCTTGACCTTGAAGGTACGAACCCAGCTATGGTGTGTGACACATCCTCCCGTGGTCCTTTATAATTGTGTGTAGTTTGATGACTGTGGCCCTAACAGTGTTCAGTGTGACCTTGACCTTACGGACCTGGCTGTGGTGCGTGACACATCCACCCATTGTCCTTTATAATTGAGTGATGTTAGATGATTGTAGCCCTAATAGTTTTGGAGTTATGCTTGAGACCCGATTTGTGACCCTGAATATATGACGGTCAATTGTGACCTCCACCTTGCAGATTCGGCAGAAACTATTATACGCAACACACCTTCTGACTGTCCTTAACATTTGTAAAAAGTTTAAAAATTGTACTATGACTCGTTTGAATCGTTTCTGAGTTATGGCTGAGACACAAATATTGACCTATTTTTAGTGTGACCTTGAAATATGACCTTGACCTTGAAGGGACGAACCCGGCTATGGTGTTTGACACATCCTCCCATGATCCTTTATAATTGTGTGAAGTTTAATGACTGTGGCCCTAACCGTTTTCGAGTTATTGGCTCGGACACACACACACACACACACACACAGACACTTCAATCACTATATGCCACCCGACCTAAGTCGGGGGGCATAAAAATAAAATAAAATAAAATGTAATCCCTACCTACCTACCCTACCTGTGGACTATCCTTTAGCGGAAACAAACAACTTTTTATTAGGCCTTAGCCCAAGTTAGGGGACAAACGACTGTAACATTTGGAAATGGTTCAGATGCCTGCCATTTGAGTATCCCAAGACACCAATTTATATTAAAATCTGAAACAAAAATTCGTTTGATTTGTTCATTTGAAAAAAATTGCACTTGATTAATACAAACTGGTTCAATACCGGACAAACGACTGTATAAATAATAACTGAGTATGAAACTGAGAGTTCGTGTTCAGCAGACGACGTCAGCTGACCGGAAATTAACAATTCCTTACTGACCTTAGTCCTTTGCCTTGCCCTTGGCTTAAAAATAAAATTAGATTTTTATAGACACCAAGGTCCAAAATTGTCAAAAATAGGTACCGTATAGTCCACGACCACACTATCAGAGGCTTCAGTGGGTGGCAAGAATTGCTGAACATATGTCATAGTTACTGAACTTGATTTAGGCTAGTGAAGTTTATTTGAACGAAGGCTTTGGAATGGAACTTGGAAGAATAAACTACCGGGTTTTACTAAAAATGAATACGAAGTCGAACTCGAAGACAAAGGTAAAAGTCAAAATAACTGTCAAGACGTCTAATCTGAAAACCGAAGTGATTGGTGTTGAACTTTACTTACCAACAAACTGCACAAGCAAACACAATAATGCCAGCAAGGGGGTGCATATTTTGTGGAATGGTTCATGCATGACCATAAGTACAAATATATTCACCACATGACGTTAGTGTACAAAAATAACGCAGAGCAATGGCGCTTATCTTAGATGTCAGCTTTCTACGCAAAACCGTTACGTCATATACACGCAAACAGCGTCATCATCTGCAGTTGCTCACTGGGTCAGTGAAATAACAAATACAGATTCGAACACATGTGGTATAAATACGGATTGGTCATTTCGCATTTTGAAGGGTATATCGTCATTTACAAACGTTCCAACAACACCACCCCCCCCCCCCCCCCCTAACATCGTCGTCTTCTGGGCGTGTACGGGAAATCAGAGGGTGGTACCCTTCAAGTTCATACTCTACACCAGGTTTAATATTAAATGTTACCGTCGTTCAGGGCTATCAGTATCATAATCAGTGCCGTCTAGAATGTTGGAGTTGGTTTGTGGGTAATGTGAATATTTTCAAAGTTTGCGATCAAAGTGCAGCAATTTAACTTGAGAAGTTGAGTAAAGAGACTTTGTTTTTACTTGGGATTTGATCTTTAAATTGCTCGGGAGCAAAGAACTTGCAACCAGATTCAGAAATATTAAATGGGAGGGCCGGATCTTCTTTGTCAGGAGAAATAACATCATTGAATGTTGCCATGGAAATCAAAAGCCTTATTGGTTTGGATCTCATGAAGTGATATCGTGGTGTGAGTCTTATACTGTTCTTCATTTTTTTCTTTTTTTTTAAATGAGATAGTGGTATCGTTGGATTCGTCTTGAGCTGAGCGCCCTGTGGAATCTCATTGGAATCTGTTGCTTATAAAGTTACAGTGGCGTAGCCAGCTCAAAGTAGACTAAGTGGTGGGGACAAACTCCCACAGAGAAAGTATGGCCTAGATTCAGTCTTCCGACGGGGTGGTTGTGGGGCTAGGTTATAAAACACATTTAAAAGAAAAATATACCAGAAAAATCTACCAGAAAGGGCTGCCTTCACCGACTCAACTAAAATTTGATCACGTTTAAACACTGTGAACTAAAACTTCTCGAGTAAAACTAGGGAACGAGAAGGTGAACTAACTGTGGCCTCCTAGTTCTACCAGAAAAGGATGCCTTCACCGACTCAACTAAAATTAGATCACGTTCAAACACTGTATAAAACTAAAACTGCTCGAGTAAAACTAGGGAACGAGAAGGTGAGCTAACAGACTAACAGCTTAACTGTGGCCTTCTACCAGAAAGGGCTGCCTTCACCGACTCAACTAAAATTACATCACGTTTAAATACTGCATAAAACTAAACGTGCTCGAGAATAAATAGGGGACGAAAAGGTGAGCTAACAGGCAGATTAACAGTTTAACTGTGGCCTTCTACCAGAAAGGACTGCCTTCACCGACTCAGCTAAAAATTAGATCATAAGCCTATTCAATGACTGCATTAAACAAAATGTGCTGTTTCTATTTTTTTTTATATTTTCCAATGAAAACTAATTCTGCCTTCTTCTTTTAAGCAGGTACACAGAAGATACTTTTTGACCAGCACCCCAATAACCGCTATGGATATTATAACCGTTATGGAAACTGTAACCCCCATGGTTCGTGAACATCCTCCACTCCATCCCTAAAAGTGGTCGCCCACTTCAAGGGAGGCGAGCGTTGGTCCTGTGTCCTACCTCTGGCCCTTTTTGTAAGCGCGTTGCGCATCTTTTGCCCCAACCCAATAGGATTATAATGCAGGCAGGCCCCCGAACCAGGGAAGTTCGGGTCTTCTTTCTGGTGGTCCCTGAAGAGGGTCGTTGTTGCTTTCTTTCAAAGACGTCCTACCCAAACAGAGACAGTCTGAGGCAGATTATACTTGCCAGTGATGGCCATCATCCGAAACGATCTCCGAAGTGGCAGACTATACTTGCCTGAAAATAAGACTACTGCATCCTCGGGGAGAAGTAGTACCTTTGTGAGAGGACTCAACCTCCCACACTGGTCCTCACCCGAGGGTTCAACCTCCATCATTCAACGAAGCCATCACGCCGCAACCGGAGACACCTGCCGAGTACCTGGACCTTTTCCTCCTTCAACACGCCTCGACGTGTGAAAACTGATCATATGCAGTCACTGAGGGTCGAAAGGGGCTTATTCCCAACACCGTCCATGCGTGCCATCGGCGCGTGAAACCATTCCGTCCGAATGTACAGCAGATTCAGAAAGAATTTACTGAAATCTCAATGTCAGTTACTGAATGATAATAAGATATACATGTACATTAACCAAATAAGATACACAAAAAATAAAACATAAAATGTTTCCGTATCGCCAGAGATAATTTGAAGGTTACCCACATGTTGCTTTTCCAGACATGTTGCTGGCGCCATCGAATCCTTTTCCAATCATGTCGCTAATAGGTATCTGCAGATTTTGTAGTTCATCTATGAGAACATCGGCCAAGGATTTGCCTTTGAGTCTCAAAACATGTTTGAGACCCACAACATGCTCATATATTACGCACTTGTGCACGTAACGTAGGGCGATTGACATATACGAGTGATGATGACTGGCCACCTCATCACACTCCATCGAATAATACCTGGCCTCCAAAACTTGACCTTTTATTGTCTCAAGAACACATTTTGATAGTATTTGCAACATCTCATTTTGAATTTCGGGACTAAGCCACGCCACATTGTCTGGATGATTGTCTAGGGGCGCAGTGGCTCAGTTGGTAGAGGTGCGGGCTGCAAGCCGAGAGGTCCTCGGTTCGAATCCCACCTGCGGCAATCGCGTTGTGTCCTTGAGCAAGACACTTCACCCCATTGCCCACTTGGGGGCACGGTGACGCTGTGTACTAAGGCGTACTGCACGTTGATGGTGCACCTGTCTTCAACCAATGCTAACCCTGCTTGTGTGGAGTTGGTATGTTGGGGAGCTGACAGTTGCTCGCCGTTGCTCGGTGGTTCTCTCCGGGTACTCCGGCTTCCTCCACCCCTAAAACTGTCACGGTCATGGTTAGCCATTGTGCAGAAATATGTGACCTTAAACACCAATAAATAAATAAATAAATAAATCGTCCCTCACAATTATGGATTGTGGCTCCAAACTAGAACGAGCCTTTGTCAATGAATTTGTCGAATCCCACCTGCGGCAATCGCGTTGTGTCCTTGAGCAAGACGCTTCACCCCATTGCCCACGTGGGGGCGCGGTGACGCTATGTACTAAGGCGTACTGTACGTCGATGGTGCACCTGTCTTCAACCAATGCTAACCTTGCTTGTGTGGAGTTGGGGAGCGGACAGTTGCTCAGTGGTTCTCTCCGGGTGCCCTGGCTTCCCCCACCCGTAAAACTGTCACGGTCATGGTTAGTCATTGTGCAGAAATATGTGACATTAAACACCAATAAATAAATATAAATATAATACTGGATGATTGTCCACCCACGTTTGTAAAGGTGTGTGGAACTTGGCGACAAATTTTATTTCCTCTAAGAATTTGCCTTGGTTTTGTGAAGAGCCCCTCTCGTCATGGCCACGGAAGGCTTCATTATGCAAGGCAACATGTCTCACAACATCAAATATAACATTGACGATGTCTCTGTTTTCTTTTCTTATGCTCTCCTTTCTGGATAAATTGGCAGAAAGTTGTGCACTGATTGGGAATGCTGTCTTCCTATAGACAAACCTCTCACGGCAAAGCTGGAGCATTCGTGACTTCATTTTTTTTTCAAAGCTGCCGTCTTTTCCCGTTGCCTTCTTCCAGTTTCTATACCCGTCCTTTATAAAGGTTTTCTCTGAACATCCAACTGCAAATTTAAAAATTAAAAGTTAAAGTCATTAGATCCATATATATATTTCTATGTTTTTTAATATATGCATCGAGCATCCGCTGGTTTTCTGTCTGATGTGTCTCGAGTCGACATCCATATTTGTGTGGCCTTATTATACATTATTAAACATTGTGATGGGCCCGAACAATATTATTTTTTAAAAATAATGTTAAAGCTAAACAATGTACTTTAAAACTTTGTGATAATCCATTTATTAAATAAATTCCCACTCACCCTGATTTCCAAAAATTCTGCAGTAAAAGCAAAAGGCTGCATCCTTTTGAACTGAATATTCCAGCCATTCGAAGGTTTCACACCATTTATCCTGAAACATGCCTGCTTCCAAATATACTTTGTGGAAAGTCTAGTTTAGGCCTCACCGGGCCAAGTTTCAGCATATGATCTATAATGCTAGTTTGCTCTTTTGTGGGATCTCGTACACCATTTTCACTGTCCATCTTTACTATTTGTGATCGTGCTGCGGACGGAATGGTTTCACGCGCCGAAGGCCCTCAGTGACTGTATACGATCGGTTTTCACATGTCGAGGCGTGTTGAAGGAGGAAAAGGTTCAGGTACTCGGCAGGTGTCTCCGGCTGCGGCGTGATGGCATCGTTGATTGATGGTGGTTGAACCATCGGGTGAGGACCAGTGTGGGAGGTTGGGTCCTCTCACAAAGGTACTACCTCTCCCCGAGGGTACAGTAGTCTTATTTTCAGGCAAGTATAGTCTGCCACTTCGGAGATGGTTTCGAATGATGGCCATCATTGGCAAGTATAATCTGCCTCAGGCTGTCTCTGTTTTGGTAGGACGTCTTGAAAGAAAACAATAACGACCCCTTTCGGGGACCATCAGAAAGAATACCCGAACTTCCCTGGTTCGGGGGCAGGCCTGCATTATAATCCCTTTGGGTTGGGACAAAAGATGCGCAACGCGCTTACAAAAAGGGACAGAGCCGGGACGCGGAACCAACGATCGCCTCCCTTAAAGTGGTCGACCACTTTTAGGGATGGAGTGGAGGATGTTCAGGAACCATGGGGGTTACTGTTTTCATAACGGTTATGGTGTCCATAGCGGTTATTGAGGTGCTGGTCAAAAAGTATCTTCTGTGTACCTGCTTAAAAGAAGAAGGCAGAATTAGTTTTCATTAGAATATGTAAAATATAAAAAGATAAAAATAGCACATTTTGTTTAATCCAGTCATTGAATAGGCTTATGATCTATTTTTTAGCTGGGTCGGTGAAGGCAGCCCTTTCTGGTAGAAGGCCAAAGCTAAGCTGTTAATCTGCCTGTTAGCTCACCTTCTCGATCCCTAGTTTTACTCGAGCAGTTTTGGTTTTATACAGTGTTTAAACGTGATCTAATTTTAGTTGAGTCGGTGAAGGCAGCCCTTTCTGGTAGAAGGCCACAGTTGAGCTGTTAATCTGCCTGTTGGCTCACCTTCTCGTTCCCTATTTATTCTCGAGCATGTTTAGTTTTTAAACGTGATGTAATTTTGATTGAGTATGTGAAGGCAGCCCTTTCTGGTAGAAGGCCACAGATAAGTTGTTAATCTGCCTGTTAGCTCAGTGATCGTGCTCCATTCTAGTCTTCCCTTTATAAGCTTGCTCATCCATGTGTTGTTTTACCGTTGATTAACAGTGATAGATGCTTACCTGTTATATCTCACTAATTAAGAATAGCGGTACAAGAGATTAAAGAGAAAGGATTTAAGTGTGAGTCAAGTTATGATTGGTCTGATGTTTTCACAGGGCACGCGAGTAGTATAGCACGCATGGATCGTGCCTGATTACCCTGAGCTTTGGGGGAGCAGCTAGTGTTAAATTCCCATAGGAACCGGAGCTTTGGGGTAGCAACTTTTGGGGGAGTAAAAGTACGGCTCCCAGAAGCTAGATCCGCCAAATGGTGTCCCTACTGCCTATATGGCATGCTACGGTGTGTATAGTGATATTGGTAAATACATGGCTATGGGTATAAAATTATGGGTAAGTGGTGGAAAGATGATGGGAAAATTGGGTTTTCTTGAAAGTTTTTTTCCGCGCAACGGTTGATGTTGCTATTGACGCCGTGACGTCACGATGCGCTCGCGACGTCATAGAGATGTTAACCACTGTTGTTGTCCAGTATACAATTTGACATAACGTTATTCGGCCAGGGGGGGGGGGGGGGGGGTCGGACTTCTCATAAGTGTGGGGAGGGGGGGGGGGGCTGGTAGCGGTGGTATATATCCACGTTGGTATACTATTAGGCCTTGGGTCTTCATATTATTTTATGTCTGCTTTGTCTAGATCAAACAGTATTGTGGGGATGGGGTAATACATGGTCGTCCAGTATGGTATTGCGAGATAGTCCTTGATGGTTTAGATTGGCAGTATAGGATGAATGGTCTATTGGCCTCTTACCTCCTTGGTACTATTTACCTATCGACTCTTTGTATTATCTTATGGCTGGTATTGGTAGTTCGTACTGCTAGGTCAGGCAGTATTATAATCGTTCGTTTGAAAGTGAGGCTTAGGAAGCATTGAATGTACCGCTGTAGGTCCCTTATTAGTCCTCAGTATTGTTAACCAACCGATTGCTTTGTATTATTCTATGACTGGTATAGGTAGTATGTTATGGCAGGTCAAGTGGTATTGTGGAGTGTGTGTGTGTGTGGGGGGGGGGGGGGGGGTGGAGTTAATGCCTAACAGTATAGAACAGCAGTATAGTATGGACGATATATACCTATGTGGGCCCCCGAAAGCCATTCGTACTACTAATCGACCTAATGCTTCATGTGACTGGTCTAGGTAGTATGTAGGACCAGGCGTTATTGTGATGTGGGGGTGGGGGGGGGGGGGGGTAATGCATGGTAGTTTAGTATGGTAGTATAGGATGTAAGATTTGTAACCTTACAGGTCCCATGTTAGCCCTAAGTACTTTAATGTGCCTAATGCTTCATGTTATCGTATGAATGGTATGGGTAGTATGTAATGCTAGGCATAGGGGTATTGTGGGTATGGGTGATGCCTGGTAGTTAGAACGGTAGTATAGTATGGGTGGTATATTCCCCTGTTGGTCCCATCTTAACCGTTGATAATATTAACCTACCAAATGCTTTGCGTCATCTCCTGGCTGGTTTAGGTAGTATATAATGCAGAACAGACGTTATTATGGGGTGGATGGGTGTAATGCATGGTCGCCTAGTGTGGTAGTATAGGATGTACGCTTTGTCCCCATACAGGTTCCATGGAATCCCTTGTGAGAAAAACGCCTGTGGCTATGGAATCCCTTTTTGGTCGTATGTGCTTTTTCACATAAGCACATACGACAAAAAGGGATTCCCCAGAAGGTATCCTCGAGAGGTATCCTCAAATAATACAATACCAGGCCATAGATATCCTCAAATACCCGTATGTGCCTATGTGCTAGGGCACACTGTGCCTTTTCACGTAAGCACATATCGGCACATAAAGCATGTGCTTATGTGGTAGGACTCATTGTGTCACATTGTGCCTTTTCACATAAGCACATATGACAAAAAAGGGATTCTCCAGAAGGTATCCTAGATAGGTATCCTCAAATAATACAATACCAGACCATAGGTATCCTCAAATACCCGTATGTGCCTATATGCTAGGTCACATTGTGTCTCATTGTGCCTTTTCACATAAGCACATGCTTTATGTGCAGATATGTGCTTATGTGAAAAGGCACTTATGAGAAGTCCGACACCCCCTGATTCGAGCAACATTATATCAGATTGTATACTGGACAACAACAGTGGTCAACATCTCTATGACGTCGCGAGCGCATCATGACGTCACAGCGTCAAATAGCAACGTCAACCGTTTTGCGGAAAAAAAACTTTCAAGAAAACCCAATTTTCCCATCATCTTTCCACCACTTACCCATAATATATACCCATAGCCATATGTTTACCTATATCACTATACATACCATAGCATACCATATAGGCAGTAGGGACACCATTTGGCGGATCTAGCTTCTAGGAGCCGTACTTTTACTCCCCCAAAAGTTGTTCTCCCAAAGGTCCGGTCCCTATGGGAATTTAACACTAGCTGCTCCCCCAAAGCTCCGGTTAAGCAGGCACGATTCATACGTGCTATACTACTGTGAAACTGTCACCAATAGAGGAGGTGATATCAAAGAGAATATTGCTGAGATGAACCACTTTGATGATGATGTTTTGATTAAGATGAACCTGTACTTCTTATTTTCACCAACACCGATATTAGGACAAGCAATCTACAATTTGGAACCCACCCCCACCCCCACCCCCACCCCTGAACCTAACCCCCCCCCCCCCCCTATGTTTTTTATTCCATTTTTTGACATAATTCGATGACCAACTTTGAGGAAGAGTGGGGAGAAAGCGTCCCCCAATTCCCCCCCCCCCCCCCCGAGGCCACGTCACTGGTTGCTTATATTAAATATTATTGGCAGTATTCTTTTGTTCTATCTCCGAATAGGTAGTTTTTGTTGGTGGTGAAGTGTGAGAATCTAACTCCCTTGCCCAATACACAAACGTCCTCGGGATCACGTGACGCGTATTTGTTATGGAAAAGGAGCAGTTTCATAGTAGGTAAGTTCATAGTATTTTTTCTTGTGTTAATAGCATTTATTAAAATGAAACGCATACATAGTATTCAGATTAAAACATTTATTAACATGTATAGGTATGTCTGTCATCTTAATGTGGTGTTTTATCCCCGTTATGCACTTATCAAAATCATTATGGAGATAGAACATTTGCTTTCTGAAACATAGTGCAAAACGCGTTAAATTTAAAATTGTATTTGGAGATAGAACATTGTAAGAATTACAGAACTGGCGTATTTGTTTTCATTTGTTAATTATTATGGAGAAGCGTGTGCACTGAAGCAGCGGCTTAACACTGTTATTTAAGCATTTTAGAAATGTTAACAACCGTAACTGCGTGACGCCAGTGCTCTTTGGGCGTGCAATTCATACTGAAAGTTATCATTACTAATATTTTATCCGTATCGTACACTTTTTTTCAGCAATATCATATCTCTTTTGTAATCGGGAAATAGATAGCCCATTAAACTGATGGTATAAGATTTTCTTTTTCTGTAACATAGTTTCTGCCCCTAATTCGAGAAAATAAAACAGAAGGTATTCCTATAAGCTCAACCAGCCCCCAACCTCCCGCCCCCCTCCCCCCCCCCCCACAAAAAAAATTCACGATTCCCTATCTTTATCACACACGTGCACGCACGCACGCACGCACGCACGCACGCACGCACGCACGCACGCACGCACGCACGCACGCACGCACGCACGCACGCAGACACCCTCATACACACACACCCTCAACCCCCCCCCCCCCCCCACACACACACACACACACACGCTCACTCAACTGGTGGAATGTCACAAGTAGTGTACGTCAACTCTAGGGGAGACTTGGGCGGTATACTGTATTATTATGCCAGTAATTGTTATTGACCAATCAGCTTCAGTATCTAGTGACCGTAAGCTTATATACGGTCAGTTCCGACATTTCGTTTTTGACATCCAACGCTAGCTTCGATGTTTTTCCTAATTTCGCGTGTTCAACGAACAACAAATAATTTCGCGTGTGTGTCTGTTGAGCAACGTACAACTATAATACGTTTCTTCCAGTCTTTGAGAAATTTTAATAAACAAATGTAAATAAATACAATAAATAAACCACTAAAACGACATGTATAGAAGCCAACTGGCACTGTCTGAGACGAACTCAACCGAGAATCCTTACCCGAATAATCTGCCCTTCTCAGTTCATGTAATATTTTCGAGTTACTCCCCGTGGACTGTATATTTTATCGTCTGTTTTGTTTTGATTTGAATGATTGAACTTGAAGGTTGATCGATATCGAACATAAATTACACTTATGGTTGTGTCTCTTTCAAAGGACTGGCATAATAAATACGTTATGGGGCTTTCAGTGGGCAGATATGGTGTGATATAAGGCTCAGCAAGATCAATATTAGGCTCGGCCTTCGGCCTCGCCTAATATTGATACTGATCTCACTTCGCCTTATATCACACCATATCCGCCCGCTGAAAGCCCCATAACTTATACTGGCTGCCCATTCATTTGTTTATTCAACCATTCGCACTGATTACTCGACCATTGGTCTTAAGATTTAGATAAAATTTAGTGCAAATCTTCATCGCCATAAAGGCTTCCAAATACCTAAATCCATTTGTCCGTCCGTCCGTCCGTCCGTCCGTCCGTCCGGTCCGTCCGTCCGTCCGTCCGTCCGTCCGTCCGACCGTCCGTTCGTCTGTCCATCCGTCAACCATCCACCTGCACTGATTTCAGCCATCAGTTATCAGATCCTGGTGTTGTTTGGTGTGAGTCTTTACTGTCATAACGGCTTACAAATGACCTTCACTAGGCGGGCGGTGTTCCCTGCGTGGATATACCCTAGGTGACAGATAATATTTTTTTATAATTGTGATGAAATCATCAGAAGACAACTCATTATTGGAAGCTTATAAAACTGTGACATGAATAATATTTTATAGATGTCAGTTTCTAATTTTACAAGCTTTTCTTGTCTGTTATGTGGGTTTTTTACGACATTAGATATAAGTCAACGTCGCATTGAGTGGCATTACCAAAATGCTATTGTAAATGACTTTTCGGACAGAAGAAGAATGTTTCGTAAGAGGGAAGTCCCAAGGGAAATAAAAGATAAAATAAAAGCCCACATAAATTCTTTCCCTCCGAATACCATCTCATTACTGCCGACAAGAAACAAATAAAGAATTTCTTGAGGTGGATCTAAATATTTCAAAAATGTGTGACTTTCATCAAGAGAAATGTGAGATTGATAAAGTTGTACCAGGTAAAAAACATCTGTGCAGGAAAATATTTAACTTTGAATTAAATATTGGATTTTTTGTTCCCAAGAAAGACCAATGTGATATAGGCCTATGCTCTCAATTTAGAGCACAAGAAACGGCTAAAAACGTAGACGAAGAACTTAATGAAAAGTATGAACTACACATCAAAGATAAAGAAGAAACAAAACCAGTACGGGACAGAGACTGGAATGACAAACACAAAACAGTTATCTCTTTTGACCTTCAAAATGTTTTAACCTGCCCTCAAGCAAATGTGTCCAATTTTTTTTCAAACGAAAACTTTGTTTTTAATTTGACAGCACATTTTTTGCGGACAGGCAAAGCATATAATGCTGTATGGAGTGAAACAATTTCAAAACGAGGTGGTAATGAAATAGGAAGTGCACTTTTAGCCATACTCGAGGTCATCTTAGGGAGCATCCTGATATTGATGACATCACACTCTGGCCAAATTCGTGTATGGGACAGAACAGAAACTCCTTAGTTACATTTGCTCTAAAACACTTTCTTAAAACCCACCCAACTGTTGCCCATATAACACACAAACTCTGCACCCCCTGGCCATTCTGCTATTCAGGAAGTTGACAATCTCGAAAAAGGTCTGAAAATATCGTAAATTTATAGTCCACTTAGCAAACTAAGGCCTCGCCATTTAAAAGTGATGCAGCTACAAAACAAACACTTATTTCATTTTGAAAAAAAAACGACCAAATTGTTAAACTCCAAACGTGTTTCTTTCACAAAAGTAAAACGTCTTCCACTTTCTCAAAACACATTTTCCATGTTGATTATAAAACCTCATTTATATAATGATCCGTTTGTGACAATATTTTGAGCAAAATATCCCCCAGCATACCACGAAATAAGCAACCTTAACATTCCTCAGGTTGGTATGATTACAGAGCGACCATGTTTATCGGATGAAAACAGCAAGACGTCAATTCAATTTCAATTCACCTTTATTCACAGTATATCAATTACATATAAAGTACAGTAGGTAAACTAAACAATTCATTTTAACATATGCTGATATACTGCAAGGAAGTGACATAGCAATGTTAGCTGTCTTCCTGTCGCCCCTTGTAAAATAGAAGAATTTCTCGACAGCAGATCATGCATTCGAAAACAGTTTTTAAGTTGAGCAATTTTGTTTTATTAACAAAATGACCGAGCATATAATGATCACAGTTATTGAAGAAATATTGGATAGATCGAGAATACCTGATTGTAGCGACTTGACTGTGTATCATACAAAGCATAGTCCCACGACGTACTGAGTCAAAGAATGTTATATATGAAACATGACAACGACCACCATCTATTCCAAAAGTTTTTAAATGTAGTCAGGTCTGAAAGCCAAGGTCCTTTTTGAAGAGATCTCGGGTTTCAGGCCCTGTCTTACACATGTTGTTGTAACTGGTCTTAATTTAGTATTCATGTACACCAAAGAACAAAAATTAACTGAAACAGCAAGGAGTAAGTGGGGAACACTCCACGATAGCATCGGCAATTGATCACGTCGCTTGGCTGCACCTAGAGGGTAAAGAGGCTGCTCCAGAGAGAGTGAAGTGTTTATGTTAATTTTAAGCACTGTACTGGGCTGAACTGAACCGAGATAAAGTAAAGCAAAGAAAAAATAATGCATACTGAATGCTAAAGTTCATGCCTAAACGGGACAGACAATTTTATGTAGTGACATATAAGGTCGAACATACAAAGTCAAAAAGGAAATTGAAATCTGTAAATACAGACATGGAAGAGAATGAGACGATGGACCCCACAACTAGTAAACGAAAAAACGTAGAGAGAGTACATAAGTCTGTTGTAGAAAAAAACAACGAAAAATGTTATGTCACTAGTAAACATATAAAAAAGTATAGTTAAAAGTATTGTGAAAAAAATAAGAACAGTTCTAAGTCCCATAAAAACTACGCAACAAAAAGTCGGAACAGGATGGAAAACTAGTGCAGAAAAATTAAAAGACAAAAGAGAGAAACAAATAAAAAAAAAATAAAAACAAATGCAGATAAATGATAACAATTCTATGAAATAGATAATTAAAGGTTATGTTACAACTTTAAGAGTAAATAATTTGCAACAAAGTTTGTTGAACAGAACATTTAATATGGGTACTATGGCAGAGAGGGACAAGTTCAAAAATTTTATTTTTTTTCTTATCAAGACTTTCCTACACAGTATACCTGTCTTCTGGGCCTAGTTGTCAAAGGCATCAATAATTTATAAGACTCCCTTCACCAAGTAAGACATTTGTTGAAAATAACTTTGATGCAACAGTTTGATGCATCAGACTTATAAGGAGCGATACCACGTTTCAGTTTTCGATTTTTCACCAGGAGATGAATTTGAGGTTTTATACCATAAAACAATTGTAAAATATTCAGTTGGTACTTTATCCCATATTCTATACTCGCCAAAAAAAAAGAAAGTGTGCATTGCAGAAATTGATCAAACTCCAAAAAAATAATTTCGTAAGTGTGAAGAGTGTTAACCTGTTCATGAATAAGTTATATTGAACACAAAAACAGCTTTCCCCGTTAAAATTGCATTAACGTTAAATGACGTGCTACACGTTTGTGAAAAGGCATGTTTTGCACGTGGAGAGTCTGAAAAGTCACGCAGCAGTGTGAATCCTTGGGTATTTAAACACTAAAGTAAGGCCTTCCTATCGTTCACATTCAAACTTGCGCTGCTATTAAAACGACTCCACATTAGCATGCCAAGATTGACAATGAATCAACGTCTCCTTGCCCTGGGTATGGTTAGAGCTGGCAGAACACACAGAGAGGTTGCCCAGCATTTGAACTGCCACCGTAACACTGTAGACAGGCTAGTCCATCGACATGCACAAGATGATGACGTTCGAGACCGACCCCGCCCCGGGAGACCCCGAGTTACCACCCCTGCACAAGATCGGTATATCCGCGTCGTCCATCTCCGGAACCGGCGACAAACGGCAACGACGACAGCCAGGAACATCCCTAACCTGAGACGGATACATCCTCAAACAGTAATCAACCGGCTGAGAGAATACGGCTTACGTCCTCGAAGACCTGCAATTCGTCCGATTGTGACGTTACGTCATCGTCGTGCTCGACTGCAGTGGTGTAGACAACATCTCAGGCATCCCTTACACTGGTGGCGACGTGTTTTATTCACAGACGAATGTCGTTTCCATCTTTCATCATCAGATGGCCGCCAGAGAGTGTACAGACGTCGAAACGAACGCTACGCAGATCCATGTGTCGTGGAGCGAAACCGTTATCTGGGAGGGTCTCTCATGGTGTGGGGTGGCATCACTGCCCGTAACAGAACTGAGCTGGTCATTATTGATGGCAATCTCAATGCAGCCAGATATCGTGATGAAGTGCTTACACCTGTTGTTGTCCCATTTCTGCAACGTCACGGCCCGGCGTCATTCTACAGCAGGACCACGCCCGACCCCACGCAGCTCGTGTTGTTCAACAGTATCTGCAGCAACAACAAGTGGATGTTCTTCCCTGGCCCACAAATTCGCCCGATATCTCACCCATTTAGCACGTATGGGACGAAATGAAACGTCAGCTACGCCGGCTTCCCTATGCACCGTCAACGCTTGTGGAACTCCAAAGACAGCTTATCAGAATATGGAACAACATCCCACAACACTTCCATGCTAACTTGTTCGCTTCCATGAGGCGTAGATGCACAGCAGTAGTCGATGCAGACGGAGGTCACACCCGATATTGAGTGTGTGACTTTTGTGTTTGACCCTTAGTGTCTTTGACTCTCCATGGCACCAAGAGTATTCGTCGTAGCGTAATGAAATTTCTCGTGTTGATCACAAATTGATTCATCTGTGATTGAATAAAATTTCCATGAATGAAAATGATATATATCTTTTTTTAGTGTTATTTTTTAGCATGCACACTTTCTTTTTTTGGGAGAGTATACAACACTAATATCGAATGCATTGTCCAACAACATTCACAAGAAAATATATAAGTGAAAGTCTTTTTCTTTCAAAAATGAAGTCTTTGAATTATAACCATTGTCAGAAGTCAAGTTAAAAGACGTTGTTTTTAATCAAGTAGTAACAAAAATGTTTATTTCAATTTTATGTTGTTTTAGTCTTCAAAAATCAATAATGGTGAGGATCCAAAAATTCTTCAAAACAGAATTATAACAGGCTCTTTTCTTTGAAAATTTTCTTTTGCTATTGGAAAGTTGCGTTAGATTTCTTTTAACTTCAGAATTTTGGTAGAGTTGTATTGAAGAGACACTTCAGAAATTGCAATGCACAGGATTCATAGTGCGAGAAAAAGTGGAGTCTTCCCAAAACACAAGACAGTAGATCATGCAGACATAATCTATGATGAAAACCAAAAGAATTGTTTGCAAACGTTTTGAAGTGGAACATCAGGTAATCCCAGTGTTCCATTATAAGAAGTTTGCAAACGATTCGTATGCTCTCGTCAGATATAGAATATTTTGAGAATCAACTTCACGATGTTTTGGTAGAAATCCATTGTCCCCATGTTACTTTTAGAACTCTCTCAGAGTCATTGGCATCAACAGTCGATTTAATTAATCACATTTATAAATGGTAGCCTGTGATCCACAGTAACCGAAATATTTAATTTAGTCTTGTAATTTTTGAGTTTATATGAATTACAGAGTATCATTTACAATGCAATGACTGAGCATGTGGAGACACTTTTAGGAAAAACTTACTTGTTAGTGCGTGGAGAGTTGTTATCATTCCCCGTGTGTAGGGGAATATCCAATGGGTTATAGCTTGAAATTTCGTATCATAAAATATTAGATTTGTTTTTAAAGTCTTTGAGCTTCGAACAGACGATTTTTCTGACAAGGAGTACGCTTAAGATGCTACCCTTTCTGAATCGCCACTGTGGATTATTACTTGAGTGACAAGAAAAGCAATATCAGAACACTACATTAGTAGTGGTGTTATAGGGCAGAAAATGTGTAAATTTTAGAGAAATTATATGTCTTGGAAAAATATGAACATCTGGTCTTATTTCCAATATTTTCGTAAGAATTGTATTGAATGAATGAAAGGTTTTAGCGCACCGAAGGCGCGCAGGGGCGATGTGGGATGTACAAATCCCTTGGGACCCGGTTAACCTTATTTTTTTCACTTGGATCACACAGGCCTGGCTTTCCTATTGCCTCAAATGGGGTCTGAGGGGGTATGCACGCGGTTAGAATTCCCGGCAGTTTACGTTGGAGTGTTAGATTGTCAATATTCAATAACTCAACGCCATTAAAACTATTAGAGAGTGGGCTCTGTTCGGTTCCAGCTCGGCGATGGTTGAGGTTTGAGTCCCACCATAGTGGCGAGCCAGAATGTAATGTTGTGCGATGGCAAATTTAAGGGAAGAAGAGAAAAGAAAACTAAACAGCAACGCCGGTTTGGTAGCGGCCCCGGTATATGACCATTGCGGTTACAAATAAGGAGTTGAGAAAGCTCCAATAATTTAGTTTTGAAAAACCGGGAGTCATCCATCAAGCCTTCTGAGAGATAGGATGCCCTATGTGATTATGAGGTATCTGGTTATCCTTCGGGAATTCCAAATGACCTCCTCCACCCCCCCCCCCCACCCCCACCCCACCCCAAAACACCCTCCCACAGACATACACCCTCAAGCCCTTAAAAGGGCTGCTAAATCTTTATTCAAATGTTTATTTATATAAAATGTACACTCGTCCCCAGCCAGACAAGCTTGTTTCAATCCTTGCCTAGTGTTTGGTGGTTTGATGTGTATGTTGCAGAAAGGTAGGTTGCACCAATTTCTTCCACTCTTTGTCTGCCATTTCCATGCGTCTTCTTTATAAGAGCCTGAGTGTTGCAAGAAAATTTTAGAATGTTCAATTACATAAGTTAAGGGTAGAGAGAAAGATAGGTATCCGCTATTGTATATTGTGCCTTTTGTGTGATTGTTGCTATGGATGGGGTAAGGGGTGTGTTTCTTCGGAGCCCACTCCCCACACGCAGAGTTGCGAGGCAATCCTCAAAGACTCAATCCTAAAGATCTCAATGAATAGCGAGGCAGTCCTCACTGACTCCGCGCAGTTTAATTCTATTGAGTAATTTTAATTTGAAACGTTTAAACTATGCTAATGTGTTCAGGTAACGTCTCTAGATGTGCATAAAGGCTTCGGAATTCTGATTTGGGCACAGGTGGTACCAGTGGAACCACTTTTATCGTTAGAAAATCAGTTTTCATCGAAAGGCTCCTATGGTATTTAATTCGAAACGTTTAAACTATGCCAAGGTGTTCAGATAACACCTCTAGATGTACATGAAGGTTGCGGAATTTTGATTTGGCCCCAGGTGGTTCCAGTGAAGCTACCTTTATGATTAGAAAATTAGTTTACATCGAAAGGCTCCTAGGGTATTTCATTCGAAACATTTAAACTATGCTAATGTGTTCAGGTAACATCTCTAGATGTGCATAAAGGATTCAGAATTTTGATTTGGCCCCAGGTGCATTCAGTGGAACGACTTTTATTGTTAGAAAATCAGTTTTCATCGAAAGGCTCCTAGGGTATTTAATTTGAAACGTTTAAAGTATGCTAATGTGTCCAGGTAACGTCTGTAGATGTGCATAACGGTTTCGGAATTCTGATTTGGCCACAGGTGGTTCCAGTGGAACCACTTTTATCGTTGGAAAATCAGTTGTCATGGAAAGGCTCCTAGGATATTTAATTCGAAACGTTTAAACTATACTAATGTGTTCAGGTAAGATCTCTGGATGTGCATAAAGGTTTCAGAATTTTGATTTGGCTCCAGGAGGTTACATTGGAACCACTTTTATCTTTAGAAAATCAGTTCTCATCAAAAGGCTCCTAGGGTATTTAATTCAAAACATTTGAACTTTGCTAAGGTGCTCAGGTAACATCTCTAAATGTGGATGAAGGTTTCGGAATTTTTATTTTGTGCTAAGTGTTTCCGGTGGGCCACGTTTATCATTAGAAAATCAGTTTTCATCGAAAGGCTCCTAGGGTATTTAATTCGAAACTTTTAAACTATGATAAGATGTTCAGGTAACATCTCTAGATGAACATGAAGGTTTCAGAATATTCATTTGCCCCAAGGTGGTTCCAGTGGAAACACTTTTATCGTTTGAAAGTAAGTTTTCATCTTATCATAGTTTTCGAAATGTTTAAACTATGCTAAGGTGGTCAAGTAACATCTCTGGATGGACATGAAGGTTTCGGAATTTTGATTTGGCCCCAGGTGGTTCCAGTAGAACCACTTTTATTGTTAGAAAATCAGTGCTCATCGACAGGCTCCTAGGATATTTAATTCGAAACTTTTAAACTATGCTAAGATGTTCAGGTAACATCTCTAGATGTACATGAAAGTTTCGGAATTTTCATTTAGCCCCAGGTGATTCCAGCTAAACCACTTTTAAATACAATCAAAATTCCAAAACCTTCATGTACATCTAGACATGCATGTTACCGGAACACCTTAGCATAGTTTAAACGTTTCGAATTAAATACCCTAGGAGCCTTTCTATGAAAGCCGATTTTTTAATGATAAAAGTGGTTCCACTGGAACCAACAGCGGCCAAATCAAACTTCCGAAAACTTTTATGCACATCTAGAGATGTTACCTTAACACATTAGCATAGTTTAAACGTTTCGAATTAAATACCCTAGGAGCCTTTCAATGAAAATTGATTTTCCAACGATAAAAGTGGTTCCAATGGAACCACCTGGGGCCAAATCAAAATTCCGAAACCTTCTTGCACATCTAGAGATGTTGCCTGAACACATTAGCACAGTTTTAATGTTTCGAATTAAATACCCAAGGAGGCTTTTGATGAAAACTGATTTTCCAATGATAAAAGTGGTTCCACCGTAGGCACTTGGGGCCAAATCGAAATTCTGATACCTTCATGTACATCTAAAGATGTTACCTTAATACCTTAGCATAGTTTAAACGTTTTGAATTAAATACCCTAGGAGCCTTGTGATGAAAACTAATTTTCTAACGATAAAAGTGGTTTAGCTGGAACCACCTGGGGCCAAATTAAAATTCCGCAATCTTCATGTACATCTAGAAATGTTACCTGAACACCTGAGCATAGTTTAAACTTTTCGAATTAAATACCGTAGGAGCTTTTCGATGAAAACTGACTTTCTATAGATAAAAGTGGTTCTACTGGAACCACCTGTGGTCAAATCAGAATTCCGAAACCTTTATGCACATCTAGAGACGTTACCTGAACACATTAGCATAGTTTGAACGTTTCAAATTAAATACCTTAGGAGCCTTTCGATGAAAACTGATTTTCTAACAATAGAAGTCGTTCCACTGAAACCACCTGGGGCCAACTCAAAATTCTGAAACCGTTATGCACATCCAGAGATGTTACCTGAACACATTAGCATAGTTTAAATGTTTCGAATGAAATACCCTAGGAGCCTTTCGATGTAAATTAATTTTTTCACGGGAACCACCTGGAGCTAAAGCAAAATTCCGAAACCTTCTTGTACAACTAGAGATGTTACCTGAACTCCTTAGCATAATTTAAACATTTCGAATGAAATATCCTAAGAGCCTTTCTATGAAAACTGATTTTCTAACGATAAAATTGGTTCCACTGGAAGCAATAGCGGCCAAATCAAAATTCCGAAACTTTTATGCACATCTAGAGATGTTACCTTAACACATTAGCATAGTTTAAACGTTTCGAATTAAATACCCTAGTAGCCTTTCGATGAAAATTGATTTTCCAATGATAAAACTGGCTCTACTGGAACCACCTGGGGCAAATCAAAATTCCGAAACCTTCTTGCACATCCAGAAATGTTACCTGAACACCTTAGCATAGTTTCAACGTTTGGAATTAAATACCCAAAAGCCTTTCTATGAAAACTGATTTTTAGCTTAACTTGACATGGTCAAGATAAGCTATTGTCATCACGCGTGCGGAAGTCTGTTAGTCTGTGAGTCTGCGAGTCTGTTAGTCTGTGAGTCTGTTCACATTTTCCTTTATCACGGGCTACACCCCACAGTTCTTGTCTGATCGTCACGAAATTTCATATGCAGGTTTGGGGTCATGTCTGGAAGAGAACGTCCCCTTTTGGTCGCGATCGGGCAAACGGTATGGCTGCCCGATCCCAATACCCGAAAACCATTAGCACAGTCCACAGGTCGTATTTATGAAGGGATTTCATTGTAACTTGGTAGGATGCCTCTGTATAATGCGTAGATGAGAACGTCCCCTTTTGGGCATGATCTTTCAACCGTGATGGCTGCCTAAGCCCGAAACCCAAAAACTTTTAGCACAGTCTGCAGGTCATGTTTAATGTGGAGGGATTTCATTGTAACTTGGTAGGATGACTTCTTCTGATGACTAGTTGAGAATTTCCCCATTTGGGCATGATCTGCCAACCGTGACGATTACCCGAGCCCAAAACCCGAAAACCTTTAGCACAGTCTACAGGTCATATTTATTGAGGAATTTCATTGTAACTTGGTGGGTTGACTTCATATAATGTCTAGATGAGAAAGTCCCCTTTTGGACGTGATTGGGCAAATGTGACGGCTACAGGGGCCCGAAGCCCGAAAACCTTTAGCACAGTCTACAGGTCTTATTTATGAAGGGATTTCATTGTAACTTGGTAGGATGACTCCAAATAATGTCTAGATGAGAACGTCCCATTTTGATCGCGATAATTCAGCCTTGATGGGTGCCCGAGCCCAAAAACCTTTAGCATAGGCAAAAGGTCATATTTATGGAAGGATTTCATTGTAACCTGTTAGGTTGATTCCATATAATGCCTAGATGATGACATCCCCTTTTGGTTGTGATTAGTCAGCTGTGATGGCTACAAGTGCCCGAAGCCTGAAAACCTTGAGGACAGTCTACAGGTCATATTTATGAAGGGATTTCATTGTAACTTCGTAGGATCACTCCAGATGATGCCCAGATGAGATTGTCCCCTTTGGTTGCGATCATTCAACCATGATGGCTGCCCGAGCCCGAAGCCCGAAAACCTTTAGCATAGTCTACAGGTCATATTTATGAAGGGATTTCATTGTAACTTGGTAGGTTGACTTCATATAATGTATAGATGAGAACGTCCCCTTTTGGACATGATTGGGCAACTGTGACGGCTGAAGGTGCCCGAAGCCCAAAAACCTTTAGCACAGTCTACAGGTCATACTGATGAAGGGATTTCATTGTAACTTGGTAGGTTGACTCCATATAATGCCTAGATGATGACATCCCCTTTTGGTCGTGATTGGTCAAATGTGATGGCTACAAGTGCCCGAAGCCCGAAAACCTTGAGCACAGTCTACAGGTCATATTTATCAAGGGATTTCATTGTAACTTCGTAGGATCACTCCAGATGATGCCTAAATGAGATTGTCCACTTTGGTTGCGATCATTCAACCATGATGGCTGCCCGAGCCCGAAGCCCGAAAACCTTTAGCACTGTCTACAGGTCATATTTATGAAGGGATTTCATTGTAACTTGGTAGGTTGACTTCATATAATGTCGAGATGAGAACGTCCTCTTTTGGACGTGATTGGGCAACTGTGACGGCTAAAGGTGCCCGAAGCCCCAAAACCTTTAGTACAGTCTACAGGTCATATTTATGAAGGGATTTCATTGTAACTCGGTAGGATGACTCCAAATAATGTCTAGATGAGAACGTCCCATTATGATCGCGACCATTCAGCCTTGATGGCTGCCCGAGCCCAAAAATCTTTAGCATAGGCAAAAAGTCATATTTATGGAAGGATTTCATTGTAACCTGTTAGGTTGATTCCATATAATGCCTAGATGATGACATCCCCTTTTGGTCGTGATTGGTCAGCTGTGATGGCTACAAGTGCCCGAAGCCCGAAAAGCTTGAGCACAGTCTACAGGTCATATTTATGAAGGGATTTCATTGTAACTTCGTAGGATCACTCCAGATGATGCCCAGATGAGATTGTCCCCTTTGGTTGCGATCATTCAAACATGATGGCTGCCCGAGCCCGAAGCCCGAAAACATTTAGCACAGTCTACAGGTCATATTTATGAAGGGATTTCATTGTAACTTGGTAGGTTTACTTCATATAATGTCTGGATGAGAACATCCCCTTTTGGACATCATTGGGCAACTGTGACGGCTAAAGGTGCCCGAAGCCCGAAAACCTTTAGCACAGTCTACAGGTCATATTTTTGAAGGGATTTCATTGTAATTTGGTAGGATGATTCCAAATAATGTCTAGATGAGAACGTCCCATTTTGGTCGTGATCATTCAGTTTTGATGGGTGGCCGAGCCCAAAAACCTTTAGCATAGACAAAAGGTTATATTTATAGAAGGATTTCATTGTAGCCTGTTAGGTTGACTCCATATAATGCCTAGATGATGACATACCCTTTTGGTCGTGATTGATCAACTGTGATGGCTACAGCCGAAGCCCAAAAACCTTGAGCACAGTCTACTGGTCATATTTATGAAGGGATTTCATTGTAACTTCGCAGGATCACTCCAGATGATGCCCAGATGAGATTGTCCCCGTTGGTCGCGATCATTCAACCATGATGGATGCCCGAGCCCGAAGCCCAAAAACCTTTAGCACGGTCTACAGGTCATATTTATGAAGGGATTTTATTGTAACTTGGGAGGTTGACTTCATATAATGTCTAGATGAGAACGTCCCCTTTTGGACACGATTGGGCAACTATGGCGGCTACAGGGGCTCAAAGCCCGAAAGCCTTTAGAACAGTCTACATGTTATAAATATGAAGGGATTTCATTGTAACTTGGTAGGTTGACTCCATATAATGCCTAGATGATGACATCCCCTTTTGGTCGTGGTTAGTCAGCTGTGATAGCTACAAGTGCCCGAAGCCCGAAAACCTTGACCACAGTCTACATGTCATATTTATGAAGGGATTTCATTGTAACTTCGTAGGATCACTCCAGATGATGCCGAGATGAGAATGTCCCCTTTTGGCTGCGATCATTCAACCATGATGGCTGCCAGAGCCCAAAGCCCAAAAAACATTTAGCACAGTCTACAAATCATATTTATGAAGGGATTTCATTGTATCTTGGTAGGCTGACTTCATATAATGTCTAGACGAGAACGTCCCCTTTGGACGCAATTGGGAAACTGATGGCTACAGGGGCCCGAAGCCCGAAAACCTTTAGCACAGTCTACAGGCCATATTTATGAAGGGATTTTAATGTAACTTGACAGGATGACTCGTTTTGGAATAATTTCACTGTAACTTGTAACTTTTGTTGATATACGTTAACTGTGAGGGCCACATACATTAACCGCGAGGTCATATTAATCCACCCCTCAGTTCTTTAGTACAGTGTACGCCTCATATTATTTTTATCAAAAAAATAGCATACAGGGAACAGAAATGAACATATTCCCAATTATCACAATTCTTGTCTTATTTCATAATCCTTTCATAAACACTGAAATTATCCTTTTCATCAAACACAACTCTCAAGTTAAGCTACAGTGTCATTGACACTTTCATCTAATGATAAAAGTGGTTCCACTGGAACCAACAGCGGTCAAATCAAAATTCCGAAACTTTTATGCACATCTAGAGATGTTACCTTAACACATTAGCATAGTTTAAGCGTTTCGAATTAAATACCCTAAGAGCCTTTCTATGAAAACTGATTTTCTAATGATAAAAGTGGTTCCACTGGAACCAAAAGCGACCAAATCAAAATTCTGAAACTTTTATGCAGATCTAGAGCTGTTACCTTAACACATTAGCATAGTTTAAACGTTTCGAATTAAATACCATAGGAGCCTTTCGATGAAAACTGATTTTCTTACAACAAAAGTCGTTCCACTGGAACCACCTGGGGGCAAATCAAAATTCTGAAACCTTTATGCACATCTGAGCACATTAGCATAGTTTAGATGTTTCAAATTAAATACCCTAGGAGCCTTTCGATGAAAACTAATTTTCTAACAATAAAAGTGGTTCCACCGAAGCCACTTAGGCCCAAATAAAAATTCCGACACCTTCATACACATCTAGAGATGTTACTTGAACACCTTAGCATAGTTTAAATATTTCGAATAAATACCCTAGGAGCCTTTTGACGACAACTGATTTTCTAACAATAAAGGTGGTTCCACTGGAACTTCCTGGTGCCAAATTGAAATTCCGAAACCTTCATGCACACCTATAGATTTTACCTGAACACATTAGTAATTTAAACATTTCGAATTAAATACCCTAGGATACTTTCGATGAAAACTGATTTCTAATGATAAACGTGGTTTCACCGGAAGCACTTTGCACAAAATAAAAATTCCAAAACGTTCATCCACATTTAGAGATGCTACCCGAGCACCTTAGCGAAGTTCAAAGGTTTTGAATTGAATACCCTAGGAGCCTTTCGATGAAAACTGATTTTCTAATGATAAACATGGTTCCACTGGATACACTTTGCACAAAATAAAAAATCCGAAACCTTCGTTCACATTTACAGATGCTACCTGAGCACCATAGCAAAGTTCAAACGTTTTGAATTGAACACCTTAGGAGCCTTTCGATGAAAACTGATTTTCTAGCGATAAAACTGGTTCCAGTGTAAACACCTGGGGCCAAATTAAAATTCTGAAACCTTTATGCACATCTAGAGATGTTAACTGAACACATTAGCATAGTTTAAACGTTTCGAATTAAATACCATAGGAGCCTTTCGATGAAAACTGATTTTCTTACAACAAAAGTCGTTCCACTGGAACCACCTGGGGGCAAATCAAAATTCTGAAACCTTTATGCACATCTAGAGATATTACCTGAGCACATTAGCATAGATTTGATGTTTCAAATTAAATACCCTAGGAGCCTTTCGATGAAAACTAATTTTCTAACAATAAAAGTGGTTTCACTGGAACCACCTGATGCCAAATCAAAATTCCGAAACCTTCATGTACATCTAGAGATGTTACCTGAACACCTTAGCATAGTTTAAACGTTTCAAATTCAATACCCTAGGAGCCTTTTGATGAAAACTGATTTTCTAACAATAAAAGTGGTTCCACTGGATCCACCTGGGGCCAAATCAAAATTCCAAAACCTTCATGCACATCCAGAGATGTTACCTTAACACATTAGCATAGTTTAAACGTTTTGTATTAAATACCCAAGGAGCCTTTCGATGAAAACTGATTTTCCAACGATAAAGCTGGTTCCACCGGAACCACTTGGGACCAAATCAAAATTCCAAAACCTTCATGTTCATCTGGTGGTGTTACCTGTACACCTTAGCGTAGTTCATCCGCATTTAGAGATGCTACCTGAGCACCCTAGCAAAGTTCAAACGTTTCAAATTAAATACCCTAAGAGCCTTTCGATGGAAACTGATATTCTAATGATAAAACTGGTTCCAATGTAACCAAAATTTCGAAACCTTCATGTACATCTGGAGATGTTACCTGAACACCTTAGCATAGATAGTTTAAACATTTTAAATTAAATGCCCTAGGAGCCTTTTGATGAAAACTAATTTTCCAACAATAAAAGTGGTTCCACCGGAGCCACTTAGGCCCATATAAAAATTCCGAAACCTTCATACACATCTAGAGATGTTACTTGAACACCTTAGCATAGTTTAAATATTTCGAATAAATACCCTAGGAGCCTTTTGACGAAAACTGATTTTCTAACAATAAAAGTGGTTCCACTGGAACTTCCTGGTGCCAAATTAAAATTCCGAAACCTTCATGCACACCTAGAGATTTTACCTGAACACATTAGCATAATTTAAAAATTTCGAATTAAATACCCTAGGATCTTTTCGATGAAAACTGATTTCTAATGATAAACGTGGTTTCACCGGAAACACTTTGCACAAAATAAAAATTCCGAAACGTTCATCAACATTTAGAGATGCTACCCGAGCACCTTAGCGAAGTTCAAAGGTTTTGAATTGAATACCCTAGGAGCCTTTCGATGAAAACTGATTTTCTAATGATAAACATGGTTCCACCGGATACACTTTGCACAAAATAAAAAATCTGAAACCTTCGTCCACATTTACAGATGCTACCTGAGCACCTTAGCAAAGTTCAAACGTTTTGAATTAAACACCTTAGGAGCCTTTCGATGAAAACTGATTTTCTGGCGATAAAAGTGGTTCCAGTGTAAACACCTGGGGACAAATTAAAATTCTGAAACGTTTATGCACATTTAGAGATGTTACCTGAACACATTAGCATAGTTTAAACGTTTCAAATTAAATACCCTAGGAGCCATTCAATGAAAACTGATTTTCAAACGATAAAAGTGGTTCCACTGGAACCACCTGGGGCCAAATCAAAATTCCGAAACCTTTATGCACATCTAGAGATGTTACCTGAACACCTTAGCATAGTTTTAGCATTTCGAATTAAACACCCTAGGAGCCTTTCGATGAAAACTGATTTTCTATCGATAAAAGTCGTCCCATTGGAACCACCTGGGGCCGAATCAAAATTCAGAAACCTTCATGCACATATACAGATGCTACCTGAACACATTAGCATAGTTTAAACGTTTTGAATTAAATACCCTAGGAGCCTTTCGATGAAAACGGAATTCTAATGATAAAAGTGGTTCCACTAGAACCACCTGTGGTCAAATTAGAATTCCGAAACCTTTATGCACATCTAGAGACATTACCTGAACACAGTAGCATAGTTTTAACGTTTCAAATTAAATACTCTAGGAGCCTTTCGATGAAAACTGATTTTCTAACAATAAAAGTCGTTCCACTGGAACCACCAGGGGCCAAGTCAAAATTCCAAAACCTTCTTGCACATCTAGAGATGTTGCCTGAACAGATTAGCATTTTTAAATGTTTCGAATTAAATACCCAAGGAGCCTTTTGAAGAAAACTTATTTTCCAACGATAACCTGGGGCCAAATCAAAATTCCGAAACCTTCTTGCACATCTAGAGATGTTGCCATAACACATTAGCATAGTTTAAATGTTTCGAATTAAATACCCTAAGAGCCTTTCTATGAAAACTGATTTTCTAATGGTAAAAATGGTTCCACTGGAACCAAAAGCGGCCAAATCAAAATTCTGAAACTTTTATGCACATCTAGAGATGTTACCTTAACACATTAGCATAGTTTAAACGTTTCGAATTAAATACCATAGGAGCCTTTTGACGAAAACTGATTTTCTAACAATAAAAGTGATTCCACTGGAACTTCCTGGTGCCAAATTAAAATTCCGAAACCTTCATGCGCACCTAGAGATTTTACCTGAACACATTAGCATAATTTGAACATTTCGAATTAAATACCCTAGGATCCTTTCGATGAAAACTGATTTCTAATGATAAACGTGGTTTCACCGGAAACACTTTGCACAAAATAAAAGTGGTTCCACTGGAACCACCTGGGGCCAAGTCAAAATTCCGAAACCTTCTTGCACATCTAGAGATGTTGCCATAACACATTAGCATAGTTTAAATGTTTCGAATTAAATACCCTAAGAGCCTTTCTATGAAAACTGATTTTCTAATGGTAAAAATGGTTCCACTGGAACCAAAAGCGGCCAAATCAAAATTCTGAAACGTTTATGCACATCTAGAGATGTTACCTTAACACATTAGCATAGTTTAAACGTTTCGAATTAAATACCATAGGAGCCTTTCGATGAAAACTGATTTTCTTACAACAAAAGTCGTTCCATTGGAACCAACTGGGGGCAAATCAGAATTCTGAAACCTTTATGCACATCTAGAGATATTACCTGAGCACATTAGCATAGATTAGATGTTTCAAATTAAATACCCTAGGAGCCTTTCTATGAAAACTAATTTTCTAACAGTAAAAGTGGTTTCACTGGAACCACCTGATGCCAAATCAAAATTCCGAAACCTTCATGTACATCTAGAGATGTTACCTGAACACCTTAGCATAGTTTAAACGTTTCAAATTCAATACCCTAGGAGCCTTTCGATGAAAACTGATTTTCAAATGATAAAAGTGGTTCCACTGGAACCACCTGGGGCCAAATCAAAATTCCGAAACCTTTCTGCACATCTAGAGATGTCACCTGAACACCTCAGCATAGTTTTAGCATTTCGAATTAAACACCCTAGGAGCCTTTCGATGAAAACTGATTTTCTATCGATAAAAGTGGTCCCATTGGAACCACCTGGGGCCGAACCAAAATTGAGAAACCTTCATGCACATCTACAGATGCTACCTGAACACATTAGCATAATTTAAACGTTTTGAATTAAATACCCTAGGAGCCTTTCGATGAAAACGGAATTCTAACGATAAAAGTGGTTCCACTGGAACCACCTGTGGCCAAATTAGAATTCCGAAACCTTTGTGCACATCTAGAGACATTACTTGAACACAGTAGCATAGTTTTAACGTTTCAAATCAAATACCCTAGGAGCCTTTCGATGAAAACTGATTTTCTAACAATAAAAGTCGTTCCACTGGAACCACCTGGGGCCAAATCAAAATTCCAAAACCTTCTTGCACATCTAGAGATGTTGCCTGAACAGATTAACATATTTAAATGTTTCGAATTAAATACCCAAGGAGCCTTTCGATGAAAACTTATTTTCCAACGATAAAAGTGGTTCCACTGGAACCACCTGGGGCCAAATCAAAATTCCGAAACCTTCTTGCACATCTAGAGATGTTGCCATAACACATTAGCATAGTTTAAATGTTTCGAATTAAATACCCTAGGAGCCTTTTGCTGAAAACTTATTTTCCAATGATAAAAGTGGTTCCACTGGAACCACCTGGGCTAAATCAAAATTCGGAAACCTTCATGTTCATCTAGAGATGTTACCTGAACACCTTAGCATAGTTTAAACATGTCGAATTAAATACCCTAGGAGCCTTTCGATCAAAACTGATTTTCTAACGGTAAAACTGGTTCTACTAGAACCACCAGTGGCCAAATCAAAATTCCGAAACCTTTACGCACATCTAGAGACGTTACCTGAACACATTCGAATAGTTTAAACGTTTCAAATTAAATACTCTAGGAGCCTTTCGATGAAAACTGGTTTTCTAACAATAAAATTCGATGAAAACTGATTTTCTAATGATAAACGTGGCCCACCGGAAACACTTTGCACAAAATAAAAACTCTGAAACCTTCATCCACATTTAGAGATGCTACCTGAGCACCTTAGCAAAGTTCAAACGTTTTGAATTAAATACCCTACAAGCCTTTTGATGAAAACTCATTTTCCAATGATAAAAGTGGTTCCATCGGAACCACTTGGAGCTAAATCAAAATTCTGAAACATTTATGCACATCTAGAGATGTTATCTGAAGTTCTTAGCATAGTTTAAATGTTTCGAATTAAATACCCTTGGAGCCTTTCGATGAAAACTGAATTCTAACGATAAAAGTGGTTCCACTGGAATCATCTCTGGCCAAATCAGATTTCCAAAACCTTTATGCACATCTAGAGACGTTACCTGAACACATTAGCATAGTTTAAACGTTTCAAAATAAATACCCTAGGAGCCTTTCCATGAAAACTGATTTTCTAACAATAAAAGTCGTTCCACTGAAACCACCTGGGGCCAAATCAAAATTCTGAAACCTTTAAGCACATCTAGAGATGTTACCTGAACACATTAGCATAGTTTAAATGTTTCGAATGAAATACCCTAGGAACCTTTCGATGTAAACTAATTTTGTTATGATAAAAGTGGTTCCACTAGAACCAACAGCGGTCAAATAAAAATTCCGAAACTTTTATGCACATCCAGAGATGCTACCTTAACACATTAGCATAGTTTAAACGTTTCGAATTAAATACCCTACGAGCCTTTCGATGAAAATCGATTTTCCAACGATAAAAGTGGTTCCACTGGAACCACCTGGGGCCAGATCAAAATTCCGAAACCTTCTTGCACATCTAGAGATGTTACCTGAACACCATTGCATACTTTAAGCGTTTCGAATTAAATACCCTAAGAGCCTTTCTATGAAAACTGATTTTCTAATGATAAAAGTGGTTCCAATGGAACCAAATCGGCCAAATCAAAATTCTGAAACTTTTATGCGCATCTAGAGATGTTACCTTAACACATTAGCGTAGTTTAAACGTTTCGAATTAAATACCATAGGAGCCTTTCGATGAAAACTGATTTTCTTACAACAAAAGTCGTTCCACTGGAACCACCTGGGGACAAATCAAAATTCTGAAACCTTTATGCACATCTAGATATATTACCTAAGCACATTAGTATAGATTAGATGTTTCAAATTAAATACCCTAGGAGCCTTTCGATGAAACCTAATTTTCTAACAATAAAAGTGGTTTCTCTGGAACCACCTGATGCCAAATCAAAATTCCGAAACCTTCATGTACATCTAGAGATATTACCTGAATACCTTAGCATAGTTTAAACGTTTCAAATTCAATACCCTAGGAGCCTTTCGATGAAAACTGATTTTCTAACGATAAAAGTGGTTCCACTGGATCCACATGGGGCCAAATCAAAATTCCAAAACCTTCATGCACATCCAGAGATGTTACCTTAACACATTAGCATAGTTTAAACGTTTTGTATTAAATACCCAAGGAGCCTTTCGATGAAAACTGATTTTCCAACGATAAAGCTGGTTCCACCGGAACCACTTGGGACCAAATCAAAATTCCGAAACCTTCATGTTCATCTGGTGGTGTTACCTGAACACCTTAGCGTAGTTCATCCGCATTTAGAGATGCTACTTGAGCACCCTAGCAAAGTTCAAACGTTTCAAATTAAATACCCTAAGAGCCTTTCGATCGAAACTGATATTCTAATGATAAAAATGGTTCCAATGTAACCAAAATTTCGAAACCTTCATGTACATCTAGAGATGTTACCTGAACACCTTAGCATAGATAGTTTAAACATTTCAAATTAAATGCCCTAGGAGCCTTTTGATGAAAACTAATTTTCCAACAATAAAAGTGGTTCCACCGAAGCCACTTAGGCCCAAATAAAAATTCTGACACCTTCATACACATCTAGAGATGTTACTTGAACACCTTAGCATAGTTTAAATATTTCGAATAAATACCCTAGGAGCCTTTTGACGAAAACTGATTTTCTAACAATAAAGGTGGTTCCACTGGAACTTCCTGGTGCCAAATTAAAATTCCGAAACCTTCATGCACACCTAGAGATTTTACCTGAACACATTAGTAATTTAAACATTTCGAATTAAATACCCTAGGATACTTTCGATGAAAACTGATTTCTAATGATAAACGTGGTTTCACCGGAAGCACTTTGCACAAAATAAAAATTCCGAAACGTTCATCCACATTTAGAGATGCTACCCGAGCACCTTAGCGAAGTTCAAAGGTTTTGAATTGGGTACCCTAGGAGCCTTTCGATGAAAACTGATTTTCTAATGATAAACATAGTTCCACCGGATACACTTTGCACAAAATAAAAAATCCGAAACCTTCGTCCACATTTACAGATGGTACCTGAGCACCATAGCAAAGTTCAAACGTTTTGAATTGAACACCTTAGGAGCCTTTCGATGAAAACTGATTTTCTGGCGATAAAAGTGGTTCCAGTGTAAACAAATGGGGCCAAATTAAAATTCTGAAACCTTTATGCACATCTAGAGATGTTACCTGAACACATGAGCATAGTTTAAACGTTTCGAATTAAATACCATAGGAGCCTTTCGATGAAAACTGATTTTCTTACAACAAAAGTCGTTCCACTAGAACCACCTGGGGGCAAATCAAAATTCTGAAACCTTTATGCACATCTAGAGATATTACCTGAGCACATTAGCATAGATTAGATGTTTCAAATTAAATACCCTAGGAGCCTTTCGATGAAAACTAATTTTCTAACAATAAAAGTGGTTTCACTGGAACCACCTGATGCCAAATCAAAATTCCGAAACCTTCATGTACATCTAGAGATGTTACCTGAACACCTTAGCATAGTTTAAACGTTTCAAATTCAATACCCTAGGAGCCTTTTGATGAAAACTGATTTTCTAACAATAAAAGTGGTTCCACTGGATCCACCTGGGGCCAAATCAAAATTCCAAAACCTTCATGCACATCCAGAGATGTTACCTTAACATATTAGCATAGTTTAAACGTTTTGTATTAAATACCCAAGGAGTCTTTCGATGAAAACTGATTTTCCAACGATAAAGCTGGTTCTACCGGAACCACTTGGGACCAAATCAAAATTCCGAAACCTTCATGTTCATCTGGTGATGTTACCTGAACACCTTAGCGTAGTTCATCCGCATTTAGAGATGCTACCTGAGCACCCTAGCAAAGTTCAAACGTTTCAAATTAAATACCCTAAGAGCCTTTCGATGGAAACTGATATTCTAATGATAAAACTGGTTCCAATGTAACCAAAATTTCGAAACCTTCATGTACATCAAGAGATGTTACCTGAACACCTTAGCATAGATAGTTTAAACATTTTAAATTAAATGCCCTAGGAGCCTTTTGATGAAAACTAATTTTCCAACAATAAAAGTGGTTCCACCGGAGCCACTTAGGGCCAAATAAAAATTCCGAAACCTTCATACACATCTAGAGATGTTACTTGAACACCTTAGCATAGTTTAAATATTTCGAATAAATACCCTAGGAGCCTTTTGACGAAAACTGATTTTCTAACAATAAAAGTGGTTCCACTGGAACTTCCTGGTGCCAAATTGAAATTCCGAAACCTTCATGCACACCTAGAGATTTTACCTGAACACATTAACATAATTTAAACATTTCGAATTAAATACCCTAGGATCCTTTCGATGAAAACTGATTTCTAATGATAAACGTGGTTTCACTGGAAACACTTTGCACAAAATAAAAATTCCGAAACGTTCATCCACATTTAGAGATGCTACCCGAGCACCTTAGCGAAGTTCAAAGGTTTTGAATTGAATACCCTAGGAGCCTTTCGATGAAAACTGATTTTCTAATGATAAACATGGTTCCACCGGATACACTTTGCACAAAATAAAAAATCTGAAACCTTCGTCCACATTTACAGATGCTACCTGAGCACCTTAGCAAAGTTCAAACGTTTTGAATTAAACACCTTAGGAGCCTTTCGATGAAAACTGATTTTCTGGCGATAAAAGTGGTTCCAGTGTAAACACCTGGGGACAAATTAAAATTCTGAAACGTTTATGCACATTTAGAGATGTTACCTGAACACATTAGCATAGTTTAAACGTTTCGAATTAAATACCCTAGGAGCCATTCAATGAAAACTGATTTTCAAACGATAAAAGTGGTTCCACTGGAACCACCTGGGGCCAAATCAAAATTCCGAAACCTTTATGCACATCTAGAGATGTTACCTGAACACCTTAGCATAGTTTTAGCATTTCGAATTAAACACCCTAGGAGCCTTTCGATGAAAACTGATTTTCTATCGATAAAAGTGGTCCAATTGGAACCACATGGGGCCGAATCAAAATTCAGAAACCTTCATGCACATATACAGATGCTACCTGAACACATTAGCATAGTTTAAACGTTTTGAATTAAATACCCTAGGAGCCTTTCGATGAAAACGGAATTCTAATGATAAAAGTGGTTCCACTAGAACCACCTGTGCTCAAATTAGAATTCCGAAACCTTTATGCACATCTAGAGACATTACCTGAACACAGTAGCATAGTTTTAACGTTTCAAATTAAATACTCTAGGAGCCTTTCGATGAAAACTGATTTTCTAACAATAAAAGTCGTTCCACTGGAACCACCTGGGGCCAAGTCAAAATTCCAAAACCTTCTTGCACATCTAGAGATGTTGCCTGAACAGATTAGCATATTTAAATGTTTCGAATTAAATACCCAAGGAGCCTTTTGAAGAAAACTTATTTTCCAACGATAAAAGTGGTTCCACTGGAACCACCTGGGGCCAAATCAAAATTCCGAAACCTTCTTGCACATCTAGAGATGTTGCCATAACACATTAGCATAGTTTAAATGTTTCGAATTAAATACCCTAAGAGCCTTTCTATGAAAACTGATTTTCTAATGGTAAAAATGGTTCCACTGGAACCAAAAGCGGCCAAATCAAAATTCTGAAACTTTTATACACATCCAGAGATGTTACCTTAACACATTAGCATAGTTTAAACGTTTCGAATTAAATACCATAGGAGCCTTTTGACGAAAACTGATTTTCTAACAATAAAAGTGGTTCCACTGGAACTTCCTGGTGCCAAATTAAAATTCCGAAACCTTCATGCGCACCTAGAGATTTTACCTGAACACATTAGCATAATTTAAACATTTCGAATTAAATACCCTAGGATCCTTTCGATGAAAACTGATTTCTAATGATAAACGTGGTTTCACCGGAAACACTTTGCACAAAATAAAAATTCCGAAACGTTCATCCACATTTAGAGATGCTACCCGAGCACTTTAGCGAAGTTCAAAGGTTTTGAATTGAATACCCTAGGAGCCTTTCGATGAAAACTGATTTTCTAATGATAAACATGGTTCCACGGGATACACTTTGCACAAAATAAAAAATCTGAAACCTTCGTCCACATTTACAGATGCTACCTGAGCACCTTAGCAAAGTTCAAACGTTTTGAATTAAACACCTTAGGAGCCTTTCGATGAAAACTGATTTCCTGGCGATAAAAGTGGTTCCAGTGTAAACACCTGGGGACAAATTAAAATTCTGAAACGTTTATGCACATTTAGAGATGTTACCTGAACACATTAGCATAGTTTAAACGTTTCGAATTAAATACCCTAGGAGCCATTCAATGAAAACTGATTTTCAAACGATAAAAGTGGTTCCACTGGAACCACCTGGGGCCAAATCAAAATTCCGAAACCTTTATGCACATCTAGAGATGTTACCTGAACACCTTAGCATAGTTTTAGCATTTCGAATTAAACACCCTAGGAGCCTTTCGATGAAAACTGATTTTCTATCGATAAAAGTGGTCCCATTGGAACCACCTGGGGCCGAATTAAAATTCAGAAACCTTCATGCACATATACAGATGCTACCTGAACACATTAGCATAGTTTAAACGTTTTGAATTAAATACCCTAGGAGCCTTTCGATGAAAACGGAATTCTAATGATAAAAGTGGTTCCACTAGAACCACCTGTGGTCAAATTAGAATTCCGAAACCTTTATGCACATCTAGAGACATTACCTGAACACAGTAGCATAGTTTTAACGTTTCAAATTAAATACTCTAGGAGCCTTTCGATGAAAACTGATTTTCTAACAATAAAAGTCGTTCCACTGGAACCACCTGGGGCCAAGTCAAAATTCCAAAACCTTCTTGCACATCTAGAGATGTTGCCTGAACAGATTAGCATTTTCAAATGTTTCGAATTAAATACCCAAGGAGCCTTTTGAAGAAAACTTATTTTCCAACGATAAAAGTGGTTCCACTGGAACCACCTGGAGCCAAATCAAAATTCCGAAACCTTCTTGCACATCTAGAGATGTTGCCATAACACATTAGCATAGTTTAAATGTTTCGAATTAAATACCCTAAGAGCCTTTCTATGAAAACTGATTTTCTAATGGTAAAAATGGTTCCACTGGAACCAAAAGCGGCCAAATCAAAATTCTGAAACGTTTATGCACATCTAGAGATGTTACCTTAACACATTAGCATAGTTTAAACGTTTCGAATTAAATACCATAGGAGCCTTTCGATGAAAACTGATTTTCTTACAACAAAAGTCGTTCCATTGGAACCAACTGGGGGCAAATCAGAATTCTGAAACCTTTATGCACATCTAGAGATATTACCTGAGCACATTAGCATAGATTAGATGTTTCAAATTAAATACCCTAGGAGCCTTTCTATGAAAACTAATTTTCTAACAGTAAAAGTGGTTTCACTGGAACCACCTAATGCCAAATCAAAATTCCGAAACCTTCATGTACATCTAGAGATGTTACCTGAACACCTTAGCATAGTTTAAACGTTTCAAATTCAATACCCTAGGAGCCTTTCGATGAAAACTGATTTTCAAATGATAAAAGTGGTTCCACTGGAACCACCTGGGGCCAAATCAAAATTCCGAAACCTTTCTGCACATCTAGAGATGTCACCTGAACACCTCAGCATAGTTTTAGCATTTCGAATTAAACACCCTAGGAGCCTTTCGATGAAAACTGATTTTCTATCGATAAAAGTGGTCCCATTGGAACCACCTGGGGCCGAACCAAAATTGAGAAACCTTCATGCACATCTACAGATGCTACCTGAACACATCAGCATAATTTAAACGTTTTGAATTAAATACCCTAGGAGCCTTTCGAGGAAAACGGAATTCTAACGATAAAAGTGGTTCCACTGGAACCACCTGTGGCCAAATTAGAATTCCGAAACCTTTATGCACATCTAGAGACATTACTTGAACACAGTAGCATAGTTTTAACGTTTCAAATCAAATACCCTAGGAGCCTTTCGATGAAAACTGATTTTCTAACAATAAAAGTCGTTCCACTGGAACCACCTGGGGCCAAATCAAAATTCCAAAACCTTCTTGCACATCTAGAGATGTTGCCTGAACAGATTAACATATTTAAATGTTTCGAATTAAATACCCAAGGAGCCTTTTGATGAAAACTTATTTTCCAACGATAAAAGTGGTTCCACTGGAACCACCTGGGGCCAAATCAAAATTCCGAAACCTTCTTGCACATCTAGAGATGTTGCCATAACACATTAGCATAGTTTAAATGTTTCGAATTAAATACCCTAGGAGCCTTTTGCTGAAAACTTATTTTCCAATGATAAAAGTGGTTCCACTGGAACCACCTGGGCTAAATCAAAATTCGGAAACCTTCATGTTCATCTAGAGATGTTACCTGAACACCTTAGCATAGTTTAAACATGTCGAATTAAATACCCTAGGAGCCTTTCGATCAAAACTGATTTTCTAACGGTAAAAGTGGTTCTACTAGAACCACCAGTGGCCAAATCAAAATTCCGAAACCTTTATGCACATCTAGAGACGTTACCTGAACACATTCGCATAGTTTAAACGTTTCAAATTAAATACTCTAGGAGCCTTTCGATGAAAACTGGTTTTCTAACAATAAAAGTCGATGAAAACTGATTTTCTAATGATTAACGTGGCCCACCGGAAACACTTTGCACAAAATAAAAACTCTGAAACCTTCATCCACATTTAGAGATGCTACCTGAGCACCTTAGCAAAGTTCAAACGTTTTGAATTAAATACCCTACAAGCCTTTTGATGAAAACTCATTTTCCAATGATAAAAGTGGTTCCATCGGAACCACTTGGAGCTAAATCAAAATTCTGAAACATTTATGCACATCTAGAGATGTTATCTGAAGTTCTTAGCATAGTTTAAATGTTTCGAATTAAATACCCTTGGAGCCTTTCGATGAAAACTGAATTCTAACGATAAAAGTGGTTCCACTGGAATCATCTCTGGCCAAATCAGATTTCCAAAACCTTTATGCACATCTAGAGACGTTACCTGAACACATTAGCATAGTTTAAACGTTTCAAAATAAATACCCTAGGAGCCTTCCATGAAAACTGATTTTCTAACAATAAAAGTCGTTCCACTGAAACCACCTGGGGCCAAATCAAAATTCTGAAACCTTTAAGCACATCTAGAGATGTTACCTGAACACATTAGCATAGTTTAAATGTTTCGAATGAAATACCCTAGGAACCTTTCGATGTAAACTAATTTTGTAATGATAAAAGTGGTTCCACTAGAACCAACAGCGGTCAAATAAAAATTCCGAAACTTTTATGCACATCCAGAGATGCTACCTTAACACATTAGCATAGTTTAAACGTTTCGAATTAAATACCCTACGAGCCTTTCGATGAAAATCGATTTTCCACTGGAACCACTTGGGGCCAGATCAAAATTCTGAAACCTTCTTGCACATCTAGAGATGTTACCTGAACACCATAGCATACTTTAAGCGTTTCGAATTAAATACCCTAAGAGCCTTTCTATGAAAACTGATTTTCTAATGATAAAAGTGGTTCCACTGGAACCAAATCGGCCAAATCAAAATTCTGATCCTTCTTGCACATCTAGAGATGTTGCCTGAACAGATTAGCATTTTTAAATGTTTCGAATTAAATACCCAAGGAGCCTTTTGAAGAAAACTTATTTTCCAACGATAAAAGTGGTTCCACTGGAACCACCTGGGGCCAAATCAAAATTCCGAAACCTTCTTGCACATCTAGAGATGTTGCCATAACACATTAGCATAGTTTAAATGTTTCAAATTAAATACCCTAAGAGCCTTTCTATGAAAACTGATTTTCTAATGGTAAAAATGGTTCCACTGGAACCAAAAGCGGCCAAATCAAAATTCTGAAACGTTTATGCACATCTAGAGATGTTACCTTAACACATTAGCATAGTTTAAACGTTTCGAATTAAATACCATAGGAGCCTTTCGATGAAAACTGATTTTCTTACAACAAAAGTCGTTCCATTGGAACCAACTGGGGGCAAATCAGAATTCTGAAACCTTTATGCACATCTAGAGATATTACCTGAGCACATTAGCATAGATTAGATGTTTCAAATTAAATACCCTAGGAGCCTTTCTATGAAAACTAATTTTCTAACAGTAAAAGTGGTTTCACTGGAACCACCTGATGCCAAATCAAAATTCCGAAACCTTCATGTACATCTAGAGATGTTACCTGAACACCTTAGCATAGTTTAAACGTTTCAAATTCAATACCCTAGGAGCCTTTCGATGAAAACTGATTTTTAAATGATAAAAGTGGTTCCACTGGAACCACCTGGGGCCTAATCAAAATTCCGAAACCTTTCTGCACATCTAGAGATGTCACCTGAACACCTCAGCATAGTTTTAGCATTTCGAATTAAACACCCTAGGAGCCTTTCGATGAAAACTGATTTTCTATCGATAAAAGTGGTCCCATTGGAACCACCTGGGGCCGAACCAAAATTGAGAAACCTTCATGCACATCTACAGATGCTACCTGAACACATTAGCATAATTTAAACGTTTTGAATTAAATACCCTAGGAGCCTTTCGATGAAAACGGAATTCTAACGATAAAAGTGGTTCCACTGGAACCACCTGTGGCCAAATTAGAATTCCGAAACCTTTATGCACATCTAGAGACATTACTTGAACACAGTAGCATAGTTTCAACGTTTCAAATCAAATACCCTAGGAGCCTTTCGATGAAAACTGATTTTCTAACAATAAAGGTCGTTCCACTGGAACCACCTGGGGCCAAATCAAAATTCCAACACCTTCTTGCACATCTAGAGATGTTGCCTGAACAGATTAACATATTTAAATGTTTCGAATTAAATACCCAAGGAGCCTTTTGATGAAAACTTATTTTCCAACGATAAAAGTGGTTCCACTGGAACCACCTGGGGCCAAATCAAAATTCCGAAACCTTCTTGCACATCTAGAGATGTTGCCATAACACATTAGCATAGTTTAAATGTTTCGAATTAAATACCCTAGGAGCCTTTTGCTGAAAACTTATTTTCCAATGATAAAAGTGGTTCCACTGGAACCACCTAGGCTAAATCAAAATTCGGAAACCTTCATGTTCATCTAGAGATGTTACCTGAACACCTTAGCATAGTTTAAACATGTCGAATTAAATACCCTAGGAGCCTTTCGATCAAAACTGATTTTCTAACGGTAAAAGTGGTTGTACTAGAACCACCAGTGGCCAAATCAAAATTCCGAAACCTTTATGCACATCTAGAGACGTTACCTGAACACATTAGCATAGTTTAAACGTTTCAAATTAAATACTCTAGGAGCCTTTCGATGAAAACTGATTTTCTAACAATAAAAGTCGATGAAAACTGATTTTCTAATGATAAACGTGGCCCACCGGAAACACTTTGCACAAAATAAAAACTCTGAAACCTTCATCCACATTTAGAGATGCTACCTGAGCACCTTAGCAAAGTTCAAACGTTTTGAATTAAATACCCTACAAGCCTTTTGATGAAAACTCATTTTCCAATAATAAAAGTGGTTCCATCGGAACCACTTGGAGCTAAATCAAAATTCTGAAACATTTATGCACATCTAGAGATGTTATCTGAAGTTCTTAGCATAGTTTAAATGTTTCGAATTAAATACCCTTGGAGCCTTTCGATGAAAACTGAATTCTAACGATAAAAGTGGTTCCACTGGAATCATCTCTGGCCAAATCAGATTTTCAAAACCTTTATGCACATCTAGAGACGTTACCTGAACACATTAGCATAGTTTAAACGTTTCAAAATAAATACCCTAGGAGCCTTTCCATGAAAACTGATTTTCTAACAATAAAAGTCGTTCCACTGAAACCACCTGGGGCCAAATCAAAATTCTGAAACCTTTAAGCACATCTAGAGATGTTACCTGAACACATTAGCATAGTTTAAATGTTTCGAATGAAATACCCTAGGAACCTTTCGATGTAAACTAATTTTGTAATGATTAAAGTGGTTCCACTAGAACCAACAGCGGTCAAATAAAAATTCCAAAACTTTTATGCACATCCAGAGATGCTACCTTAACACATTAGCATAGTTTAAACGTTTCGAATTAAATACCCTACGAGCCTTTCGATGAAAATCGATTTTCCAACGATAAAAGTGATTCCACTGGAACCACCTCGGGCCAGATCAAAATTCTGAAACCTTCTTGCACATCTAGAGATGTTACCTGAACACCATAGCATACTTTAAGCGTTTCGAATTAAATACCCTAAGAGCCTTTCTATGAAAACTGATTTTCTAATGATAAAAGTGGTTCCACTGGAACCAAATCGGCCAAATCAAAATTCTGAAACCTTCTTGCACATCTAGAGATGTTGCCTGAACAGATTAGCATTTTTAAATGTTTCGAATTAAATACCCAAGGAGCCTTTTGAAGAAAACTTATTTTCCAACGATAAAAGTGGTTCCACTGGAACCACCTCGGGCCAAATCAAAATTCCGAAACCTTCTTGCACATCTAGAGATGTTGCCATAACACATTAGCATAGTTTAAATGTTTCGAATTAAATACCCTAAGAGCCTTTCTATGAAAACTGATTTTCTAATGGTAAAAATGGTTCCACTGGAACCAAAAGCGGCCAAATCAAAAATCTGAAACGTTTATGTACATCTAGAGATGTTACCTTAACACATTAGCATAGTTTAAACGTTTCGAATTAAATACCATAGGAGCCTTTCGATGAAAACTGATTTTCTTACAACAAAAGTCGTTCCATTGGAACCAACTGGGGGCAAATCAGAATTCTGAAACCTTTATGCACATCTAGAGATATTACCTGAGCACATTAGCATAGATTAGATGTTTCAAATTAAATACCCTAGGAGCCTTTCTGTGAAAACTAATTTTCTAACAGTAAAAGTGGTTTCACTGGAACCACCTGATGCCAAATCAAAATTCCGAAACCTTCATGTACATCTAGAGATGTTACCTGAACACCTTAACATAGTTTAAACGTTTCAAATTCTATACCCTAGGAGCCTTTTGATGAAAACTGATTTTCAAATGATAAAAGTGGTTCCACTGGAACCACCTGGGGCCAAATCAAAATTCCGAAACCTTTCTGCACATCTAGAGATGTCAACTGAACACCTCAGCATAGTTTTAGCATTTCGAATTAAACACCCTAGGAGCCTTTCGATGAAAACTGATTTTCTATCGATAAAAGTGGTCCCATTGGAACCACCTGGGGCCGAACCAAAATTGAGAAACCTTCATGCACATCTACAGATGCTACCTGAAAACATTAGCATAATTTATACGTTTTGAATTAAATACCCTAGGAGCCTTTCGGTGAAAACGGAATTCTAACGATAAAAGTGGTTCCACTGGAACCACCTGTGGCCAAATTAGAATTCCGAAACCTTTATGCACATCTAGAGACATTACTTGAACACAGTAGCATAGTTTTAACGTTTCAAATCAAATACCCTAGGAGCCTTTCGATGAAAACTGATTTTCTAACAATAAAAGTCGTTCCACTGGAACCACCTGGGGCCAAATCAAAATTCCAAAACCTTCTTGCACATCTAGAGATGTTGCCTGAACAGATTAACATATTTAAATGTTTTGAATTAAATACCCAAGGAGCCTTTTGATGAAAACTTATTTTCCAACGATAAAAGTGGTTCCACTGGAACCACCTGGGGCCAAATCAAAATTCCGAAACCTTCTTGCACATCTAGAGATGTTGCCATAACACATTAGCATAGTTTAAATGTTTCGAATTAAATACCCTAGGAGCCTTTTGCTGAAAACTTATTTTCCAATGATAAAAGTGGTTCCACTGGAACCACCTAGGCTAAATCAAAATTCGGAAACCTTCATGTTCATCTAGAGATATTACCTGAACACCTTAGCATAGTTTAAACATGTCGAATTAAATACCCTAGGAGCCTTTCGATCAAAACTGATTTTCTAACGGTAAAAGTGGTTCTACTAGAACCACCAGTGGCCAAATCAAAATTCCGAAACCTTTATGCACATCTAGAGACGTTACCTGAACACATTAGCATAGTTTAAACGTTTCAAATTAAATACTCTAGGAGCCTTTCGATGAAAACTGATTTTCTAACAATAAAAGTCGATGAAAACTGATTTTCTAATAATAAACGTGGCCCACCGGAAACACTTTGCACAAAATAAAAACTCTGAAACCTTCATCCACATTTAGAGATGCTACCTGAGCACCTTAGCAAAGTTCAAACGTTTTGAATTAAATACCCTACAGGCCTTTTGATGAAAACTCATTTTCCAATAATAAAAGTGGTTCCATCGGAACCACTTGGAGCTAAATCAAAATTCTGAAACATTTATGCACATCTAGAGATGTTATCTGAAGTTCTTAGCATAGTTTAAATGTTTCGAATTAAATACCCTTGGAGCCTTTCGATGAAAACTGAATTCTAACGATAAAAGTGGTTCCACTGGAATCATCTCTGGCCAAATCAGATTTCCAAAACCTTTATGCACATCTAGAGACGTTACCTGAACACATTAGCATAGTTTAAACGTTTCAAAATAAATACCCTAGGAGCCTTTCCATGAAAACTGATTTTCTAACAATAAAAGTCGTTCCACTGAAACCACCTGGGGCCAAATCAAAATTCTGAAACCTTTATGCACATCTAGAGACGTTACCTGAACACATTAGCATAGTTTAAACGTTTCAAATTAAATACTCTAGGAGCCTTTCGATGAAAACTGATTTTCTAACAATAAAAGTCGTTCCACTGAAACCACCTGGGGCCAAATCAAAATTCTGAAACCTTTAAGCACATCTAGAGATGTTACCTGAACACATTAGCATAGTTTAAATGTTTCGAATGAAATACCCTAGGAACCTTTCGATGTAAACTAATTTTGTAATGATAAAAGTGGTTCCACTAGAACCAACAGCGGTCAAATAAAAATTCCAAAACTTTTATGCACATCCAGAGATGCTACCTTAACACATTAGCATAGTTTAAACGTTTCGAATTAAATACCCTACGAGCCATTCGATGAAAATCGATTTTCCAACGATAAAAGTGGTTCCACTGGAACCACCTCGGGCCAGATCAAAATTCTGAAACCTTCTTGCACATCTAGAGATGTTACCTGAACACCATAGCATACTTTAAGCGTTTCGAATTAAATACCCTAAGAGCCTTTCTATGAAAACTGATTTTCTAATGATAAAAGTGGTTCCACTGGAACCAAATCGGCCAAATCAAAATTCTGAAACCTTCTTGCACATCTAGAGATGTTGCCTGAACAGATTAGCATTTTTAAATGTTTCGAATTAAATACCCAAGGAGCCTTTTGAAGAAAACTTATTTTCCAACGATAAAAGTGGTTCCACTGGAACCACCTGGGGCCAAATCAAAATTCCGAAACCTTCTGGCACATCTAGAGATGTTGCCATAACACATTAGCATAGTTTAAATGTTTCGAATTAAATACCCTAAGAGCCTTTCTATGAAAACTGATTTTCTAATGGTAAAAATGGTTCCACTGGAACCAAAAGCGGCCAAATCAAAAATCTGAAACGTTTATGCACATCTAGAGATGTTACCTTAACACATTAGCATAGTTTAAACGTTTCGAATTAAATACCATAGGAGCCTTTCGATGAAAACTGATTTTCTTACAACAAAAGTCGTTCCATTGGAACCAACTGGGGGCAAATCAGAATTCTGAAACCTTTATGCACATCTAGAGATATTACCTGAGCACATTAGCATAGATTAGATGTTTCAAATTAAATACCCTAGGAGCCTTTCTGTGAAAACTAATTTTCTAACAGTAAAAGTGGTTTCACTGGAACCACCTGATGCCAAATCAAAATTCCGAAACCTTCATGTACATCTAGAGATGTTACCTGAACACCTTAACATAGTTTAAACGTTTCAAATTCTATACCCTAGGAGCCTTTTGATGAAAACTGATTTTCAAATGATAAAAGTGGTTCCACTGGAACCACCTGGGGCCAAATCAAAATTCCGAAACCTTTCTGCACATCTAGAGATGTCACCTGAACACCTCAGCATAGTTTTAGCATTTCGAATTAAACACCCTAGGAGCCTTTCGATGAAAACTGATTTTCTATCGATAAAAGTGGTCCCATTGGAACCACCTGGGGCCGAACCAAAATTGAGAAACCTTCATGCACATCTACAGATGCTACCTGAACACATTAGCATAATTTATACGTTTTGAATTAAATACCCTAGGAGCCTTTCGATGAAAACGGAATTCTAACGATAAAAGTGGTTCCACTGGAACCACCTGTGGCCAAATTAGAATTCCGAAACCTTTATGCACATCTAGAGACATTACTTGAACACAGTAGCATAGTTTTAACGTTTCAAATCAAATACCCTAGGAGCCTTTCGATGAAAACTGATTTTCTAACAATAAAAGTCGTTCCACTGGAACCTCCTGGGGCCAAATCAAAATTCCAAAACCTTCTTGCACATCTAGAGATGTTGCTTGAACAGATTAACATATTTAAATGTTTTGAATTAAATACCCAAGGAGCCTTTTGATGAAAACTTATTTTCCAACGATAAAAGTGGTTCCACTGGAACCACCTGGGGCCAAATCAAAATTCCGAAACCTTCTTGCACATCTAGAGATGTTGCCATAACACATTAGCATAGTTTAAATGTTTCGAATTAAATACCCTAGGAGCCTTTTGCTGAAAACTTATTTTCCAGTGATAAAAGTGGTTCCACTGGAACCACCTAGGCTAAATCAAAATTCGGAAACCTTCATGTTCATCTAGAGATGTTACCTGAACACCTTAGCATAGTTTAAACATGTCGAATTAAATACCCTAGGAGCCTTTCGATCAAAACTGATTTTCTAACGGTAAAAGTGGTTCTACTAGAACCACCAGTGGCCAAATCAAAATTCCGAAACCTTTATTCACATCTAGAGACGTTACCTGAACACATTAGCATAGTTTAAACGTTTCAAATTAAATACTCTAGGAGCCTTTCGATGAAAACTGATTTTCTAACAATAAAAGTCGATGAAAACTGATTTTCTAATGATAAACGTCGCCCACCGGAAACACTTTGCACAAAATAAAAACTCTGAAACCTTCATCCACATTTAGAGATGCTACCTGAGCACCTTAGCAAAGTTCAAACGTTTTGAATTAAATACCCTACAAGCCTTTTGATGAAAACTCATTTTCCAATAATAAAAGTGGTTCCATCGGAACCACTTGGAGCTAAATCAAAATTCTGAAACATTTATGCACATCTAGAGATGTTATCTGAAGTTCTTAGCATAGTTTAAATGTTTCGAATTAAATACCCTTGGAGCCTTTCGATGAAAACTGAATTCTAACGATAAAAGTGGTTCCACTGGAATCATCTCTGGCCAAATCAGATTTCCAAAACCTTTATGCACATCTAGAAACGTTACCTGAACACATTAGCATAGTTTAAACGTTTCAAAATAAATACCCTAGGAGCCTTTCCATGAAAACTGATTTTCTAACAATAAAAGTCGTTCCACTGAAACCACCTGGGGCCAAATCAAAATTCTGAAACCTTTATGCACATCTAGAGACGTTACCTGAACACATTAGCATAGTTTAAACGTTTCAAATTAAATACTCTAGGAGCCTTTCGATGAAAACTGATTTTCTAACAATAAAAGTCGATGAAAACTGATTTTCTAATGATAAACGTGGCCCACCGGAAACACTTTGCACAAAATAAAAACTCTGAAACCTTCATCCACATTTAGAGATGCTACCTGAGCACCTTAGCAAAGTTCAAACGTTTTGAATTAAATACCCTACAAGCCTTTTGATGAAAACTCATTTTCCAATGATAAAAGTGGTTCCATCGGAACCACTTGGAGCTAAATCAAAATTCTGAAACATTTATGCACATCTAGAGATGTTATCTGAAGTTCTTGGCATAGTTTAAATGTTTCGAATTAAATACCCTTGGAGCCTTTCGATGAAAACTGAATTCTAACGATAAAAGTGGTTCCACTGGAATCATCTCTGGCCAAATCAGATTTCCAAAACCATTATGCACATCTAGAGACGTTACCTGAACACATTAGCATAGTTTAAACGTTTCAAAATAAATACCCTAGGAGCCTTTCCATGAAAACTGATTTTCTAACAATAAAAGTCGTTCCACTGAAACCACCTGGGGCCAAATCAAAATTCTGAAACCTTTAAGCACATCTAGAGATGTTACCTGAACACATTAGCATAGTTTAAATGTTTCGAATGAAATACCCTAGGTACCTTTCGATGTAAACTAATTTTGTAATGATAAAAGTGGTTCCACTAGAACCAACAGCGGTCAAATAAAAATTCCAAAACTTTTATGCACATCCAGAGATGCTACCTTAACACATTAGCATAGTTTAAACGTTTCGAATTAAATACCCTACGAGCCTTTCGATGAAAATCGATTTTCCAACGATAAAAGTGGTTCCACTGGAACCACCTGGGGCCAGATCAAAATTCTGAAACCTTCTTGCACATCTAGAGATGTTACCTGAACACCATAGCATACTTTAAGCGTTTCGAATTAAATACCCTAAGAGCCTTTCTACGAAAACTGATTTTCTAATGATAAAAGTGGTTCCACTGGAACCAAATCGGCCAAATCAAAATTCTGAAACTGTTATGCACATCTAGAGATGTTACCTTAACACATTAGCATAGTTTAAACGTTTCGAATTAAATACCATAGGAGCCTTTCGATGAAAACTGATTTTCTTACAACAAAAGTCGTTCCACTGGAACCACCTGGGGGCAAATCAAAATTCTGAAACCTTTATGCACATCTAGATATATTACCTAAGCACATTAGCATAGATTAGATGTTTCAAATTAAATACCCAAGGAGCCTTTCGATGAAAACTAATTTTCTAACAATAAAAGTGGTTTCACTGGAACCACTTGATGCCAAATCAAAATTCCGAAACCTTCATGTACATCTAGAGATGTTACCTGAACACCTTAGCATAGTTTAAACGTTTCAAATTCTATACCCTAGGGGCCTTTCGATGAAAACTGATTTTCTAACGATAAAAGTGGTTCCACTGGATCCACCTGGGGCCAAATCAAAATTCCAAAACCTTCATGCACATCCAGAGATGTTACCTTAACACATTAGCATAGTTTAAACGTTTTGTATTAAATACCCAAGGAGCCTTTCGATGAAAACTGATTTTCCAACGATAAAGCTGGTTCCACCGGAACCACTTGGGGCCAAATCAAAATTCCGAAACCTTCATGTTCATCTGGTGGTGTTACCTGAACACCTTAGCGTAGTTCATCCACATTTAGAGATGCTACCTGAGCACCCTAGCAAAGTTCAAACGTTTCAAATTAAATACCATAAGAGCCTTTCGATCAAAACTGATATTCTAATGATAAAAATGGTTCGAATGTAACCAAAATTTCGAAACCTTCATGTACATCTAGAGATGTTACCTGAACACCTTAGCATAGATAGTTTAAACATTTCAAATTAAATGCCCTAGGAGCCTTTTGATGAAAACTAATTTTCCAACAATAAAAGTGGTTCCACCGGAGCCACTTAGGCCCAAATAAAAATTCCGAAACCTTCATACACATCTAGAGATGTTACTTGAACACCTTAGCATAGTTTAAATATTTCGAATAAATACCCTAGGAGCCTTTTGACGAAAACTGATTTTCTAACAATAAAAGTGGTTCCACTGGAACTTCCTGGTGCCAAATTAAAATTCCGAAACCTTCATGCACACCTAGAGATTTTACCTGAACACATTAGCATAATTTAAACATTTCGAATTAAATACACTAGGATCCTTTCGATGAAAACTGATTTCTAATGATAAACGTGGTTTCACCGGAAACACTTTGCACAAAATAAAAATTCCGAAACGTTCATCCACATTTAGAGATGCTACCCGAGCACCTTAGCGAAGTTCAAAGGTTTTGAATTGAATACCCTAGGAGCCTTTCGATGAAAACTGATTTTCTAATGATAAACATGGTTCCACCGGATACGCTTTGCACAAAATAAAAAATCCGAAACCTTTGTCCACATTTACAGATGCTACCTGAGCACCTTAGCAAAGTTCAAACGTTTTGAATTAAACACCTTAGGAGCCTTTCGATGAAAACTGATTTTCTGGCGATAAAAGTGGTTCCAGTGTAAACACCTGGGGCCAAATTAAAATTCTGAAACGTTTATGCACATCTAGAGATGTTACCTGAACACATCAGCATAGTTTAAACGTTTCGAATTAAATACCCTAGGAGCCTTTCGATGAAAACTGATTTTCAAATGATAAAAGTGGTTCCACTGGAACCACCTGGGGCCAAATCAAAATTCCGAAACCTTTATGCACATCTAGAGATGTTACCTGAACACCTTAGCATAGTTTTAGCATTTCGAATTAATCACCCTAGGAGCCTTTCGATGAAAACTGATTTTCTATCGATAAAAGTGGTCCTATTGGAACCACCTGGGGCCGAATCAAAATTCAGAAACCTTCATGCACATCTACAGATGCTACCTGAACACATTAGCATAGTTTAAACGTTTTGAATTAAATACCCTAGGAGCCTTTCGATGAAAACGGATTTTCCAACAATAAAATGGTTCCAACAGAACCACTTGAGGCCAAATCAAAATTCCGAAACCTTCATGCACATCTGGATATGTTACATGAACATCTTAGCATAGTTTTAACGTTTCGAATTAAATACGGTAGGAGGCTTTCGATGAAAACTGGTTTTCTAAGGATAAAAGTGGTTCCACGGGAACCACTTGGGGGCCAAATCAAAATTCCGAAACCTTCATGCACATCTGGAGTTGCTAACTGAGCACCTTAGCATAGTTTAAATGTTTCGAATTGAATACCCTAGGAGTCTTTCGGGGGTGTGACCTATGTACGGACGGACATAAGGACGTAGGGGACGGAGATAATGACAATATCCCCGCATTTTTTAAAATGCGGGGATAATAATGTTGAAGATTATTGTGTACACTGCTTGGGGCCTATTATCATTCTGTATGACGGGGAATACAAAGATTGAAAATAGTGGGGGCTTCCTTCTTTTCCACATGTCGGGTAGTACGACAGTTATTATAATGTTGAAATTTATTGTATACACAACGTGGGGTTTGATGTCATTCTATATGATGGGGGTACAATAGTTACAATAATGTTGAAAACCCTTGTATACATAACTTTGGACTTATTGTCATTCTGTAGGATGGGCGTACAGTTTATTTAAATAAATAGTTACATAATATTGAAAATAATAACGTTGAGAATTGTTGTATACACAACTTGAGGCCTATTGTTATACTATATGAGGAGGATGCTGCATACAATAATTTTCAACATCACCGTAACTATTAAACAAATAGCCACAATAATGTTGAAAACCACTGTATACATAACTTGGGGCCTACCATTATTCTATATGATGGGATTTCAACACTTATAATAATGTTGAAAATTATTGAATACACAACTTGGGACTGACTGTTATTTTATAAGGCAGAGAGAGAGTACAATAGCTATAATGCTGTTGAGAATTGTTGTATAAACAACTCGGGGCCTACTGCTATTTTATATGGTGGGGGTACAACACTTACAATGATGTTGAAAATCATATTATATATATTTATATTTTCAACAAAAAGACAGTTGAGGCTTGCACTGTAACAACTGGTGAATGATTTGAATTGATTTCAGCGATAGTTGGGTGTCTGACAAGCACACATTCCACGTACTGAGCTGTAGAAGACATGGACGGTCAGTGCAAGACCTCAATATCTTGTAAATCCTCGGTTCGCGAGACAAGCGCGGATCCGACGTGGCATACTCCTCACCGAAAGTCCAATATCAGCTTGACTGATGTTATTCCATTCTTCCTGCAGTGCAGCGGCGAGTTCCTGGACATTGGTAGGGAGCTGTTGGCGTTGTCGAACGCGCCTGCCAAGCATATCCCAGAAGGGCTCGATTGGTGAAAGGTCTGGACTTACTGCTGGCCAAGGCAGTGAGGAAATGTTCAGTTTCTGGATGAACTCTGTAGCGACACGGGTCATGTGTGCTCTTGCGTTGTCATCTTGGAAAATGAATCGACGGCCATGACGTCGCGCAAATGGCACCACATGAGCTGTTAACATGTTGTCGCGGTGGTACTGCCTTGTGACATGCACTTAAATGACCTATAATGCTGTTCTGCTTGCCATGGTTATGCCGATCCTCACACCATAACCGATCCACCATCAAAACGATCGTGCTGCCTAACGCTGACGTAACCTACGCCATGGCATCGTATGTACCGCCGCCGCCACGCTCTGTTTCGCCTGTCGTGGAAATTGAGAGTGAACCTCGATTCACCGGAAAACATGACTTTTCTCCACCGACGATTGTCCCAGCGCTGTCGTGCTCCACACCAATTACGCCTTGCTGCGATGTGACGTTCAATCAAACATGGAATTTCTCAAGTTCGCCGAGCGACCAAATTCCAGCTGTCTAGGCGATTTCGGATAATCTGACCACTGACTCTCACATCTGTCGCTCGGTGCAGCTGCTGTCCAATTTCTGAGGCACTTTGATGGCGGTCACGTTATGCTGTGGTTCGGATGAAACGATCCTGGTTAGAGATGTCTCCCTTGGACGACCTGACTGACGTCTGTCATCAACATTGCCTTCTGACGGTAGCGTGACCACAGCCTGCTATGATGTTCGGGGTGGTGTAAAACAAGAATGACAACGCAGCGTTGCTGTGAGTGGCAACTGGGTTTCCAGGTGATGTTGGGAATCTCATAGAAATCGATCTTTTTATATCCGATTGCTGTGGGGAATCATTTTGGCAGCTGCAGTCACTCCGGTGAGGTGGATGTCCTTCGGCGTTCTTTTGTTGCACTGGTAGGTCGGTGAAGAGCGATCAACTGGGGCAGCATTTTTCACCCTTGACAACCAAGATATATTATGACAATTAAGGAATATTATTTCGAACCGGTGTTCTACAAAATAATAAGTAAGCTTGCGAAACAACTAAATCCTTTATGTAAAGGAGACCACGTGCGCAAACTAATATCCACTTATACGGAATACCTGTTACAAATGATGATCGGTGAAATAGATATTTCAAAGTTTCAGGCAAAATATGGAAAACATAAGGTTAGGCTATTATCTTACAAAATAATAATAGTTTCTGTGACTTGCGTGATAATCTGTATAATTCATTCACACACATTACAGATATTTTTAATAAGTACTTACATGAAATTCGAAAAACTCAATTTAAATATATGGACACAACAAATCCTAGTGTGTGCCTTATTCACACCGTCCAATCGATTCCACGCTGTGACATGCGATACGGCACTGTGCTGTTGCGTTCGGGCACTGTGACGTGCAAATTGGTATATTTATCAGCAAAGCTCTGAAAACGATTATTAAAAAAAATGGAAAGATATGAAGCTGAGTTATTAAACCTACCAGTTAGACTGATATTAACCGCCCCATCCCATTAATTCGATGATGCTGATGAACACTGTATCCAAAAAATAAGGTGCACAAAATGCCAGGGTATATCTTATGAGCTTCCCTGGTCGACCCGATTAGTATGATACATTTCCGCTGTGGCACCTAGAAATGATCTGTTTTAACATACAACTATCCACCCAACCCAAGTAAATCACCCAGAGTGCTACTTAGCCTATTCCAAAATAGTCTCAGAAACGCCTGTCAAAGTAGACCACTGGGTTCGAAAAAATGGCAACGGTGCTGTGAAGATGACGAAAACCATGCTATGATGTGGCGCATTTTCTCAGCTGAGTGGATCTTTGCATTTAAAAAAAAATTTGAGCGCGTTTTTCAGTTTTTTATCGGTCTTCCTGGGTCTGTGTGTGTTTTTTTTACTTTGCCGTAGAATTAACTGCCATTTTCCACCGATGACCAGTCACGTCACTCCTTTTAGTCACCTACCCGCATGCTCCTATGGTTTTGTTTGATCCTCTATTATTGCTGGGCGTGGTGCCGATCTAGACATAGGAAACAGAAAGTACAGTAACTGCGGCTTAATAGTAGTACCCTCGATGTCTTCACATTGCTTTGACGCGACTCTTGAATGTTGAGACCAAGTAATATATAATGCTCTGTTAACAAATGTCTTTATATGTAAAAACATTTTATATATGTTAACGCCGCTTTTGGCGAGACTTCATTGACCGTCAACATGAAGCATAGTTTTCTAAAAATAAAAAAATAAAAACTAGTGGAGCCAAAAAATTACCAAAGAAATTTCTAACAGTCACTCATATAATTTTCTTGCAGGCAAAGTGAGAATAAGCTAATTTCTGCAAGTACATTATGTTGGCCAGAGAAAGTTTTCTTTGTCTCCGGCCACTTGGATTTTTATCAACTTTGACTATGACAAATAGGATGTTTTGACAATAGAATATTCGATCTTCCTTAAGGTAGGCCTATGAGCACATTTGCGAAAAAATTAGCAAAATCAGCTCAGCAGGTAGATTATGTTTGTTTACTAATATGCGGACTATATTAAAATGTGCATATATGTTATTTTACTAATGTCTGCAGACCCATCATAATTTTTATTCCCCCCGACTAAAGTCGGGTGGCATATAGTGATTGAAGTTTGCGTGTGACCATGTGTGTGTCCGTGTGTGTGTGTGTGTGTGTGTGTGTGTGTGTGTGTGTGTGTGTGTGTGTGTGTCCAAGCCAATAACCCGAAAACGGTTAGGGACACAGTCATCAAACATCACACAATTATAAAGGACCATCGGAGGAAGTGTCACACGCCATAGCTGGGTTCGACCTTCAAGGTCAAGGTCACATTTCAAGGTCACACTAAAAATCGGTCAGTATTCGTGTCTCAGCCATAACTCAGAAACGAATTATAGTACAGTTGTTAAACTTTTTACAAATGTTAAGAACAGTCAGAAGGTGTGTTGCGTGTAATAGTTTCCGCCGCATCTGCAAGGTGAAGGTCACAATTGACCTTCATATGTTCAGGGTCACAAATCGTGTCTCAAGCATAACTCCAAAACTATTAGAGCTACAATCATCTAACTTCGCTCAACTATAAAGAACAATGGGTGGATGTGTCACACACCACAACCAGGTCCGTAAGGTCAAGGTCACATTTCAAGGTCACACTGAAAATCATCAATATTCGTGTCTCAGCCATAACTCAGAAACGAATCATATTACAATTGTTAAACTTTTTACAAATGTTAAGGACAGTCAGAAGGTTTGTCGCGTATAAAAGTTTCCGCCGCATCTGCAAGGTGAAGGTCACAAGTGGGGGGGGGGGGGCATGTGTTACCTTAGTAACATTTTCCTTGTTATGTATACTATTCACTTCTCCGTTCTCCTTTTGTTACAGGAAAAGGAAGCTCAGATTCGGTTAGGTCATCCTTGTGGAAACACATTTTTGTGCTTCAAGTATTCATTAATGTTTTGATTTGAGGGATTTACCTTACCTATCCCACCGACAATTGGATCTATGGTATCTTACTATTGCAAATATCAATTAATTTTCTCGGTTGATTAATACATTCGTGCTTTATTAATCCCCACGGTTTCTGCGTGAAGGGGACTATTGGATTGCACTCCGTCTGTCCGCCAGTCCGTTCGTCAGTATGTCCTGTTACCACCTGTATCTCAGAGATACTTTGATGCTTTTGTTTAAAATTTTCAGATTTGATGGGGCATTAGGAAAAATTGTTGCACGTTAATTTTTTCCGAAAAAAATTCAAGATGTCCGACTGGTGGCCATTTTTGTTGGAAATTGCTTGTTGGCTAATTCGTTATAAGCTCAGATACGGCAGCGTATTAGGGTCAGGATCTTTTCATTTAATAAACTGTTTATACAGTTTAATAAACTGTTTTTACAGATTAATAAACTGTATTTACAGTTTAGTAAACTGTATTTACACTTTATTACGAGACTGTTTTTACAGTTTATTACGAGACTGTTTTAACAGTTTATTAGGAGACTGTTTTTACAGATTAATAAACTGTATTTACAGTTTAGTAAACTGTATTTACAGTTTATTACGAGACTGTTTTTACAGTTTATTACGAGACTGTTTCAACAGTTTATTAGGAGACTGTTTTTACAGATTAATAAACTGTATTTACAGTTTAGTAAACTGTATTTACAGTTTATTACGAGACTGTTTTTACAGATTATTACGAGACTGTTTTTACAGTTTATTACGAGACTGTTTTTACAGATTAATAAACTGTATTTACAGTATAGTAAACTGTATTTACAGTTTATTACGAGACTGTTTTTACAGTTTATTACGAGACTGTTTTTACAGATTAATAAACTGTATTTACAGTTTAATAAACTGTATTTACAGTTTATTACGAGACTGTTTTTACAGTTTATTAGAAGACTGTTTTTACAAATTAATTAGCCATTCGACTATTGGTTAGTAGTATAGCATGTACCCGTTCGTGCGATCTTACCCGGACTTTTGGGGAAGCTGTTATTGTTAAATTCACATAGGAACCGGACTTTTTGGGTTGCAACCTGACCAAATCCTGCACGCTATGTACGTACTGCATATATAGTATGCTATGACATGTGCAGTGATATATGTACACACAGGGCTATGGATATATAGTGTGGGGTATGATGGAAATTAATGGTGAAGGTTGTGTTTCTCGAGAAAAAAATTCCAGCGAAATGGTTGACGTTGCTATGGACGTCGTGACGTCATTATGCGCACCATGACGTCAGAAAACGTTGACCGCTGTTGTTGAACCATATACAATGTGGTATGACATCTTTCGGGTCAGGGTGTGTCGGGGTTCTCGTACTTGACTGATATCGTAGTATAGTAAGGGTGGTATATACCCCTTTAGGTATACTATTAGCCATTGGTACTACTAATCAACCTTCATGTTATCCTACAACTGGTGTAGATAGCACGTAATGCTAGGTTAACCAGTATTGTCGGGTGGGGTAATGCATGGTCATCGTCTCGTGCGGTATTGCGAAATAGTCCTTGGTGATTTGGATTTGCAGTATAGTATGGGCGTAATATATCATTGTAGATCCCATCTTAATCCTCGTTGTATCAGCCTGCCGATTGCTTTGTACTATTCTATGACTGATATAGGTAGTACGTAATGCTAGGTTAACCAGTGTTGTGGGTTGGGGTAATGCATGGTCGTCGTCTCGTGTGGTATTGCGAAATAGTCCTTGGTGGTTTGGATTTGTAGTATAGTATTATAGATTCCATCTTAATCTTTGCTGTATCAAACTACCGATTGCTTTGAACTGTCCTATGACTGATATAGGGAGTATGTAATGCTGGGCCAGGCGGTATTGTAGGATGGGCGGTGGTAATGCATGGTCGCCTAGTATGGAAGTATGGGATGTTCGCTCCTCACCCTAGGGGTCCCATGTTAGCCCTTCGAACTATTAATCCACCTAATGCTTCAACTTATCCTCTGACTGGTATAGATAGTACGTATCGCTAGAACAACCAGTATTGTGGGTAGGGGTAAGGCCTGGTAGTTTAGAACGGTAGCAGCACCATTATCTACCTAAGACGGTGTGCTGACCCACAGGTGGTACAGGTATTGCGTAATGATAGGCCATGCAGTATTGTTGAGTAGGGGTAATCCATTGTTGTCTTGTTAGGAAGTAAAGGACGTTTTTTTATATCCCTGTTGGTTCAACTTTTCCCTTGGTACTAGTAATCGACCTAATGCTTCATGTTATCCTATGGCTGGTATTGGTGGAACGTAATGCTAGGAGAAGAGCTATTGTGGGCGGGGGTAATGTCTTCTGTAGTGCAGTAGAATAGCATGGGCGGTATATACCGACTTAGGTCCCATGTTAACCATTGGAACAACAATCCACCTGGGCTGGTGTGCTATCCCATATATGGTATAGGTTGTATGAAATGTACTGCTGTGTGGTGTATAGTTGGTTTCCAGTCTCCTAGCATGGTATGGATGGTTCTTTGACATTCTAAGACTTGGCCTAGGGTAGAGGTAATATGTGGCAGTTAGCAAGCCTAAAGTAGTGCTTCAAATCAGCAGTAATGGTAGAAGGGGATAAGAAGATTATAGGATACGGTACTACAGTACAAGCTAGTCATAGGACGGAAGGCTGAAACCGATCGTAAGACCACCTTATAGGAGCTATATAGGGCTTGGAATCTCACTTATGGAATCCCGCTTATAGAATACCTTTTATTGAATCCCTACGGAATCCCTTTTTGAAAAAGTCTAGCTTTCTGCTCTACTTTTTCCCGAGCTGAAGATAAGAGTCGAATGTGGATGCACTCGTTCGACTCATTACTCTGTGGCTTATTTGCTCGATGGGATTGTAGTTGTTCGTTCAATTGGAGATAGTTAGCAAGCCTGTAGAAGTGCTACAAGTCAAATAGTAATAGTACAAAAAACTAATGGTACAAAGCAGCGAGGGTGGTAGAAGATTATAGTATTGGATGACTACGAACGAGGCAAGTTAAAGAACAGAAAGTTGAAGACAAGTTGGAAACAAATGGCAAGGCTATCTGTTTAGGAACTGTGTTCGAGCTTCAGCGCGTAAAGGTTAAATGAGGTGATCGACTCTTCTCGGGGGTGGGTCTGAGGGTCAACAAAAACTCATATTCTAGAAAGGTTTCGTGTGATACATCATTTTAAGGTCTCAATGCGTGTGGTCCGAATATTTGTTATTTGTCCCTCCCCGAGAGGATGGGGCTGAGGGGCATAAAGAAATTCAAGGTTGACAAGCGATACATCATTTTAAAGGTCTAGAAGCGTGTAGTCCGAATATTTGGTATTTTCCATCCCCGAGAGGGGTGGGGGGGGGGGGGGAGTTTGCTGGGGGCATATAAAATTCAAGTTATAGAAAGGTTGGCATGTGATACATCATTTTAAAGGTCTTGACGCATGTAGTCCGAATATTTGGTATTTACGTCTATCCGAGGGGGCTCTGGGGTGGGGCCTCAAAACTTAAGTTTCAGAAAGGTTGTCGGGTGATTTATCATTTTAAGGTCTCGACTTGAATATTTTGAATATAAAGTATCCGACCCTCCCCGATAGGGTGGGGCTGAGGGGTGGGGGCCTCAAACCCCATGTTTTAGAAAGGTAGTCATGTGATACATCATTTTAAAGTTCACGACTTGAATATTTCGCATTTGAAGTATCCGACCATCCCTGAGTGGGTGGGGGCCGAAGGTGCGGCCTCAAAACTCAAGTTTTAGGACGGTAGGCGTGTGATACATCATTTTAAAGGTCTCGACTTGAATACTTCGAATATGAAGTATCCAGCATTCCCGATGGGATGGAACCGAGGGGTGGGTTTCAAAACTTAAGGTTTAGAAAGGTAGTCGTGCAAATGCGAACGACACACTCTTCAGCATGTGACAATGTGTGAATCCGTGTACTGTTTTAGCTGTTTTTTTAAGTGTTTCTCAAAGGATTTCATTGATTTAGAGGTGATGTCTCGTATGTGAAACAGTCCAAATTGACAGAAGATGCAAAAACATTGTCAGGACACCTGAGGCCCCGAAAGGCCTGGGCTGACGTGGGGTTATTTAGTCCCGCTGATGAAATTGCGGGAAAATTAGACCGATGTGGAGAGTCGGAATCCTAGTGCCGCGAACTCGGCGCTGGGAGCTGAGTTCGACCGGCGCTGTGATTTCGTTTCTCCTCTGCCAGATTGGCCTAAGGTAGGTTCGATTTCCGTTAGGTGTGATTCCTAATCACTTCAGGCTGTGTAATGGAAAGAATGATTTAAAGTAACGATTCTTTTATTTACACATAAAAATAAAGCCGTTTCAATATTTCAACAATCAACAATTCGATTCTTTTCACAGAAAATGGGTTGCTAGGGTTAAATAATTCTCAACAATTATATAGTCATGCCATAGCCCTGTGCTGGCACTATAGTCTACACACTGGAAATGTTACTACCGTGAGCTCGCCATAAGAGCTTCACAAATCTGAAATTATATAACGGAGAGCTCGCCATAAGAGCTTCACAAATCTGAAATGTTATTACCGTGAGCTCGCCATAAGAGCTTCACCCGCTTAGGCTCAAATGTCAACGTCTGCGCGTAACTGTACCTCTGGCTGTCGGAGGGTACCGACCAGCAATGTTTGTCATCTATAAAGCCACCGTACTTCTGATTTGGGTCAGATATTGTCTACTCATACCTCATGTGCCTTTTGAAAGTTGTCCGTGAAAGTCCTATTGAAATGTTCACTGTTCCTGGTTTCCCTTCCCGAGAGAAACTCCCTGTGTATCTCTTAAAACACAAGGGGCAAAGCCACGCACGCTCGCCTCTCACACCTTTTTACAATCTACCCATCATGTTCAAGACTACAAAACTGTACCCTAGTGGTCGTGGGGCTCATGACCGGGCTCATGCGTCGGCCATGTCGATTCCCACGACACACACGCCACCACATGCTCCCGTCTTGCGGGTTTACATATGGAGAGTAGCCTTATCTTTAGATTTGCAGCACTCTCTCTCTCTCTCTCTCTCTCTAATACTATATATTTACACCTAAACATACAGATTTTTATACACATTCGCCCATTTTGCAAACAGTTCACTTGGCACTCACTCCGACGAGTAACACCGTCCGCGCCTTTGCGTCAGATGGGTTAATTCCAACGGAGTGCAACTTCACCTCCCATTCCCCTATGTCTTGTGAAGGGGCAAACGACCCCTGCATTATGTTGAGCATCACCCTCGCAAAGCTCAACCAGGAGATTAAAATTGTGCCTCACACACTCACACATTCAACACACAGATTTCCCAACCGCGCCTTTGCGACAGACGAGGTTAGTGTGCCTCACATTCCCAACAAGCTCTCGTCAATAAAAACAAGCGCGGTTTCCCCGGGCTTTAACACCGGGTTTGTGCACCCCACACTTACAAAACTCGACACACAGGCTCCCCGTCCACGCACACTCGCGACGGACGGGGCAGTGTATCTCACATTCGCACTCACAACCAACTCTAGTCAGCAGTCAGAGCAATAATAATATTAAAATAAAAAAGTTTCTTCCGGGCTTTAACACCGGGTTTACGAAACTCATCACCTCATCCACAAAAATATCTGCAACTGGAGCCCCTGTCCCAGACACCAGGCCCACAGCCACCCAACTATTGCTTCTTCATAACCACCAACCATTGGTAGGGGCCCGGTTCCCAGTATCCCCTTGGGTAACCCTTGACACACCCCTACTTCTCGCCCCGTTATTTCTACGGGTATTCCATCAGGGTCCCCATACCCTGTCATTGTCGCATTCCCAAGAGCTTCCCTTGGCGTTATATCCCCCAGGCTCACTCGTCCCGTGGTTACCTTCGTTCGAACGACACTGGCCGCCCTTGGCCCTTGTGCCGTCGACCCCCGGTCCATTGCGACGACTTCTTGCGCACCTTGGGCGCTGTGCGCCCCCGGCACTCACTACGTGGTCTCCGCCACCTAGGATGCTTCTCCTTTGGTTTGTGGACCCTTTCCTCGGCCCCCTGGGCGCCCGCCTTAGCGGTCCCATCCACTTTAACACCCTTAACTTGTGTTGATCCGTGCCCTCTCAATTCTGGGGAAGTTTGCCCAGCCATTTGCGTGCATGGGTCTGGCCTCCCCTCTCCACACGGGTGACACCGACTTCTTGGGCGCTCAACTCCCCCACATAAATTTGCTTGAGGGTCTTTCCTCAATGACCCCATTGGGTTCCCTCGCTGTTTGGCGTTTAGCCTGGACCGCCTGCGGCCCCTTCTCCCTAATTGGACAGGAGTCGTCCCTCCTGAAACTTTCCGACATTTCGTCGTGTAGGGGCCATCCCCTGGACCATCGGATTGGTTCCCTCTGGGAACCTTCCCTTCCTTACTCGGTACGTTACCGAGTGCAACCGCCGGGGGTCCTTGCCCACCGACTTGAACTTCCTTTGCCCTCGTTGGGCCCTCACTTGGCCCACTATCCCTGGACCACAACTTATCAGGGTTTGCCGTCACCCCTGGGATATTACCTATAACCAGGTCATAGACAGGCGATTCAATGCACATGGCTTCCACATCGCCACAATAAAATGGGGTATCCACAGTTATCCTCGCGATGGGGAACCTTCTAGCGGTCCCATCAAAATACACAAATGGTCACGACCCAACAATTGCTTGTTGTCAACGAGTTGCCTTCTAACCGCTACAGAGGAGCACCCAGAATCCCGGAGCAGACGGATCTCCCTTTGTCCCACGTACCCTTGGTACACTGGCATATTAACCTTCTCCTGCGAAGTTGTGAGCCTCTCACACATGCCACTTATTATCGGGACAACCTCCCCGCCTTCCAGCCTTAATTCTCCCTTTTGTATACATTCCCGGATGGGACTATGTTCTGGACCGATAGTTTGACAGAACGCTGCCGTCTGTCTGCTTTGCCCTGGATCTACGCGGTCACCTTGCTTCTAAGCCCTTGTTGCTGCGTCCCCGGCCCCCTGCTGAGGTGGTCTAATGTTCCCAGTGGTCCTAACCTGCTTCTGCCAGCAGTCCCTGGCAATATGACCCCGCTTGTTGCAGATAAAACAAGTTGTGTCTTTGGGGGCGTTCCCATTCCTGCTGGCCTGCGACGCAGGCGGATTGGGGTGGTGTTGCCTTACGGGTGTCATTGCCAACCTGTTTGCCCACCCCTTGCCGATTTGGGTGCGTTTACACTCCCCCTGTGGGCCTCGATGCAGCGTTCTGCCACAGTTGCCATCTCATCATAGGTGGGCGGACCCCTTTCCTTGATGAACAGGCCCAACTCCTTGGAGCATGTAGTTAAAAACTGCTCCCGGAGAAATAGATCTCGCAGGGCTCCATAAGACTCATTCACTTCTGCGAGATCAGCCCAGCGGTCAAAGTACCGCCTAGCTCGGGCAAAATACTGAGGTACTGTTTCTCCCTTCTCCTCCTTAATTTCTCGGAACTTGGTCCAGAATCCTTCTTCAGTGAGCTGGTATCTCCGAAGGATGGCATTCTTCAGCTCACTGTAGCCGTTAAGAAGTGCAGGAGGCAGGAGGCGTACTGGTATAAGCCTCAAGGGCGTTACCTGACAACAAAGGGCTCAAGCATATAGCCCATGTGTCTTCTAGCCACATTTGACTGGAGGCAAAACGCTCGAACCTCTCCAAGTACGAGTCCAAGTCATCTGTGTTTTCATTAAAATGAACGAGGTGGGGGCGTGGGGCATGAATTGCTACCCCTGCACTCCCATCCCCTGAGCGCCGAATTTCATTCTCCACATCGGCCCTTGTTCTGAGGAGCTCTAATTCTCTCTCGTGCCTCTGTTGTTCGAGCTCTCGTTCTGCCTCCCTTGCCTCCCTTGCTAATTGGGCTTCCCTCTCTCTCACCTCATTTGCTAATTGCATCTCTCTCTCTCTCTTTTGCCTCCCTATCTAATTGGGCTTCCTTTTCCCTCGCCTCTCTCTCCTCTTTCTCGCGCTCTCTTGCTGCTTGGGCCTCTCTCTCCCTCGCCTCTCTTGCGTCTTTCTCACGCTCTCGTTCTAATTGGGCTTCTCTCTCCCTCGCCCCATTACGTAAGGCAATTTCCTTGGCTTCACGTTTCTACTCATCTTTAACAAACTTCTGAAGTTCGGCCCCCTCAAGCCCCATTTCCTTGCCTAATGATGCCAGTTGGGCGAGGGGTGTAACAACATCCATTTTGATTTTTTCTTTCTATCTTCAACACTCGTCAGAAAGAATGAAAAAGAAAAGAAAGAAAGAAAAAAAATATGGCAATTAATCCTAATTTACCTGTGTAATTTAACGTAATTAAACGCCCCAAATATTCTGAAACCTACCGCAGTTATAGTGGCTATTAAATATCCTCTTGGGGACTACTGCATTGCGATATTAAACCCTTGAACGGCATCATCTGACCGAACGCGTCAAAACGTAAACAGAACCGCCGTTAAAATAAAACAAAATTTCCATATAGCCATTTTTTACCTTTTAGAAATATCCTGGTTAGCGCTCGCCAATCATGTCAGGACACCTGAGGCCCCGTTCCTATTGAAATTTTCACTGTTCCTGGTTGAATTCACGATTCACAAATGCCCCTTTTTGTGCTAGGGCGAGATTGTCACTCACACCGATCTCCAGTCGGTATTACGATGCTTCGATAGCAAAACAAACTACTCCCAACACAATCAGTCTGACGCTTCAAAGGGTTAATACGCACAATACAATTAACCTGCACTTCTGACTATTGCAGGCTGATACCTGCTACTCGACAATCTAAACTTAAACGTTTCACCTTGGGTTTTCCTTCTCAGCGAATTTGGCACTGTCGCCGCCTATCAACCTTAAGCTAAATCAATCGTGGAATGCCCTGTCTGGCGATTCCAGCCGTTTCAGGGTCCTGTGATCGAAGGTACCCCTATGCCAGGAAACAATGTCCGCCTGCCCTGGACTTCACCAACGTGTGTGTGACCCCAAGTGTGTGTCTAATGCTCTGCTCTTCAAGGTATATATATACTTTTTATCCTAAACTATGAGATGGACAGACGCTCATCTGTCCATCTGCCAAAACGGTGAGATATGACGTATATCGAGGCAGAATCAATACAAGTCATCTCGCGCGTGACTTAACGGTGATAGACATCTCACCGCTATCGCCTCGACATTTCAGGGGAGTGGAATATGAAACAATGAATGTTGCCTGAATCCGTGCTTGAACGTATGTCTCACCGTGAGGAACCCGACCGTTTCACTTTTGCAGGGGCGATCCTTATCCCGAAAGGGTATGTGACTTTTCGTCAAAAAGCATGAATCAATTGTGGTTCACTGGAAACAAAAATTTTAATACATATACATATAAATAAATGTGGTAATTTGTGACTTACATGAAATCAAATGAATAAACGTTAATCACCCCTACCCACACAGTTTTCGAGTCACTTGCGGGCCCGCATTCTCTGTTCTTGCTGGTTTTCCTTCCTTCTCGTTGGCGCTTGTTCTTTGGCCGCCTCTTTACTTCACTCTTTCACAGCCGTCGCACTGCCACTAACGTATTGTCACTTTAACGGACGTTCTTACTCTACATGTGACAGAATATCACTCTACAACTGCACTCGCTCGGCCGCTAACGTATTGTCACTTTAGTATGTCGCTTTCCCTCTAACAAGTAACAAAATGTCACTCTTACACTGTCGTCGCACGGCCAGTAGCGTTTTGTCACTTGACTGGACGCTTTTCACTCAAGCAGTCGCCAACAGTGGGGCTAAACTCTCCGTCGCGGCCAAGTCGGTGGCCATTTCTGAATGTAGGATCAGAAATAGGAAGTACGGAGCACAGGGGACTATTAGTATTTAGGAAGACGACATATCTGTTGTAGAAGGCACGACGTACGTACGCAGAGTAGGCTTGCCTGTATGAACATTATTCTGTGATAAACATAGGTGCTCCTATTCTACATATGAGCTCCGCGACTCGCCTACATCACAACGTGTCTATACTTTCGCCCCGATGCGGCACCTCCTCTAAGCATGGGACATCCCCATGTACTCTCAGCGACCCACAGCCTTACACACCTTCAGAGTGGAATGGCTGGAATGAATTTCCCCGATCGATTTTTATTTCGATAGCCAGAACATTAATTCTCATTTTAATTGCTTCTCTTGAACTTGGCCGCTTAGATCTATCTTAATTTAATATTCGCTTTTAAGTTCCTTTAAGTCCTGCATTTCGGTATATCCTGACATTCGTGACAGACCAGATGCATAATATGGGTATGTGTCTAGAACATGTGCGATGTACTGTATTTACAATAATTACCTATTAACTGGTCATAATTACACAGATAACGACTGCAGGATGACACTGGATTTACTATCTTTAATGTTTTATCCAGACCGCCTTGTAGCGTTCAATAAATGCGTCATAATGGACATTAAATTGCATGCCTCATTACCAGCGCTTGAATTACTGCAGGTCTGTTTAAGTGACAAATCGGTTTTCGGGGTCCGCCATGGCCTTATCCTTATGCTTTATATTTAGCCCAGTGAGAATGATTATCGAAAATATATACACTTTTAAACAACAAAATCGAAAATTCAAGCTATCACCTTGACATATATACCCCTGTAGGCCCCCTTGTTAGTGCTTGGTACTATTAATCAACCGATTGGTTTCTTTTATTATATGGCTCATTTTCTCGATGGGATTTGAGTCGTTCGAGCAGTATGTGCGAGTCACTCGGTCGATAGCTTATTTGCATTGGGAATGATATATGCTTTTGTTATGCACAAGGGAGACAACTTTGTATGAATAAGTATAAATTACGGAAAATGAAGCAATATGATTGGTTAATCAGCTTCCATAATTGGAATAGGGTAGGAAGAATTAGGATTACATACCACCTCACCAGTGATAGGATGACTCCAAATATTTGGTAGGTTAATTCTATCAACGGTTAAGATGGGCCCACAGGGCATATACCAACCATACTCTGCTGCCCTTCTGTACTACCAGGCATTAACCCCATCCCACAATACCGCTCGATAATATGAAGCATCTGGCGAATTAGTAGTACCAAGGACTAACAAGAGACCTACAGGGGTATATACAGCCTATGCTATACTACCGTTCTAAGCTACCAAGCATTACCTCAACCCCATAATACCACTTGACCTACTATAACGTACTACCTATACCAGCCATATAATAAAATAAACCAGTCGGTTGGTTAATAGTACCAAGCACTAACAGGGAGCCTACAGGGTTATATACCGCCCATGTTATACTACCGTTCTAAACTGCCAGGCATTACCTGTACCATCAATACCGCTTGGCCTAGAATTACATAATACCTATACCAGTCATAGGATAACACCAGGTGGATAATAGTACTAAGAGCTAACATTGGCCCTGTAGTGGTACAACGCGTACATCCTATAGGATAACACACTCGGCGACCATGCATTACACCCACCCACCCCAAAATAACGTCTGCCACCGCATTACATACTAGCTAACCCAGTCATGGGATGACACAAAACATTAAGTCGATTTGTAGTACAAATGGCTTTCGCGGAGGGGCGGGGGCCACAGAGGTATATATCGCCCATACTGTACTGCCGTTCTATAATAATAATAATAATAATAATAATAATAATAATAATAATAATAATAATAATAATGACATGAAGGCCCAATGGGGTAATAGTATACCACCATTGATATATACCGCCACTACCATATCACACACCCCGCCCCATACGAGAAACTCGACGCCCCCTGACCCGAATAACATTATGTCAGATTGTATAGTAGACAACAACAGGGGTCAACATCTCTGTGACGTCGCGTGCGCATCAGGACGTCACGACGTCAATAGCAACGTCAACCATTTCGCGAAAAAGAACTTTCAAGAAAACCCAACTTTCCCATCACCTTCCCACCACTTACCCATAATATATACCCAAAGCCCAATGTGTACGTATATTACTATACACACCACAGTTTACTACATATGTTGTAAGTACACCATTTGCCGGATCTAGCTGGAGGGAACAAACGTTTTCCTCAGGAAAAAATGCTCGGCAAAAGTCCGGTGCCTATGGGAATTTAACACGAGCTGCTCCAGCAAAAGTTCGGGTTATCAGGGTCGATCGGGTACACGATATACTACTCACTTGCACACCAAATATGACACTATTTCGCCTAATTGTTGTCACCTAAAAACAAACACATTTGCGAAAAATATCAACTCTATAATAGGACATAACTCTGATAAGACTATGGCAAATAACACCGTCGAGCCGAGGCAGGTTACCGGTAAGATACACTTGCATACTAAATGCCACGCAGCATGCCACGCAGCATGCCACGCAGTTGGAAATCTCCTCTTTCTCATTTGATAGATCTCCGTCGAAACTGTCGAATCAATCAGATCCGTTGAAAAGCGCACTACCTAAAGCTGTTTTCGTCTGTGACAGACTGATTGGAATAAACCAAGATATCGTGCGGTTGAAAATGTTTCTCATCTGAGAGATCTTCACCAAACCAATCGCATCCGACGAAGAGATACTGGAAAACACCGACGGAAAAAATATATGTTTTTTTTGCAACTTCAGACAATTTGGACTATTTCACATACGAGACATCACCGCCAATTCAATGAAATCCTTTGATAAAACACTAAAAAGTACACGTTTTCACACATTGTCACATCTTGGAGAGTGTGTCGTTCGCATCGCCTAAGGTTTTACGACCTTGCCCCACCACACCCACTCGAGGAGGGTCGGATACTTCATATTCGAGATATTCGACCCAAGACCTTTAAAATGAATTGTGACATGACTACCTTTCTAAAACGTATTTTTAATTTCCCTCAGCCCTACCCCTCGGGAAGGGTCGGATACTTCATATTCGATATATTTAAGTCAAGAGACTACATATAATGCCTAGATGATGACATCCCCTTTTGGTCGTGATTGGTCAACTGTGATGGCTACAGGTGCCCGAAGCCCGAAAACCTTGAGCACAGTATACAGGTCATATTTATGAAGGGATTTCATTGTAACTTCGCAGGATCACTCCAGATGATGCCCAGATGAGATTGTCCCCTTTGGTTGTGATCATTCAACCATGATGGCTGCCCGAGCCCGAAGCCCGAAAACCTTTAGCACAGTCTACAGGTCATATTTATGAAGGGATTTCATTGTAACTTGGTAGGTTAACTTCATATAATGTCTAGATGAGAACGTCCCCTTTTGGACATGATTGGGCTACTGTGACGGCTAAAGGTGCCCAAAGCCCGAAAACCTTTAGCACAGTCTTCAGGTCATATTTATGAGGGGATTTCATTGTAACTTGGTAGGATGACTCCAAATAATGTCTAGACGAGAACGTCCCATTTTGGCCATGATCATTCAGCCTTGATGGGTGCCCGAGCCTAAAAACCTTTAGCATAGGCAAAAGGTTATATGTATAGAAGGATTTCATTGTAACCTGTTAGGTTGACTCCATATAATGCCTAGATGATGACATCCCCTTTTGGTCGTGATTGGTCAGCTGTGATGGCTACAGGTGCCCGAAGCCCGAAAACCTTGAGTACAGTCTACAGGTCATATTTATGAAGGGATTTCATTGTAACTTGGTAGGTTGACTTCATATAATGTCTATATGAGAACGTCCCCTTTTGGACATGATTGGGCAACTGTGATGGCTTCAGGGGCCCAAAGCCCGAAAACCTTTAGAACAGTCTACAGGTCATAATTATGAAGGGATTTCATTGTAGCTTGGTAGGATGACTCCAAATAGTGTCCAGATGAGAATGTCCCCTTTTGGTTGCGATCATTCAACCATGATGGCTGCCAGAGCCCAACGCCCAAAAACCTTTAGCACAGTCTACAGGTCATATTTATTGAGGGATTTCATTGTAACTTGGTAGGTTGACTTCATATAATGTCTAGATGAGAACGTCCCCTTTGGACGCAATTGGGAAACTGACGGCTACAGGGGCCCGAAGCCCAAAAACCTTTAGCACAGTCTACAGGCCATATTTATGAGGGAATTTTAATGTAACTTGATAGGATGACTCGTTTTGGAATAATTTCACTGTAACTTGGTAACTTTTGTTGATATACGTTAACTGTGAGGATCACATACATTAACTGTGAGGTCATATTAACCCACCCCTCAGCTCTTTAGTACAGTGTACACCTCATATTATTTTTATCATAAACATAGCACACAGGGAACAGAAATGAACATATTCCCAATTATCACAATTCTTGTCTTATTTCATAATCCTTTCATAAACATTGAACATTATCCTTTTCATCAAACACAACACACAAGTTAAGCTACAGTGTCATTGACACTTTCATTTGTGTACATAATCCACAGTGCTAAAGCTTTTGTCCACCTTTTGTTATCGGTTATTATCGCTCTACTTACGATTTAAAAGTGATCAGCTCTGAATAGGGCTGTGTAGCTTATCACATTTGTAGGTTGGTTTTGATTTTTGGTGAGACAACAACAAAACATCACAGTTTGGACAAGTGAGACAGTTTTCACTGTAGCATTGGTCCTTTAGGGCTAGTCTGATAATTTTAGACACCTTTTGACCAGTTACTGCAATTGCTTTGTATATTAAAGGCATTTCTGTTTTGTGCATTCCAAATAGATAGTTGTCTTACTTCTTCCTCTTTGGTGCACATATATCCACCATGACATTGTTTTTGTCCACTTTTGTTATTGTGGTTTATTATCCCCATCAGAGTTGATGTGAGATATGGAAATGGGTTCCATGTGCCCTACTGTCCATCCTTTCCCATTTTTGTCATCACATTTAACCCTTCAACCTAATGAACTGAAAGCATCCACATGCACAATTTACAGGTAAAGCAGTTGAAAAAATATATTTTTCACAACATTTCAACAAAACCATATCATATGACACCTCATTAGAACAAGTTCATCGAGCTTGTTTCCAGTGAGGGCATGATATGGTTTAGTTAATTTTTAGCTCACCTGACTGAAAGTCAGGGTGAGCTTTTCTTATCACTCTTTGTCCGTCGTCTGTCATCCATTGTCCGTCGTCCTGCCTGAAGGTGGTGTTTTGAGCCTCTTTCTCCTAAACCACTGGCCACATTTTAATTAAATTTCGTGTAAGTAGTGGTTATATCGGGGCATTTTGATTTTTATCCAAAATAGGTTTCGGCTCATATTGAGCAGAGGTGTGGGGAAAAAATGGCCAAGTTTTTTGAAAATCTTCATCTAATGAACCACCAGTAGCAGAGACTTGATATGTGGTATACAGAGTCCTTTTGAGGTTTAGAATCACGTTTGTTCAAAAGAAGTTTGTCGGGCATTATTTGCCTTTGTAATAGGAGGGGCAAAAATTTTGGCCACGCCTAAAATTTCTGTTTTCAGAACCGTGAGGTCGATTTGAACCAAAATTGATATGACTTGATAATGGGTCATAAGTAGTTGATTGATGCAAAAAAAAAATTTTCTCATTGCCCCATGGGAACCTCGGGAGCTAAAAATAGGAAAAACCTTAAAACTGCCATATCTCCAAAACTACACGGCACAGAGAATTTTTATTTTGAATAAAGCTTACTTTTATCCAGTAGAATAGAATGGTTAAAAAAAATCCCTATCGGTTTGATCACAAGGTACTTTTTTCAGGACTTTGAAAAAGTGCTGAGTCAGCACTTTTTAACACTGTAGGCAATGGGAAAAAGATTAAAAAATCTTCTTCTCCAGATCCAGCAGGCAGAATCTTTTGATATTTGGTATGCAACATTGTAGGGTGGATGGATTCAAGTTTGTTCAAATCGGCCCCCTGGGTTCATATTTGGGCTCAATATAGGAGCCCGATTTCGAACTTAGTGCATTTCAGGCAAATTTCTTAAAAAATCTTCTCCAGATCCAGCAGGCAGAATTTTTTTATATTTGTTATGTAACATTGTGGGGTGGATCTGATTGAAGTTTGTTCAAATCGGCTCCCTGGATTCATATTTGGGCTCACTATAGAAGCCCGAATTCGAACTTAGTGCATTTGAGGCAAATTTTTAAAAAAATCTTCTTCTCCAGATCGAGCAGGCAGAATCTTTTGATATTTGGCATGCAACATTGTGGGGTGGATCTGATTCTAGTTTGTTCAAATCGGCCTCCTGGGTTTATATTTGGGCTCAGTATAGAAGCTCGAATTCGAACTTAATGCATTTCAGGCAAATTTCTTCAAAAATCTTCTTCTCCAGATCCAGCAGGCAGGATCTTTTGATATTTGGTATGCAACATTGTGGGGTGGATCTGATTCCAGTTTGTTCAAATCGGCCCCCTGGATTCATATTTGGGCTCACTATAGAAGCCCGAATTCGAACTTAATGCATTTCAGGCAAATTTCTTAAAAAATCTTCTTCTCCAGATCCAGCAGGCAGAATCTTTTGATATTTGGTATGCAACATTGTGGGGTGGATCGGATTCCAGTTTGTTCAAATCGGCCCCCTGGATTCATATTTGGGCTCACTATAGAAGCCTGAATTCGAACTTAATGCATTTCAGGCAAATTTCTTCAAAAATCTTCTCCAGATCCAGCAGGCAGGATCTTTTGATATTTGGTATGCAACATTGTGAGGTGGATCTGATTCCAGTTTGTTCAAATCGGCCCCCTGGATTCATATTTGGGCTCACTATAGAAGCCCGAATTCGAACTTAATGCATTTCAGGCAAATTTCTTAAAAAATCTTCTTCTCCAGATCCAGCAGGCAGAATCTTTTGATATTTGGTATGCGACATTGTAGGGTGGATCTGCTTCAAGTTTGTTCAAATCGGCCCCCTGGGTTCATATTTGGGCTCAGTATAGGAGCCCGATTTCGAACTTAGTGCATTTCAGGCAAATTTCTTAAAAAATCTTTTTATCCAGATTCAGCAGGCAGAGTCTTTTGATATTTGGTGTGTAACATTGTGGGGTGGATCTGATTGAAGTTTGTTCAAATCGGCTCCCTGGATTCATATTTGGGCTCACTATAGAAGCCCGAATTCGAACTTAGTGCATTTCAGGCAAATTTCTTAAAAAATCTTCTTCTCCAGATCCAGCAGGCAGAATCTTTTGATATTTGGTATGCAACATTGTGGGGTGGATCTGATTCAGGTTTGTTCAAATCGGCCCCCTGGGTTTATATTTGGGCTCAGTATAGAAGCTTGAATTCGAACTTAGTGCATTTCAGGCCAATTTCTTTGAAAATCTTCTTCTCAAGATCCAGCAGGCAGAATCTTTTGATATTGGGTATGCACCATGCTTAGGGGGGTGAGATTCAGGTTTGTTCAAGCCAAGTCCCTGGGTTCATATTTGGGCTCACTGTGGTAGCCTGAATTATAACTTAGTTCAAAATGAGAAATTTTCTTTAAAAATCTTCTTCAGATCCAGCATTGCGGACAAGCAAAATGTGTTTGATCAGTTACACCTCAGATGATCTCAATTCCATCAACAAAACAATGAACCATATTAAGCACAGACCCAAAGCTAGTGTTTTTAAAACCTTGAAAAAAGAAAGGATATTGAAACCAAAGTTTTGTCATCCCATCAACAGATCACACAAAGTATACCAAATAGAAACTGTCAAATTACAACACAGACAGGCTGTCAAAAGACACATTAATTCCGGAGTGAATTTCAGTAACATTAGTTTAATCCACAAAGATACAGCTGATTACAAAACTACCTGCAATATATTTTCAACGGTCAATGCCAAATCTGTGAGGAACAAAGTACCTAATTTGAACTTTGGATTACTTACTGTAAGATCTGTTTCTGTGAAGGAACATGATCTAAAAGACTTCCTACTAGATAACAATCTCAGTGTTTTGGCTCTAACTGAAACGTGGTTGAAAGAAAATGATAGTGACAGCGTTTCCATTGGACAACTATTACCACTGGGTTTCTCCATCTTAAACAACTCACGGGGAAGTTTAGGTGGCGGTGTAGCTGTCATCCACAGTGATGCCTTAAACATAAAACAGCATCCTGATTTATACAAATCTCACCATCTTTTGAAATGATTGACTGCCTCGTGTCGAGCAACCGTTCACTTTGATTACTCGTAGTTTACCGACCACCACCATCAAAAAGGAACAAACTTACATCAGCATAGTTTCTAAATGAATTCTCTGAATGTCTGTCCTTCTATGTCTTGTATGGATGTGATATAGCTATTGCCGGTGATTTCAACATCCATGTTGACAATTTACATGACATTTTTGCCAAACAATTCACAAATTTGTTTGAATCATATGGCTATTCACAACTGGTCTCAAAACCTACCCACAAGAGAGGACACACCTTGGATCTAATTCTTGTTCGTCAACGTAACAGCACGTCAGTACAAAATGTCCATGTCACAGATCCAGCATTGTCTGATCACTATGCTGTCTTGGCCAAATTGACACTAGCAAATTCAAAAATCCCTCCCAAGAAAATTACTTATCGAAAATATAAATCCATAAACATTGATGCCTTGAAAATGGATATCAGTTCATCAAATCTGTGTTTGAACTATTCTTGCTGTAGTCATAAATCATCTGAGCAATTGCTATCTTTATTTGAAGAAACTCTTAAGGGCATCATGGCTGAACATGCACCACCCAAGTCAAAAATTATAACTAATAGGGAAAAAGTGGAGTGGTTTTCAGAAGATGTTACAGCTGCTAAACAACAGCGCCACAGACTTGAGCGTCTTTACAATAAAATGAAGCTTGAGGTTCACCGGCAAATGTTCTGCTACCAAAGAAATACAACTAATAAGATCATCAAAAAGCAAAGAGGGAGTACTACAATTCTCTTATAGAAGAGTCATCTAATACAAGGGTGCTGTTCTCGCTAACCAATAGTCTCCTTGGTAAAGAACAAGAAGTCATTCTCCCAGATCATCTAAATACTGAAGAAATTCTGGAAAAATTCAGCGACTATTTCATAACCAAAATTCAAGTAATTCTGGATAGTATACCGTCGCGTGAACCATCAGTTTGATCATCTTGACATAAAAAGTGATTTTTCTAATTTTCACTCTGTCTCAAAAGACGACATTAAAAAAATGATTTTATCATCATCCAAGAAATCCAATGATCTAGATCAAATTCCAACATTCCTTTTAAAAGAGACAATTGATTATCTTCTGCCAGCAATAACATCTATTATATCTGCATCCCGACATGAGGGATTTGTTCCAAATGCATTGAAAAAAGAACTTGTTACTCCACTCATCAAGAAATCATCTCTTGATCCTGACAACCTGAAGAATTATCGACCAGTATCGAACCTCTCTTTCCTGTCTAAATTGTTGGAAAGGGTTGTTGCTTTACAACTCAAAATCATCTGCATGAAAATGATCTTTTAGAGCCCTTCCAGTCTGCATATAAAGCCAACCACAGTACAGAAACAGCCTTACTACGAGTCAACAATGACATTGTTAAATCAGTGTCTGAGGGGAAGGTTGTACTGCTTGTTCTCTTGGATTTGTCAGCAGCATTCGACGCTGTCGACCATGGTATTGTCATGCAGACATTGACACAGCATGGCATTTGTGGAACTGTCTTATTGTGGTTTGCATCATATCTAGAAGGTCGCAGTCAACAAATATACATCAATAAGATCGGTTAAGAAAGCAGGACATTAAAGTGTGGTGTTCCTCAGGGCTCAGTTCTTGGACCACTCTTGTTTACTCTGTACACTTCTTCTCTCGGTCGCTTTCTTAAAAAGCATGGCATATCATATCATCTGTATGCAGAGGGCACCCAACTGTACATCACAATCAGCCTATCTGTTCCAAGTGACTCCTTCATCGCAGTCAATAACATGGGAACTTGCATAAATCTTGTGCGGGAATGGATGATAGACTTTAAACTGAAAATGAATGACTCTAAAACTGAATTCTTAGTGATATCCGGTGTTCGCATGCCTACACCCTCTGTTACATCAATTCTGGTTGGAAACAACATCACTATGAAAAGTGAATCGGCCAGGAATATTGGACTGATTATGGACTCAAATTTAAAACTAGACATCCATATCAATAAAATATGTCAAAAATGCTACTGGCAGCTTCGTAATGTTGGAAGACTGCGACCTTATCTTAACCAGTCCGCACTTGAAAAACTTGTGCACTCCTTCATCACCTCACAACAATTGTAATTCAGTGTTAGTGGGACTGTCCCAGTGCCTGATTCAGAAGCTTCAAAAAGTTCAGAATACTGCTTCTAGGATAATTACTGGTACTAAATGCACTGAACACATGACAATTACATTGGCTTCCAGTTAAACAGAGGATTGATTTCAAAATATTGATCTTAGTATTCAAATGTATCCACAAACTGGCTCCAGTTTACCTGCAAGAGCTCCTCACTGTATATAAACCAATGCGCAGTCTCCGATCTAAAAACCAAATTCAACTAGTTGTGCCTTTTAGCAGATCTAATCAGGCTCATGATCGTGTGTTCTCCATCGTGGGTCCCAGATTGTGGAATCCCCTGCCAATTAGTGTCAGAACTTCAGAAACTCTCGATGTCTTCAAAAGAAATCTTAAAACTTTCCTATTTAGTGAAGCATTCTCCTAAACCTCTCTAAGAGGCAACCAAAACAGATGTGACTCTTCATTTAAGTTTGTTAAAGCCAAGTCCCTGGGTTCATATATGGGCTCCCTGTGGGAGCCCGAATTATAACTTAGTTCACTATGAGAAATATTCTTTAAAAATCTTCTCTTTTTTTTAGATCCACTGGTCAGAATCTTTGGATATTTGGTATAAGCTTTTCTTAGGAGGAGCAGATGCAACTTGTTGAAATCAATTCTCTGGGTTGATATTTAGGCTACCATGTCAGGTGAGCACCCTTGGGGCCTCTTGTTTTTTTTAAATGTCAAAAACAGAAGTTAAAATAATACATTTTTAAATTGTGTTTGTTAGGTAAGGGTTGAAAGAAAACTGTTCAAAATATTTTTCTCAAACTCGAGAAATAGATTTTTGGTGATAATAAAATGGAGGGGGATTCAAACCACCTCTGTCCAATTGGCAATTATTTCTGCAAGAGTTATTGGCCTTATTGGACTTCGACTTTATTGTCATCACATTACCATTTCTTGTCATCACATTTTTTTTCAAAGAAAACTGTTCACGATTTTTTTTTCTAAATTAACTCAATAGCTTTTTTTGTGATAATATCATGAATGGGATTGCAAACCAGGTGTGTCCAAGTGTTTCTTTGTGAGTTTTTGCCCTTGGGGGAATGGTCATCACATGCCATTACACTTGTTGGCAAGCCTGGAAATAAGAAGGCTGTCATCTGCAAAGTGAGATTCCCAGAGCATGAATTTGGTGATATCACTAAATTTACCCTCTGGGAACCTCAGTCTGAAGCAAGGTCTCAGGCCTAACAAGAAAGAGGTACTCATAGGATAAATTGGGGGATTGTAGCCCACTGTATGGGTTAGGGTCTGACCGTCAGCAAATTCACCCTCTGGGGACCTTATTCTACAAATGACAGATGGCTTATTTTCAGGCTTGCTTGTTGGTTTTGTTGGTATTTTTTCAAAATACCAAAATGTTGATATCACAAAAAATCACAGCCAGTTTTCACCAACATACTGGTTTTATTTGCATTCAACGAAAAATCGACATTGGTCACATTTCCGTTTGTTACATGTACATTTGAATTGTACAAATTAAATTTAAGCAGTAAACAACACAGTAGTATGAATTATATTTTTTCTTCTATTTATTTAAAATAACTGTACATATATAAACATTCAAACATTTTGGACCTTTGAGGTGATTCGGTCTGTTTCACAATACAGCGTAGAATTAGGAGAGCACCACGATGTGGTGGTATCATCAGGTGTGACCGAGGTATGAATACTGCAGTGTCACACAAAGACATGTTATTGAACTAGTACCTAGTTGCAAAGGTGAAGATTAGTATTGCAGCCTAGGTGACTGAAATGAATTGGGGAGACGATGCTGAGAAAATGTGGACAAGGCAGAAATGGCAAGGAAGAAGGGGTATTGGTGAGGGTGGTGGGTGGTTACTGAATAGACTGAACAGAATGTCTAGCATGCATTTCAAAGAAACGAATGAGACTGATTTGGTCTAGCTGGGACATGGTACATGTATATACAAGCACGTTTTGCAATTCCCATTTCCACATTTGGTCATACCTCTTTGTAGTTTTCCTGGAAACATTTAGCTAGGCAGGCCCGTCGGAACCGGGGGGGCTGGGGGGGCTGCAGCCCCCCCCCCCCCCCAATAATTTGCTCATATTTCGACGTTAGTTTATCCATGATGGGAGCAACCGATGTAATCTGAATAAAACTGGACATTTCACTATTTAACTCAGATTAGAACAGTGGCACACACACACCCACCCCACCCCACCCCCACAAATTTGTCAAAAGTAGGCTTTACTGGGCTGGGTTGGTGGTTTCTCCACACGGGATGCCCACTGGTTACCATATTCCGACATTGCTGTTAAGTTAATGATTACTGGATTGAGTGGGTTCCATGTGGGCTTTCTGCCACCAATAAAACTGACAGTCGTGTTTTCGCCTAATTGTGGAAAGCGATGATAAACCCCAACCAACCACAGGGTAATTCATTGCATGTTCACTATTCCTGTCATTCTGCTCGGAAATCATGCTGAATTGATCAGAGAGCTGACGTATTTCCTTATTGACGATGTATTTGCTCAGAATCACTCAGAATGTATATTTGTACATCTTAAATTAAAAAAAATTCCCGGACCCCCACCAACGAAACGGGGAGGTACCCCCACTCGTGCTCACCCCCACTCGCCTCTTCGCGGTTCGGATGACGCTTCGCGTCATAGGAATATACGATTTATTTGCTCAGAATCAACCAGAATGCATGTTTTTACATCTTAAATTCGAAAATTTCCCCCACCAACGAGACGGAGGATACCCCCTCTCGAGTTCACCCCCACTCGCCGCTCGGATGACGCGTCGCATCATCGGAATATAGGTCCTACCCCCCTCCCCCCAAATAAAATTAGCTTACTACGCCCCTGGATTAGAATTATGAACGTATCACTGAATGTATAACATGCACCTGCATATGTTGATGTGCAAACGTTTTGAGCAATTCCTTTGGCAGCTTAGAAGACCACGACAACCATTGGCGTAATGATAAAACTAATGAATCCACCATAAGGCCTGACTGTTTTTTAGCATGACGGAATACGGCCACGGCCTGCAGGTGAGCCCGGTGTGAGAACCGTCCCCAAATGTTATGGGGTTCTATTGGGATTTTTGAAACATTTTGTTAAAAAAACAACTTTTGCCGTTTAAAAAAATCAAGAGGTTTTTGCTTCAAAAGCTACCAGAATGCTTCCTTTGATTGCCCTTTTCAAAAAAAATTTCTGGGGGAGTAACCCCCCCCCCCCCCCCCCCCAAAAAAAAAGCTTGTGCCTTCAGCACTCGCACCAGATGCCTTCGGCATCTGGATACCCCATACCCATTTAGTATCAGCCAGTTCACCCAAATTAGCAATATCAGCCCCCCCCCAATATAAATTTCGTTCCGACGGGCCTGCTAGGACACACATGTCACAACTCTGGAATGTCACCAGTAACATATGACAATGGATGGATTGTTCAGGTCTGCAGAAAAATACCATTCTGCAGCCTGCAAGTCTGAGTCAACTTGGAGGCAACAAATGGTAATGTTCAACAACCAAGGAAAACCCAGTATTAACATTACAATATCTGCATAGAACTTAGTTAAATTTATAGAAATAGCTCTTGAGGCTATACATGGTATAAAGCAACTCAGCTGCTTGCACCTAGCCTGGTATACATGGAAACCATACAAGATCAGTTTAATTAGTGAAAGATATTCTTGTTTCAGCTTAAACTTCCTTTAATACAAATTGTATTAATTCTTAATTTAAGCAGTAAACAACACGGTAGTATGAATTATATTTTTTTCTTCTATTTATTTAAATGAACTGTACATACATAAACATTCAAACATTTTGGCCTTTTGAGGTGATTCGGTCTTCTTCACAATACAGCGTTGAATTAGGAGAGCACCACGATGTGGTGGTATCATCAGGTGTGATCGAGGTATGAATACTGCAGTGTCACACAAAGACATGTTATTGAACTAGTACCTAGTTGCAAAGTCCACCATGGGTGAAGATTAGTATTGCAGCCTAGGTGACTGAAATGAATTGCAGAGACGATGCTGAGAACACAAAAGTATTTTCAGCATCGCAACCGCCAAAGAAGGATTGTGAAACAAACCGAATCTCCCCAAAGACTGAAGAGGGGGAAAGGAACAGGGAAGGAGAGAGGAACCGGTCAAGCACACGGTGCCGGAAGAAAACAAGGAGAGAATGTCAGAAGCACGTCAGGGGAATGGGCTCACACCCACACATGGAAAAGTCAGTAGGTGTTGAAATAAAGGACAGTACCATTACGTGAACACTCCATATAAAACCGCACTTCGCGTACCCCACTTTTTGTGTAGAAAAGTGGGGTACCCAAGTGCTAGTCCAAACTTGGACCCACAGTCCGTAATATAATTTTTGGCGTTGGTACGGCCTGTAGGTCCAATGCTCTCGATCTCCGTGGTGTACAATATGACCAGTAAACGATTTACTTGCTGGTCAATCTCGCCTCGTGAGAACAATATGGCATATCCAGAAGCTTTTTGTTATTATGTGACCGAAAGAAGGATAATTGTAAAAAACAAAAACCTCTATGTCGGAAGCGCTTGGTCACCGTATTCTTCAGAAACGAAAGATTCATATCATCGAAGTGGTTCGAGAAAATGAAGTTGGCAGCCATGTTTTGTATTTTTAAACATAATGACGTCATTCCTTCCTAAAGCGATTGGTTGCAATCAGGGAATCCCTGGTTGAAACCTAGGAAGGAATGACGTCATTATGTTTAAAAATACAAAAATGCATTCAAATTTTATTATGTTTAAGTTTTTGTTTCAAAAACATAGCTTATGACCCTTCATTGGAACGAGCTAGTGGATATTGAGTCGTTCCATTTAGGGGTCCCAAGCTTTGTTTTGAGACAAAAAATTTCAAATTTTTAGTTGTTATTAAAGTATTGATCTTGCAAGTGAATCCTGGTCCTGTATAGGCTGGTGGAGATTAATGTATCACTGGGTTATCTTCCTAGCATTTGGTACGTTTTTAGCTCATCTTGACAAAGTCAAGCTGAGCTAATCTCATCGCTCTCCGTCCGTCGTCCGTCAACACCATGTTTTGGTCTTCTCCTCCAAAGCCACCGGGCCAATTCAAGTGAAAGATTGTGTGAGTGATGGTCCCAAAGGGGCATTTCATTTTTGTTCAACTCAGCATGCCCAGCCCCGTAGGGAGGGAGTGGGGGGAAATGCTCCAAAATATTTTTAAAATCTTCTTCTCAAGAACCAATGTGTACAATGACTTGATATTTGCTTTGGAGCTTCCATGTGAGGTGGAGAAACAAGTTTGTTCAAACGAAGTTTGTGAAGTAATATTTGGCTTTGTAATAGGAGGGGTAAGATTTTTGGCCCCGCCCAAAATTTCTATCTGAACCGATGGTCTGGTATGAACCAAATTTGGTTTGTGGTAGTATTGGGTCATAAGTACTTGACCCATGCAAAAAAAAAGAAATTTCTGTATCCCCATGGGAACCCTGGGAGCTAAAAATAGAAATATTTTCAAATGCCCATATTTCACAAACCCCACGGAACAGAGAGCTTTTATTTGGTATGAAGTATCCTTATGACCAGTAGAACTGAATGGTAAAAAAAATTGCCACCGGTTATATTAGGGTGTTCTGTAATGAGCATCGAAAAAATGCTGAGTCAGCATATTTGCAAAAATTTTAAAAAATCTTTTCTCCAGAACCACTCATCAGAATCTTTTGATATTTGGTATACAGCATTCATAGGGTGGGGTCAGATAAAAGTTTGTTGAAATAAAGCTCATTGGTTCATATTTGGGCTCTCTACAGGAGCCCGAAGTTTTAACATAGGGTAATATGGGGAATATTTTTTAAAAATCTTCTTCAGAACCACCAGTCAGAATCTTTTAATATTTGGTATACATCATTGTTATGAGGGTCAGATTCTAGATTGTTCAAACCAAGTCCCTGGGTTAATATTTGGGCTTCCTACGGCCCAAATTTTATCTTTGTTCAATATGGAGGGTGATTTAAAAAAATCTTCTTCTTCAGATCCATCAGTCACAGAATGCTTTGATATTTGGTATGCAACATCTCTATGGGGGTCAGATTCAAGTTTGTCAGATCCCTAGGTATATATTTGGGCTCACTATGGTAGCCCAAATTTTTACTTAGTGCAATATGAGGAAATTTCTTTAAAAATCTTCTTCTTCAGATCCACCAGTCGGAATGCTTTTATATTTGGTATACAACATCTCTAGGGGGTCAGATTCCAGGTTGTTCAATTCGAGTGCCTAGGTTAAAATTTGGGCTCCATATGGGAACATGAAATTTAACTTAGTACAATATGAGGGAATTTCTTCAAAAATCTTCTTCTTCAGATTCACTTGTCAGAATGCTTTCACATTTGGTATACAACATCTCTAGGGGGGTCAGATTCAAGTTTGTTCAAATCGGATCCATAGGTTAATATTTGGGCTCGCTATGGTAGCCCAAATTTGAACTTAGTGCAATTCGAAGAAATTTCTTTACAATTTCTCTTCTTCAGATCCAACAGTCAGAATGCTTTCATATGCGGTACACAACATCTGTAGGGAAGTCAGATTTAACTGTGTTCAAATCAAGAGCCTGGGTTAATGTTTGGGCTCTCTATGGGAGCCGGAATTGGCCATTTTGCTGAAGAGTTAATCGAGGGACCCTGAACACAAGTGGCTGCAAAGCCTGTGAGGGACACTTCGCGCATGCCCGCACAGGACACCACCTGTACTTGACAGCAGCCAGGCACATGTGGCCCTCCGTGCACACATGACACAGTGTCCTGGAACATGCAGGGACGAGAGTAACAATAATAGATATACCCCCAACCGAAACGCAAGCGAGTGGTCGTAAACATGGGCTGCCACGATGAAGCGGGTGCTCATGCCTGCCCAGAATACAACGTGAACAGGACAACGGTCATGTACACGTGGCCCTCTGTGCCTGCGGGGAACGGTCGATTTGCACCATCGGGCGGTCGATTTGCACCATCGGAAAAGTCGATTTGCACTATTGGTTCGGTCAATTTGCACCATTGGTTCGGTCGATTTTCACCATAGTAGAGTCGATTTGCACCATTCATAAACACGGGTACTCGGCATGAAAAATGACATTTGATAACGATATTTGTATTCTATATCTACAAAAATCATTACCAAATTTAATTTTTCAGGAATCAGCTGTAATAAACTGTTACGCCTGTGTGTCCCTAGCCATTAGACACATTATCAAAGTGCTGAGAAGGTAGTCCAAACTTGGACCCAAAGTCTGTAAAATAACTTTTGGTGCGGTACGTCCTATGGGATGTACCATACCAAAAAATTATATTACAGACTTTGGGTCCAAGTTTGGACTACTTGGACAAAATTCCTTATTGAAGATAAGACTAAGGGGTGTGTGTGTGTTGGGGGGGGGGGGGGACTAAAGATAAGAAACACCATTCTTTTTCATTCAACTTATATTTTATTAAAGCACTTGGTAGCACGGTTACAGTTACAAAAGTAGAAAACGAACAGAACTGCAATAAACGTTACAAACTAACCAGCAAATAGATTTTTTAAAAAGACACACTGACTCACATCACAAGTCAAAATCGCCTAATTGAGCGAAAGTGGAACCAAAACTAGAGAAACAGAATTTACTGCACCCAGTAAATTCAAGTCTGTGTGAAAAGGGTTAATGTATCAGGAATAAACTATACAGAAAGAGAATTTATGGAGGCTTATTTTCAGGAGTAAAATATTTTTAAACAAATCAGAAATGGGTTTTCGTTAACAGTATTTACAGATATTCATACAGGAATCAGAACAATTTTTATAAGAAACCAGAAAAGGCATATATGTGACCAGCATTCAAAGGGTTCGATACTCGAATCAGAAATGGACATTTTAGCTCTGCCCACTAATTTGAGTGATGAAATACGTTCATAAACTTTAGAAATGCATTAATGTGTAATAAAATTCATTTCCCAGTATTTCTGAATAATACGCAGTTGATAACTTTGGTGACCTCTTTCAGGTGGACCCCTAGGTGACCTCCGAGACCTTGACCCATATTTTGAATTTCCATCAAGTGTTGACTCATTTGGTGTTAATTCCAGGTCCATTCATCATACCACGATTGAGATATGAGCATGACCCACTTTCAAAAATGTTGGCTACGCCCACTTTTTTAACATAAAAATGCATGTATGGACCTCAGGAATGCTTTTGGTGGGTCCAAAAAATGTGATTTCCAGCAATTATGAAAAATGCACTTAATGACCCCTAGGTGACCTCCTTGACCCTGAACCATATTTTGAATCTCCATCAAGTGTCGACTCATTTGGTGTTAGTCCCAGGTCCATTCATCATACCATGCTTGAGATATGAGCGTGACCCACTTTCAAATGTTTTTGGCCCCGCCCACTTTTTTGATGTAAAAATGCATGTATGAATCTCAGGAATGCTTTGGGGGCAAAAAATTGTGATTTCCAGCAATTGTGAAAACGCACTCAATAACCCCTAGGTGACCCATATTTTGAACCTCCATCGAGTGTTGACTCATGTGGTGTTGGTCCCAGGTCCGTAGGTCATACCACGCTGAGATATGGGCGTGACCCACTTTCAAAAATTTTGGCCACGTCCACTTTTTTTTACATCAAAGTGCATGTGTGTACGTCAGGAATATTTTAAGGAATAAAAAATGTGATTTCCAGCAATTCTGAAAAATGCACTCAATGACCCCTAGTTGACCTCCATCACCTTGACCCATATTTTGAACCGCCATCGAATGTCGACTTATTTGGTGTTGGTCCCAGGTCCGTAGGTCATACCACGCTTGAGATATGGGCGTGACCCACTTTCAAAATTTTTGGCCATGCCCACTTTTTTACGTCAAAATGCATGTATGAATCTCCGGAATGTTTTGGGGGCAAAAAATGTGATTTCCAGCAATTGTGAAAACGCACTCAATAACCCCTAGGTGACCTACGTTACCTTGACCCATATTTTGAACCTCCATCGAGTGTTGACTCATGTGGTGTTGGTCCCAGGTCCGTAGGTCATACCACGCTTGAGATATGGGCGTGACCCACTTTCAAAATTTTTGGCCATGCCCACATTTTTTTACATCAAAGTGCATGTGTGTACGTCAGGAATACTTTAGGGGGGGGGGTCAAAAAATGTGATTTTCCAGCAATTCTGAAAAATGCACTCAATGACCCCTAGGTGACCTCAAGTGTCGAATCATTTGGCGTTGGTCCCAGATCCATACGTCATACCATGCCTGAGATATGGGCGTGACCTACTTTCAAAAAAGTTTGCCACGCCCACTTTTTTACGTCAAAATGCATGTGTGTACAACAGGAATACTTTAGGGAATCAAAAAAATCCGATTTCCAGCAATTCTTAAAAAATGCACTCAATGACCCCTAGGTGTCCTCCATGACCTTGACCCATATTTTGAGCCCCCCATCAAGTGTCGACTCATTTGGCATTGTTCCCAGGTCCATACGTCATACCATGCCTGCGATATGGGCGTGACCCACTTTCAAAAATTTTGGCCACGCCCACTTTTTACGATAAAATGCATGTGTGTACGTCAAGAATACTTTAGGGGATCAAAAAATGTGATTTCCAGCAGTTCTGAAAAATGCACTCAATGACCCCTATTTGACCTCTGTGACCTTGTCCCATATTTTGAACCTCCATCGAGTATCGACAAATTTGGTGTTGGTGCCAGGTCTGTAGGTCACACCACGCCTGAGATATGGGCGTGACCCACTTTCAAAAATTTTGGCCATGCCCACTTTTTTACGTAAAAAAGTATGTGTGAACATCAGGAATACTTTAGGGGGGTCAAAAAATGTGATTTCCAGCAATTCTGAAAAAATGCACTCAATGACACTTAGTTGACCTCTGTGACCTTGACCCATATTTTGAACGTCCATCAAGTATCAACTCAATTGGTGTTGGTCCCTGGTCTGTAGGTCATACCACGACTGAGATATGGGCGTGACCCAGTTTCAAAAATTTTGGCCACGCCTACTTATGTCATACCATGCCTGAGGTATGGGCGTGACCCACTTTCAAAATTTTTTTGGGCACGCCCACTTTTTTACATCAAAATACATGTGTGTATATCAGGAATACTTTAGGGGGTCAAAAAATGTGATTTACAGCAATTCTGAAAAAATGCACTCAATGACCCCTAGTTGACCTCCGTGACCTTGACCCATATTTTGAACCTCAATCAAGTGTCGACTCATTTTGTGTTGGTCGCAGGTTCATACGTCATACCATGCCTGAGATATAGGCGTGACCCACTTTCAAAAATTTTGGCCACGCCTACTTTTTTTTTTACATCAAAATGCATGTGTGTACGTCAGGAATACTTTAGGAGGTCAAAAAATGTGATTTCCAGCAATTCTGAAAAATGCACTCAATGACCCCTAGATGACCTCCGTGACCTTGACCCATATTTTGAACCTCCATCGAGTGTCGACTCATTTGGTGTTGGTCCCAGGTCTGTAGGTCATACCACACCTGAGATATGGGCGTGACCCACTTTCAAAACACCCCTACAGACACCCCTGATACCCCAGGAATCTGAAAAACATAGGTGGCCGAGAACTTGTGGCTATCTATCAGCGTTCCAAAAATCAACGAGATTGGGCAATTCGTTTTCGAGTTATCTTGCGGACAAAAAAGTGATGAGAAGACAGAAGACAGGAGAAGAAGAAGAAGAAAAGAAAAAAAAGAAGAAAAAAAAAGAAAAAAAAAGAAAAAAAAAAGAAAGAAAAAGAAACCGTGCAAAAACAATAGTCTGAGTGTTTCACACAGACTAAAAATGCTTACATTTTAGTGCGCAGTCACAGAGGTTTCTCAGCTAACCTAGTCAAGACTTTTTTTCCATTTCCCCTCAATTAATAATGTACGGCAGCGTATTAGGGTCAGGATCTTTTCATTTAATAAACTGTTTATACAGTTTAATAAACTGTTTTACAGATTAATAAACAGTATTTACAGTTTAGTAAACTGTACTTACAGTTTATTACGAGACTATTTTTACAGATTATTACGAGACTGTTTTTACAGTTTATTACGAGACTGTTTTTACAGATTAATAAACTATATTTACAGTTTAGTAAACTGTATTTACAGTTTATTACGAGACTGTTTTTACAGATTATTACGAGGCTGTTTTTACAGTTTATTACGAGACTGTTTTTACAGATTAATAAACTGTACTTACAGTTTAGTAAACAGTATTTGCAGTTTATTACGAGACTGTTTTTTACAGAGTATTACGAGACTGTTTTTACAGTTTATTACGAGACTGTTTTTACAGATTAATAAACTGTATTTACAGTATAGTAAACTGCATGTATTTACAGTTTATTACGAGACTGTTTTTACAGATTATTACGAGACTGTTTTTACAGTTTATTACGAGACTGTTTTTACAGATTAATAAACTGTATTTACAGTTTAGTAAACTGTATTTACAGTTTATTACGAGACTGTTTTTACAGATTATTACGAGACTGTTTTTACAGATTAATAAACTGTTTTTACAGATTAGTAAACTGTATTTACAGATTATTAGGAGACTGTTTTTACAGTTTATTAGAAGACTGTTTTTAACAAATTAATTGGCCATTCAATTATTGGTTAGTAGTATAGCATGTACCCGATCGTGCGCTGTTACCCGGACTTTTGGGGAAGCTGCTAGTGTTAAATCCACATAGGAACCGGACTTTGTTGCAATTTTTCTGCGCGAAACTTCGGCGCCATCTGGCTAGATCCGGCAAGTGGTATACGGACTGCATCTATCGTATGCTATGATATGTATTGTGATATATGTAACCACAGGGCTATGGGTTTATTGTATGGGTATGTGGTGGAAAATTAACGGTGAAGGTGGGGTGTCTCGAAAAATAAATTTCCCGCGAAACGGTTGACTGTGGACGTCGTTACGGTATGATGCGCACCGTGACGTCAGAGAAACATTGACCGCTGTTGTCTACTTTAACGTCCGGTATGACGTTATTCGGGCCGGGGTGTGTCGGAGTTCTCGTACTGGACTGATATCGTTGCATAGTAAGGGTGGTATTTACCTCTCTAGGTATACTATTAGCCCCTGGCCTTGGTACTACTAATCGACCTTCATATTATCCTACGACTGGTATAGGTAGTACGTAATGCTAGGCAAACCAGTATTGTGGGGTGGGTTAATGCATGATCGTCGTCTTGTGCGGTATTGAGAAATAGCACTTGGTGGTTTGGATTTGCAGTAGAGTATGGCCGCTGTATATCACTGTAGATCCCATCTTAATCCCTGTTGTATCAGCCCCTCGTTTGCATCGTACTATCCCATGACTGGTATAGGTAGTATGTAATTCTGGGACAGGCAGTATTGTAGGGTGGGTGGGGATAATACATGGTCGTCTAGTGTGGAAGTATAGAGTGTACGCTCCACACCCTTACAGGCCCCATGTTAGCCCTTCGTGCTATTAATCCACCTAATGCTTCAAATTATCCTATGACTGGAAAAGATAGTACGTATTGCTAGGACAAGCGTTATTGTGGGTAGGGGTAGGGCCTGGTAGTTTAAAAAGGTTGTAGTACCATTATCCACTCAGGACGGTGTGCTGGCTCACAGATGGTATAGGAATTACGTAATGCTAGGCCAAGCAGCATTGTTGGGTAGAGGTAATCCATGGCTGTCTAGTCAGGTTGTGTAGGATGTGTTGTTTGTTCCCCTGCTGGTTCAATCTCTGCCCTTGGTGCTAGTAATCGGTCTAATACTTCATATTATCCTATGACTGGTATAGGTAGAACGTAATGCTAGGTCAAGCGCTTTTGTGGGCGAGGGTAATGCCTTGTTGTGTAGTGCAGTAGAATAGTATGGACGGCATATACCCATTTTAGTTCCCATCCTAACCCTTGGAACCACAGTCCACCAGGGACAATGCACTGTCCCACATATGGTATAGGTAGTATGTAATGTAGTGCTGTGTGGTGTATGCTTGGTTTTCAGTCTCCTAGCAGGGCACGGGTGGTCCTTTGACATTCTAAGACTTGGCCTAGGGGTCGTGATATGTGACAGTTAGCAAGCCTACAATAGTGCTTCAAGTCGGTAGTAATGGCACAACGATAGAAGAAGATAAAAGTACAGAGGACTACAGAAGAAGCTAGTCATAGCACAGAAAGCTGAAACCGATGGTAAGATCACATGTATAGGAGCTATATAGGGCCTTGGAATCTCACTATGGAATCCCACTTATAGAATACCTTTTATAGAACCTTTATGGAATCCCCTTTTGAAAACGTCTGGCCTTCAGCTCCACTTTTTGCAAGATGAGGATTAGAGTTGAGTCGTATGTGGAGCCACTCGTTCGACCAATTACTCTATGGCTTATTTGCTCGATGGGATTCTAGTCGTTTGATCAATCGGAGATAGTTAGCAAGCCTGCAGTAGTGCTACAAGTCAAATAGTAATAGTACAAGGAACTAATGGTACAAAGCTTCGAGGGTGGTAGAAATTTTAGTATTGGTTGACTACGAAGGAGGTTATAGGACAGGAAGTTGAAGACAATATGTAAATAGATGGCAAGGCTATCTGTGTAGGAACTGTGAGATGATCGAGTCGTCGCGGGGGGGGGGGGGGCGAGGGGGGGGGGGGTCTGATGAGCATCAAAAACTCATGTTCTAGAAAGGTTGTCGTGTGATACATCATTTTAAAGGTCTCGACGCTTGTAATCCGATTATTTGGTATTTGCCAGGTCCCTAGGGGCTGAGGCTTAGGGGCATAACAAAATTCAAGTTTTAAAAAGGTTTGTTGTCATGCAAAACATCATTTTAGCCCGAATATTTGGTTTTTGTGTCTCCTCAAGGGGGTGGGACTGAGGGTTGGGACCTCAAACCCCAAATTTTAGAAAGGATGTCAGGTGATACATCATTTTAAAGGTCTCGACTTGAATATTCCGAATATGAAGTGTCCAACCCTCTCTGAGGGGGTGGGGCTGAGGGGCATAACAAAATTAAGTTTTACAAAGGTATTCGTGTCATATATCATTTTAAAGGTCTTGACTTAAATATACCGAATATGAAGTATCCGAAGTATGAGGGAAATTAAAAATACGTTTTAGAAAGGTAGTCATGTCACAATTCATTTTAAAGGTCTTGAGTCGAATATTTCGGATATGAAGTAACCGACCCTCCTCGTGTGGGTGTGGTGGGGCAACGTCGTAAAACCTTAGGCGATGCGAACGACACACTCTCCAACATGTGACAATGTGTGAAAACGTGTACTTTTCAATGTTTTATCAAAGGATTTCATTGAATTGGCGGTGATGTCTCGTATTTGAAATGGTCCAAACTGACTGAAGTTGCAAAAAAACATATATTTTTCCGTCGGTGTTTTCCAGTATCTCTTCGTCGGATGCGATTGGTTTGGTGAAGATCTCTCAGATGAGAAACATTTTCAACTGCACGATATCTTGATTTATTCCAATCGGTCTGTCACAGACGAAAACAGCTTAAGGTAGTGCGCCTGTTCAACGGATGTGATTGATTCGACAGATTCGAAGGAGATCTATCAAATGAGAAAGACGAGATTTCCAACTGCGTGGCATGCTGCGTGGCATTTAGTATGCAAGTGTATCTTACCGTTACCTGATAACCCGAACTTTTGTTAAATTCCCATAGGAACCGAACTTTTGCCGGAGCATTTTTTCCTGAGGAAAACGTTGGTTCCATCCAGTTAGATCCGGCAAATGGTGTACTTACAGCATATGTAGTATACTGTGTATAGTGATATACGTACACATGGGGCTTTGGGTATATATTATGGGTAAGTGGTGGGAAGATGATGGGAAAGTTGGGTTTTCTTGAAAGTTCTTTTTCGCGAAACGGTTGACGTTGCTATTGACGTCATGATGCGCACGCGACGTCACAGAGTGTTGACCTCTGTTGTTGTCTACTATACAATCTGACATAATGTTATTCGGGTCAGGGGGTGTCGGATTTCTCGTATGGGGCGGAGTGTGTGATATGGTAGTGGCGGTATATATCAATATTGGTATACTATTACCCCTTGGGCCTTCATATTATTATTATTATTATTATTATTATTATTATTATTATTATAGAACGGCGGTAGAGTATGGGCGATATATACCTCTGTGGACCCCGCAACCTCCCCGAAAGCCATTGGTACTACAAATCGACTTAATGCTTTGTGTCATCCCATGACTGGGTTAGGTAGTATGTAATGCGATGACAGACGTTATTTTGGAGTGGGTGGGTGTAATGCATGGTCGCCGAGTGTAGTAGTATAGGATGTACGCGTTGTACCACTGTAGGGCCAATGTTAGCTCTTAGTACTATTATCCATCTGGGGTTATCCTATGATTGGTATAGGTATTACGTAATTCTAGGCCAAGCTGTATTGATGGTACAGGTAATGCCTTGTAGTTTAGAAAGGTAGTATAGCATGGGCGGTATATAACCCTGTAGGCTTCCTGTTAGTGCTTGGTACTATTAACCAACCGACTGGTTTATTTTATTATATGGCTGGTATAGGTAGTACGTTATAGAAGGGCAAGTGTTATTATGGGGTTGGGGTAATGCTTGGTAGCTTAGAACGGTAGTAGAGCATAGGCTGTATATACCCCTGTAGGTCTCTTGTTAGTCCTTGGTACTACTAATTCGCCAGATGCTTCATATTATCGAGCGGTATTGTGGGATGGGGTTAATGCCTGGTAGCACAGAAGGGCAGCAGAGTATGGTTGGTATATGCCCTGTAGGCCCATCTTAACCGTTGATAGAATTAACCTACCGAATAGTTGGTGCCATCCTATCACTGGTAAGGTGGTACGTAATCCTAATTCTTCCTACCCTATTCCAAGTTCACTTGTTCTTGTTTCATTTATCCAGATCATCCAATCAGTACACATTATGGAAGCTGATTAACCAATCATATTACTTCATTTTCCGTAATTTATACTTATTCATACAAATTTGTCTCCCTTGTGTATAACAAAAGCATATATCATTCCCAAAGCAAATAAGCTATCGACCGAGTGACTTGCACATACTGCTCGAACGACTCAAATCCCATCGAGCTAATGAGCCATATAATAAAACAAACCAATCGGTTGTTAATAGTACCAAGCACTCACAAGGGGGCCTACAGGGATATATATGTTAAGGTGATGGCTTGAATTTTCGATTTTGTTGTTTAAAAGTGTATATATATTCGATAATCATTCTCACTGGGCTAAATATAAAGCATAAGGATAAGGACATGGAGGACCCCGAAAACCAATTTGTCACTTAAACAGACCCGCAGTAATTCAAGCGCTGGTAATGAGGCATGCAATTTAATGTCCATTATGACGCATTTATTGAACGCCACATGGGCGGTCTGGATAAAACATTAAAGGTAGTAAACCCAGTGTCATCCTGCAGTCGTTATCTGTGCAATTGTGACCAGCTATTACACAGTAATAACTGGTCGTAATTACAGATAACGATTGTACATTGCACATGTTCTAGACACACACCCATATTGTGCATTCTGGTCTGTCACGAATGTCAGGATATACCGAAATGCAAGACTTAAAGGAACTTAAAAGCGAATATTAAATTAAGATAGATCTAAGCGGCCAAGTTCAAGAGAAGCAATTAAAATGAGAATTAATGTTCTGGCTATCGAAATAAAAATCGATGGGGGAAATTCATTCCAGCCAATCCACTCTGAAGGTGTGTAAGGCTGTGGGTCGTTGAGAGTAGATGGGGATGTCCCATGCTTAGATGAGATGCCGCATGACACGTTGTGATGTAGGCGAGTCACAGAGCTCATATTTAGAATAGAAGCACCTATGTTTATCTCAGAATAATGTTCATACAGGCAAGTCTACTCTCCCTACGTACGTCTTGCCTTCTACAACAGATATGTCATCTTCCTAAATACTAATAGTTAGCTGTACTTCGTGCTTCCTATTTCTGATCCTACATTCAGAAATGGCCACCTACTTGGCCGCGACGGAGAGTTTAGCCCCATTGGTGGCGACTGCTTGAGTGAAAAGCGTCCAGTAAAGTGACAAAAAGCTACTGGCCGTGCGACGGCAGTGTAAGAGTGACATTCCGTCACTTGTTAGAGGGAAGGCGACATACTAAAGTGTCAATACGTTAGCGGCCGTGCGACTGCAGTTGTAGAGTGACATTCTGTCACATGTTGAGTTAGAACGTCCGTTAAAGTGACAATAAGTTAGGGCCGTGCAACGGCAGTGAAAGAGTGAAGAAAAGAGGCGACCAAAGAACAAGCACCAACGAGAAGGAAGGATAACCAACGAGAACAGAGAATGCGGGCCCGCAAGTGACTGAAAAACTGTGTGGGTAGGGGTGATTAACGTTTATTCATTGGATTCCATGTAACTCACAAATTACCATATTTATTTATATGTATATGTATTAAAATTTTTGTTTCCAGTGAACCACAATTGATTCATGCTTTTTGACGAAAAGTCACAGACCCCTTCGGAATAAGTACCGCCCCATCAAAAGTGAAACGGTCGGGTTCCTCACGGTGAGACATACGTTCACGCATGGATTCAGGCAACATTCCTTGGTTCATATTCCACTCCCCTGCAGTGTCGAGCGATAGCGGTGAGATGTCTCTATCATAAAATGATTACGAATCACTTGCTCAAACGTTTGCTCAAACGTTTGACATGTTTCACTCTCTCTAAATATTGTAGTAATAGCTGCAAGATTTCTCTACATCTCAGTACGTTCGCGAATGACTTGCTCGAAAGGTTTGTCATATCCCACTCCCCTGCAATGTCGAGGTGATAGCAGTTGGATCACTCTATCACAGTATGTTCTCGAATCACTTGCTGGAAAGTACTGTCATATTTCATTCTTCCGTAATGTCGAGGTGATAGCAGTAATATCTCTATCCCAGTATGTTCACGAATCACTTGTTCGAAAGTTTTGTCATATTCCAATCCCCTGGCATGTTGAGGTGATAGCGCTTGGATCTCTCTATCACAGTGTGTTTATGAATCACTTCTGCGAAAGGATTTCCACATTTCATTCTTCCGTAATGTCGAGACGATAACAGTAGGATCTCTCTATCGCAGTACATTCACTTGCTGAATGTTTGTCTTATTCCACTCCATTGAAATGTGGAAGTAGTCAGATCTGTATTGTGTCACAATACCTTCACGAATCTCTCTTGTCAAGAATTATTCCTCTTTAATCGACTCGTAAACTTAATACTGCATTCAAAAACGTTGATGAGTTCTTCGAGTAGTGTCGAGCTTCTGATCAACGAGTAAATTAGTTGTGCGCTATTGTTTTTAGAGGGTACGTGCAGCTTCCTCAAAATGTATTCGTGAAGACGTCGTGTTAGTGTTTTGGGTTTCCTTCTCGAGAGGTTTCATCAGACACTTTAATGTATCATAATACTTTCACTCATTTCATTTGGACTCTCTCTCGTTTAGTGTGATATGAAGCTACACTTCAGCATGCCACGCAGTTGAAAATCTCCTCTCTCTCTCATTTGATAGATCTCCTTCGAATCTGTCGAATGACCCACACCCGTCGAACAAGCACACCACAAAAGCTGTATTCGTCTGCCACATACTGATTGGAATAAACCAAGATATCATGCGGTTGAAAATGTTTCTCATCTGAGAGATCTCTACAAAACCAATCACATCCGACGAAGAGATACCGGAAACACACAGAGGGGAAAAATACATGTTTTTTGCCTCTTCTGTCAATTTGGATTGTTTCACATACGAGACATCACCTCCAAATCAATGAAATCCTTTGATAAAACACTTAAAAAAAACAGCTAAAACAGTACACGGTTTCACACATTGTCACATGCTGAAGAGTGTGTCGTTCGCATTTGTACGACTACCTTTCTAAACCTTAAGTTTTGAAACCCACCCCACGGCTCCATCCCATCGGGAATGCTGGATACTTTACATTCGAAGTATTCAAGTCAAGACCTTTAAAATGATGTATCACACGCCTATCTTTCTAAAACTTGAGTTTTGAGGCCGCACCTTCGGCCCCACCCACTCAGGGATGGTCGGATACTTCAAATGCGAAATAGTCAAGTCGTGAACTTTAAAATGATGTATCACGTGACTACCTTTCTAAAACATGGGGTTTGAGCCCCCACCCCTCGGCCCCACCCTATCGGAGAGGGTCGGATACTTTATATTCAAAATATTCAAGTCGAGACCTTTAAAATGATGAATCAGCCGACAACCTTTCTAAAACTTTAGTTTTGAGGCCCCACCCCTCAGCCCCCTTGTGTAGACGCAAATACCAAATATTCGGACTACATACGTCAAAACCTTTAAAACGACGTATCACATGCCAACCTTTCTATAACTTGAATTTTATATGCCCCAGCCCCCCCCCCCCTTCTCGGGGAGGGGACAAATACCAAATATTCGGACTACACGCGTCTAGACCTTTAAAATGATGTATCACTTGTCAACCTTTCTAAAACTTGAATTTCTTTATGCCCCTCAGCCCCACCCTCTCGGGAAGGGACAAATAACAAATATTCGGACTACACGCATCGAGACCTTAAAATGATGTATCACACGAAACCTTTCTAAAATATGAGTTTTTGATGACCATCAGACCCACCCCCGAGAAGAGTCGATCACCTCATTTAACCTTTACGCGCTGAAGCTCACAGTTCCTAAACAGATAGCCTTGCCATCTGTTTCCATCTTGTCTTCAACTTTCTGTTCTTTAACTTGCCTCGTTCGTAGTCATCCAATACTATAATCTTCTACCACCCTCGCAGCTTTGTACGATTAGTTTCTTGTACTATTACTATTTGACTTGTAGCACTACTGCGGGCTTGCTAACTATCTCCGATTGATCGAACGACTAAAATCCCATCGAGCAAATAAGCCATAGAGTAATGGGTCGAACGAGTATCTCCACATACGACTCTTATCTTCAGCTCGGGAAAAAGTGGAGCCGAAGGCGAGACTTTTTCAAAAAGGGATTCCGTAGGGATTCAATAAAAGGTATTCTATAAGCGGGATTCCATAAGTGGGATTCCAAGCCCTATATAGCTCCTATAAGGTGTTCTTACCATCGGTTTCAGCCTTCCGCCCTATGACTAGCTTATACTGTAGTACCGTATCCTATAATTTTCTTCTCCCCTTCTACCATTACTGCTGATTTGAAGCACTACTGTAGGCTTGCTAACTGCCACATATTACTTCTACATAGGCCAAGTCTTAGAATGTCAAAGAACCATCCATACCCTGCTAGGAGACTGGAAACCAAGCATACACTACATAGCAGTACATTTCATACAACCTATACCATCTATGGGATAGCACACCAGCCCAGGTGGATTGTTGTTCCAATGGTTAAGATGGGACCTAAGATCGGTATATACCGTCCATACTATTCTGCTGCTCTACAGAAGACATTACACCCGCCCACAATAGCTCTTCTCCTAGAATTACGTTCCACCTATACCAGTCATAGGATAACATGAAGCATTAGGTCGATTACTAGTACCAAGGGAAGAGTTGAACCAACAGGGATATAAAAAACACGTCCTATACTTCCTAACTAGACAACAATGGATTACCCCTACTCAACAATACTGCTTGGCCTATCATTACGCAATACCTGTGCCATCTGTGGGTCAGCACACCGTCCGTGGATAATGGTGCTGCTACCGTTCTAAACTACCAGGCCTTACCCCTACCCACAATACTGGTTGTCCTAGCGATACGTACTATCTATACCAGTCAGAGGATAATTTGAAGCATTAGGTGGATTAATAGTACGAAGGGCTAACATAGGACCTCTAGGGTGAGGAGCGAACATCCCATACTGCCATACTAGGCGACCACGCATTACCACCACCCACCCTACAATACCGCCTGGCCCAGCATTACATACTCCCTATATCAGTCATAGGACAGTACAAAGCAATCGGCAGGTTGATACAACAAGGATTAAGATGGGATTTATAACGCTCATACTATACTGCAAATCCAAACCACTAAAGACTATTTCGCAATACCACACGAGACGACGACCATGCATTACCCCAACCCACAATACTGGTTAACCTAGCATTACGTACTACCTATATCAGTCATGGGATAGTACAAAGCAATCGGCAGGCTGATACAGCAAGGATTAAGATGGGATCTACAATGATATATAACGCCCATACTATACTGCAAATCCAAACCACCAAGGACTATTTTGCAATACCGCACGAGACGATGACCATGCATTACCCCACCCGACAATACTGGTTAACCTAACATTACGTGCTATTTATACCATTTGTAGGATAATATGAAGGTTGATTAGCAGTACCAAGGGCTAATAGTATACCAAAATGGGTATATACCACCTTTACTATACTACGATATCAGTCCTGTACGAGAACCCCGACACACCCTGACCCGAAACATCTCATACCACATTGTATATGGTTCAACAACAGCGGTCAACGTTTTCTGACGTCATGGTGCGCATAATGACGTCACGACGTCCATAGCAACGTCAACCATTTCTCGGGATTTTTTTTTCTCGAGAAACCCCACCTTCACCATTAATTTCCATCACACCCCACACTATATATCCATAGCCCTGTGTGTACATATATCACTGCACATATCATAGCATACTATATATGCAGTACGTACATAACGTGCAGGATCTGGTCAGGCTGCAACCCAAAAAGTCCGGTTCCTCTGTGAATTTAACAATAGCAGCTTCCCCAAAAGTCCGGGTAATAGCGCACGATCGGGTCAATAATTGAATGGCTAATTAATTTGTAAAAACAGTCTTCTAATAAACTGTAAAAGCAGTCTCCAAATAATCTGTAAATACAGTTTGCTAATCTGTAAAAACAGTTTATTAATCTGTAAAAGCAGTCTCGTAATAATATGTAAAAACAGCCTCGTAATAATCTGTAAAACAGTTCACTAAACTGTAAATACAGTTTATTAATCTGTAAAAACAGTCTCGTAATAAACTGTAAAAACAGTCTCGTAATAATCTGTAAAAACAGTCTCGTAATAAGCTGTAAATACAGTTTACTAAACTGTAAATGCAGTTTATTAATCTGTAAAAACAGTCTCGTAATAAACTGTAAAAACAGTCTCGTAAACATCTGTAAAAACAGTCTCGTAATAAACTGTAAATACAGTTTACTAAACTGTAATTACAGTTTATTAATCTGTACAAACAGTCTCGTAATAAACTGTAAAAACAGTCTCGTAATAATCTGTAAAAACAGTCTCGTAATAAACTGTAAATACAGTTTACTACACTGTAAATACAGTTTATTAATCCGTAAAAACAGTATCGTAATAATCTGTAAAAACAGTCTCGTAATAAACTGTAAATACAGTTTACTAAACTGTAAATACAGTTTATTAATCTGTAAAAACAGTTTATTAAACAGTATAAACAGTTTATTAAATGAAAAGGTCCTGACCCTAATACGCTGCCGCAATAATGCAAGCACTTGCCGCAATTTCTAAGAAGCTCATGTCGGGTGAATTTCTGAGAAATAGTGGCGAGTGTTGGCATTATTAATTGAGCGGAAGTGGAACAAAAGAAAAATACTAAAACTACTGAAAATAGATTTTTTTAGCTGCCTAAAAACAAGATATTTTTGTCACAATTTACCTCATTAGCACGCCGTTACGTGGAGGTTTCTCAATTAACCTTTTTTTTGTCCCATTTCCCCTCAATTAATCATGCAAGCACTTGCCACAATTTCTGAGAAGCTCATGTCGGGTGAATTTCTGAGAAATAGTGGCGAGTGTTGGCATTGTTAATTGAGCGAAAGTGGAACAAAAAAAAACAAAAAAAAAACAAATACTAAAACTACTGAAAACTTATTTTTTTAGCTGCCTGAAAACAAGATATTTTTCTCACAATTTATCTTCTGGGTGTTCCACTAACTGCACTCACTGACGAAGATATTCTGACGTGCTAATTTCTCGCTGTTCGTTATCATAAGCATCAAACAATTTAATTAGTGTCTGATGTTTTATTTGAGTGCTCTTTTTCTGATGACGGCAGAGGTTTTTGGGGAGACCAAACGAACTTGAAGTGGGAGCAGTTCTGATTCTTTGTGAAGCAAATTGAAAAGTTTAAACATGTTTAGTGAATTCTTTTCGATATATGCAACTAACTTATCAAGCTTTTCTAGAGATTGCGATGTTGGGCACAGGGCCTTCAAGAATGTGAAGGCATCTAATATGTGATTGTGTGGCAAATGTGGAAGCGCCATCAATTGGCGCACATAATCTCTCACTGGTAGTTGGTGCACATATGCTGACTGAAGTCCAAGTTTCTTCACTTTCCTGTATACAGCCTGGCTCCAGTGAAACCAGCAGCCATGAATGGCAACTTCGGGTAATACCTCATGTATGGCAGACCACATTGCCCTCTCAAAATCTAAAACACATTCCTGTACTGCAGGTTCAGGTACAAAGTTTAAAATTTCACGTAGTACTGCTACGAAGTCTTTTGTCTTACGGCGTGACATGTATGCATAACACAAAGATACTTATTTCATAGAGTCTCCACTCTTAATGAAGCTGTGTACACTAAATAGCTGTATGAAGGGCTCCCTTGCTACCTTAAAAGTTCCGTCCATAAACCAGATTTTTGAGTTTCCCATGTGTTTTAGTTGTAGGTCAGTGGCTAGAATTATGTGCCGCTGATCGTCCACTTGAATGTCTTTTTTAAGAAAACCGTCAGGTATAAAGGACTCTTTATCGTCTCTTGCTGCCTCCTTGACCATTGGCTCTCGCTGAGCGTGTGATAGCTGCACCAGGGTCCCCAGGATGCGTACGACGTGTCGGACCACGGTTGAAAACATTAGAGCTGGGCTGTGTGACGGTAGCATAACATTTTTTTGCCCTGCTGCTACAAATCCATGTGGTTGTTACATTAGTCTTTCGTTTAAACGTGTACATGTACCCTTGTGAATCTACTAAAATGTCAGCACCTCTCTTTGACCCTCCCTTGACAATTTAGTATGTTGTTACCTGGTCATTAAGTATAGTGTCTGGAATGGGTTCTTCCTCGAGTGACTTTTCTATCGCCGGAAGGGGATCATCCACGGGATGAATCACGTCGAATGACCTCTCTTGCGATCTTGAATCTATTTCCATTTCTGATTCATCTGATACTTGACTTGACTTTAGACATTCTGGGCAGACCCATGTTATTATGGTACCATCGCGCTGCTGTTTCGTCATCCTTCTATATTCATCTCTGGACATACCAGTGCCACAAATCCTGTGTCTCCATTTATTGCAAGAGTCACACTCTAGGGCATCTTGTCACCGCCGTACCTCTTTATTACAACCTGAGCATGGGTTCTCAATGAGCTCGTCCATCTTCAACTGATGAAGTTGAATGAATGGAAGGTTTCAGCGCGCCGAAGGCGCGCAGGGACGATGTGGGATTTACAAATCCCTTGCGACCCGGTTAGCCTTATTTTATTTCACTTGGATCTAGGATCACACAGGCCTAGCTTTCCTATTGCCTCAGATGGGGTCTGAAGGGATATGCACGCGGTTAGAATTCCCGGCAGTTTGCATTTGAGTGATAGATTGTCAAAGACCAAACCCTCAACGCCATTAAGACTATTAGAGAGTGGGCTCTATTCGGTTCCATCTTGGCGATGGTAGGGGTTTGAGTCCCACCATGGTGGCGAGCCAGAATATAATGTTGGGCGATGGCAATTTTAAGGGAAAAAGAAAAAAGAAAACCAAACAGCAACGCCGGTTTGGTAGCGGCCCCGGTATATGACCATAGCGATTACAAAAAAGGAATGGAGAAAGCTCCAACATTTTAGTTTGAAAAAACCGGGAGTCATCCATCAAGCCTTCTGGAAGATAGGATGCCGTATGTGATTTTGAGGTATCTGGTTATCCTTCGGGAATTCCAAATGACCTCCAACACCCCCCCCCCCCCCTCCCACCCACAAAAAAAAAAAAAAAAAGAAAGCCCTTAAAAGGGCTGTTTGCTGGCAAGATTGTTTCAATCCTAGCCTTGGTCTGTTAGGTTTTCTGCACATCTTTGCTTGAGGATTGTTTCAATCCCTCATAGTTTGTCATTCAGTTTGGTCGTGTGTCTGATGAGATAGAGGAGGTAGAAAAGGTAGAAAAGATAGAGAGCTGGAAATTAGAGCAATTCGGTTTTTAATTTACAGCTTTCCCGTCCTTTTGGATGGGGAAGCCAGCATTTTTTCCCCGAGATTTATATCTCAGGGAGGGGAGACCCGGCAGCAGGTGGAGATTTTCCTCGCTGTTTGCAACTCCCACTGGTAACAGAGGCAAGCTTTCGTGCGTATCGTGTCACCCGCAGCCAGTTCTAAATTTAGGTCACAGAGTGCCTGGCTCACCCCATCACAATGATGTAATCTTTAACCCTTTCGATAGACATGCCCCAGATTATTTAGTTTTCCTATTGAGGACGCGATGCGCATTGAGTTCTATTATTAATTCGCTGTCTTGAAGTCTATTTAGAGTTTTGCTTTGAAGATCTTTTAAGCTCATTGCTATAGTGTCTATTTTTGCTATCTCGTGAAGTTGTTTTATCGATGTCCACCTGGGCTTGCGCAGAGCCACGCGCAAGGCATGATTTTGGACCCGTTGTAGTTTTTCAATGTTGGTTTTATTCAGGTCACTTGTTATTATGGCCCCATACTCTAGTACTGGGCATATATATGATTTGTAAAGATTGAGGAGAGTTTCTTTATTGGCTCCCCAATTTTTACCTCTAATCATTTTCAGGAAATTGATGCGTTTAGTGGCTTTGACGGTAACTGAGTTTATGTGATTGTTTAGATTGAGACTGCTATCCAGGTTGAATCCCAGAAACTTTGCCACATTACTAGCTTCAAGTTTATGATCGTAAAGCTTAAGCTCAATATTGGGGACAGGCTTTTTCCTTTGTTTTTTATAGAATGTGATTCTTTGTGTTTTCGTGGCATTTAGCTTGATGCGCCACAGAGCGCACCAGTCTTGCAGGTCGCGGATGGTATCCTGCAGGCGGTTTTGTATTATGTTTCCAGACTTACTGGCCGTCCACATTCCTTTGTCGTCTGAGAATTGAGATAGTTCAACATGGTTCTTCCCTAGTTTGTCAATGTCATTCACATATATTATAAATAGAAGCGGGCTCAGGACGGAACCCTGTGGAGTGCCCGCTTCAAGTTTACCTCGGCTGACACTTCGCGGTTGACCCTCACTTTTGATTTTTCGATCAGATAAAAATGATGATATGATCCTTAGAATTTTGGTAGGTAGCCCCATTTTAGCTAGTTTGTATCTCATGCCATTGTGCCAGACAGAGTCAAACGCTTTTTCTACGTCGAGTAATAGCGCGGTTCCTATTTCATTTTGACTGATGAAGTTGCAGAAAAAGTGAAACGTTTTATAGAAATCTGCTGGCTCGGGCGGACGCTATTAAAGGGTGAATTAAAATTACAATCATATGCGGCCACCATTAAAGGGTGAATTAAAATTACAATCACCATACACCGACACCAACATAGGTTTTTGAAGTACCGTGTTGTTTTGACAGTGTAAAACTGTACAGAAAGGTGTTGGTGAAAGAATCAAGTCCTCAGACTGATAACTGATTGCTGTAAAAACAGTCCCGATCCAATTAATCAGTGAGTAGAGTCACATTTAATAATAATAATACTTTTTGCAGAGATAGATGTTAAATTGGAGATTAAATAAATGTTCAGATAGAGACATTTGGGGAGATGAATGTATCATGGATACTTCTGAAGAAATATTTCTTCATTTTAAATGACATATATTATCCGTTTTTAATGGTGCATATCGACTTATAGGTGGTACAAATCGACTTTTTTGTGGAGCAAATCGACTTTTTCGATGGTGCAAATCGACTTTTTCGATGGTTTAAATCGACTTTTTCGATGGCGCAAATCGACCGGTGCAAATTGGCAACGACCGATATACAAGTCTGCATGACACTGACACCCTGGTCTCCATCTTAGCCCAAGGGGTACAGAGGTTTTAGGAAGAAATATGTTGCAGGTGGTGGAGTCTTTTTTGGTATAGGGAGGGGGGGGGGAATAATCACAGAAAATGTGTCACGAACCATAGGTGTAAAAAATGGGACAAGGGGGATAAGGAAAAGGGACCAAAAATCCAAATCAATAGGAATAGCTTCCCAAGGAAAGAACAGGTACACGAAGTGGGATATACAAACTAGATATACAGGGACTAGATAATAAAGGGACCAGTAGGCGGAAGCCAATGAAACCTGACACCCTGAAAGTGGGTTATAGCAACATCCAGAGTCTCCACCGGGAAGAAAGTGGAATTGCTACATTGATTGAGGCAGAGGAGTTTGACGTCATGGGCTTAAGCGAAACGTGGGTAAGACACGAGGAACGGGTAGACCAAGTAAGGGGGACGTATGGATAGGTGTAGGGCGAACGGAAGGCCAGAAAAAAGGGGGAGGGGTAGGCATGTACATTAAAGAGGATTTAAAACCATCGCTGATCACAGACCTGGAAAACATCAGCACCCCGGCTGAGGTATTGAAAGAAATTGAATGGGTAAGGATCAGTCTGAAAAAACAAAAGTATTGCCCTTGGGGTTGTGTATTGTGCGGTGGAGGGAAGCAAACCCGAATGGAATGATTCGATATACTCAACACTGAGGTCCAATATCACCGAATTACAAAACAAGGGGCTCGGTATAATTCTGATGGGTGACTTTAATGGCCACATAGGTAATGATGAAGAAGGCATAGAGGGTGGGGACAATAAAGTCAACGGGAATGGAAGGAAGCTGTTGAACTTCACAAACGAGCTCGGTCTGAAGATTCTGAACAGGGACGCGAGGTGTAAGGGGAAATGGACCTGGGAAAGGAACGACAGAAAATCAATAATCGACTACATCCTCATAGATATTAATTTATGGAGGGAGGTGATAGGGGTAAAAGTGGATGATGAGGGTAAAATGGAGGTGGATAGTGATCACAACTTGATCACAGTGACTATCAGGGCCAAAACTCTAGTAAAAAGCAAAGGAAGCTCTAAGGAGATTTGGGAACTCAAAAAAGATGCTGACTGGGCGAAGTTCAATGAAAAACTGAAACCAAAGCTTGCAACCGTACCCAAGAGGGGCAGTGTTCAGAAGATGGCCGACGCCATAGTTGCGAGCCTGGTGGTGGCAGGAAAGGAAAGTGTAGGAAAGGTCAGGGTGCCAACACGGGAACTTGGGTACAGAGTGAACGAAGAACTGAAAAGGGCCATAAAGGGAAGAAAAGCTAAATGTGCTGCATACAGGAGAAGTAGAAAACTTAAGGGGGCGGAAAGCAATGAGGCCACAGTTGCTAAGGAAGAATACCACCAAGCACGAAATAAAGTAAATAAGATTAAAGACGATAATCGGAGAGTACGAAATAGCAGTCTTATTAGGACGATAAGAACGACAGGGGGATCGAGTTCGAACGTATTTTGGAAATGGGTGAATAAACGTAACAAAGTAAGTAACCCACAGAGTATTAAAGTAGATGGCAGAGTTACAGACGGGCAAGATCAAGTCGCATCAGAACTAGTCAAGCACTGAGAAAAGGTAAACGATAAGCGATGGGGCATGGGGAGCCCACCAGAGTGTCCGAATCAGGTCGAGGAAAACCTATCGAGCTTCGTGTGCAGCGAAATTAAAACGGAGGAGGTGCGAAAGGTGATATCAAAATTAAGGGATGGAAAAGCGGGAGGAGTGGATGAAATTCCTAACGAGTTTATCAAAAAAGGGGGAGAGGAACTCGTGAAAAGCCTAACTGCCCTATTCAATCTAGCCATAGAAAATCAAGAGGTCCCAAAGGAGTGGAGAGAAAGTAAAGTGACATTTATTCACAAAAAGGGGGAAAAAGACGTTTTGGATAACTATCGAGGGATCTCTGTCAGCAGCAACATTAGAAAGGTTTTCTGTAAAGTCCTGTATTGGAGACTAGAGGAGGTGATTGAGGAGAAGGGTTTTTTGGGAGAAATTCAGAATGGCTTCAGGAAGGGAAGGAGAGTTACTGACCATCTTTTCACACTATCCCAATTGATAGAATCCGCGAAAGCAAAAAAGAAAAAAGATGTTTATGGCCTTTTTGGATATCAAAAAGGCATACGATAGAGTATGGAGGGAAGGTATGTGGTGCAAGCTGGAGGCTATGGGCTTAGGAGGCGGGTTTGTTGGAATTATGAAAGCATTTATAAAGATGTACAGAGTGAACTTAGCCGGCAGTTTGCATTTGAAACAGGGGTGTATCCTTTCGCCGATCCTGTTTCCATTGTACATCAAAGGTTTAGGAGATGAACTCCTGCGTAGCGAGGAGGGGGTAGCAGTTGGGGACTTGAAGATCCCAGGACTATTTTTTGCAGACGATATGGTTCTAGTGTCAGAAAGCGAAGAGGGGCTAACGAAAATGCTGGGAATTGTTGGGAAATATGGGAGCAAATGGAGACTCGAACTTAATGAAAGCAAGAGCAAACTTATACCTGTGGGCCGCAAAGTGGACCCCACTCGAAGGTGGAGAGTGGGTGAGTTCAGCATTCCGGAAAGGAGCAGCAAACTTCTCAGTGTGGGAGAGACGGCTGATTACGAGTATTTGGGGGTAAATATAAACATTACAGGAAGAGGCATCTACCGGAACCACACAAGTAAATTGATTCTGAAGGGGAAGCGAATCTTTAACCATATGAAACTTATAGGGAGAAACAGTTTCAATAAGGTTTTCGTGGGGAAAACCATTTGGGAAATGGTGGGGCTGCCAAGTATAACATACGGTACAGAGCTTGGAAATCCTGCAGAACGATGCAGGCCGATGGATAATGGGGTCGAGTAATGCCGCAGCGCTAGAAGCAATCAGGGGTGAGCTTGGGTGGATGAGGATCAAGGACAGGATAGACCCGTTGAAGCTCGGTTATCTTAATTATTTGGTAAATCTCCCCGACAGCCGATGGTGTAAAGCCGATGTTCCTGAGAATTTTCAACTCACATATCAAATCGGGGTGGATGGTCCAAGTGAGGGAGCTAGTAGAGAACTACTCATTGGAGATCTCGGACCTGGAAGTTGGGGCAAACCAGGGTAAAAAATCGTCAGAGAAAGGGTCATGGAGGATTGTAACCGTAATTGGCGAGAGGGGGTCAAATCAAAGAGGTCTTTGGGTGGCCTGCGTGATAAAGAGAAGCCAGGTTTTGAAGAGTACCTTGATGGCACCTTTGGGGGTCACTGTTGTTCAAGCTGAGGTCGCGATCCCTGGAGCTGAGGGGAAAAATTGGGAAAGACGGTGAAAGGGAGTGCCAGATGTGTAACTTGGACATGGTGGAGACCCTGGAACACTTTCTTCTAGAATGCCCAAAGTATCAGCCTAAAAGAATGAGATTCACTGGGAGTATAATGGGGAAGTGGGATGGGAGAATGAAGGACATGTGGTTAGGGGGAGAGTCAAAGGAGAGGGTTAATATGCTAATCGGAGAGATTGGGAAGAATGGGACAAGGGATATCATCAAGCAGTTCGTCTCCGAGTGTTGGGAGGAGAGGAGAAGCGTGGGAATAGGGAGGCAGTTGGGAGTACAGGGGTAACCATGGCCTTCTCGTCCGAGAACCGCGACAAATCAGCGGCTAGCCAAAGTGTTATTATTATATTACCCTGGACATGAATATAATGGGAGTAACAATCCGAGGACCATCGCCCTAGTGTCTTAATCAGGTGGTCTTCGACATGAGCGGCTGCTGTAGAAGCGGCGGCGCCTGTTCTAAGTGAGTGGCCATTGTAGCGGGAATCTGGGAGGCCAATAAGGGAAAGGAGCGCCTTCAACGACTGGATAAAAAGAGTGCGAGTGAGGGGAGATCCATTTGAAAGACAAAAAGAGGTGCATCGGGTTGGAAGGAAGTTGATGGTTTGAGTGCAAAATAAGCCAGGAGACTATGGATGGGACAAACATCGTGCCCAGTCCGATAGAGTTGAATGGTTACACTTTTACGGAAGGGGTCACACTTTGAGGCCTTCAAGTGAAGCAAAAGTACTTGATCTGTCAAACGATATTGGATGTCACCCACACAGAGACTACAGGCTGGGTTGAAATGCAGACTATGGGTTGTAAATTCGCCACATCGAAGAAAACCGAAAAATGCGAAGCAGCTTCCATTGAGGAGTCAAAGTAGGGATCGCGAAAACCCCCGCGGAGGGCATGACATATACTCAAGTGAATACTCACGAAGAGAAGAGGATTTTCTACTCAGATCTGTTTATAAATATTTTTTTTTTAATATTAGTTTTATTTCAGGGAAGTTTTTATTTATTTTGTTTTGTTTATGTGTTTGGGAGGATCGTAGTGTGTAATAAGGTGGTTTAGTTGATAGGTTTTTCCAATTTTGCTGTTTGTCTACCTTAGTTACCTTTTTTCGTGTTTTTGTTGCCTTGGTGTTTTCGGTCAATGGATTCTATATAATATTTATAATCATGAGTGGTAAGTGCACGACGGGTGTTCAGACGGAGGTAAGTATGGGTATCAAGGGAGGTCTGGGGGAGGTGAGTCGAGGGGTGCAGGTGGGGGAGAGTGAGGATCCGGAGGCGTGCAGACAGTGTAATATGAGGTATGGTGGTGGTCGGCCAATGGAGAGTAGTAGGGTATGTGCGAATTGCAGGGATATTTTACAGTTGTTAGTGAAATGTGTTGGATTCGAGCGGGAGATTGCAGAGCTGAGAGGGAGGTTGGAGAGGGCCGGTGTATCTGGAGTTACCCCGTTGAAGGTTACCTACGATGGTGAGGTGGAAGGTCGTTGTGGACTCAAGGAGGAAACTGGGAAGCAGGAAACGTGGGGGAATAATGCTTGATGTGGGGGTGTAACTGAGGAGAGGGGGTTCTAGTAGGAAAATTCGGAAGATGGCGTCAGTACAGGGCTGCGTCGAGTCCGGAAGCCAGAGTCGGCGTAAGGCTGCCAAGGTTGCTAGGCGGTGTTTAGAAAACAGGTTTAGTGTTTTAGACTCTGATACCCACCACGAGAGTGAGGCGGAAAGTATGGGGGTGAGATGGTTGTTGATGATGATAGGCCAGACGGGGTAAGGAGGATGGTCAAGAGAAAGAGGGGGCCAGGAGCTTGCAAAACGAGAGGAGGTACAGATGATATAGGAACTGGGACCAGAAGAAGAAAATTAGTTGTAGCGGGGAGCAGCATTGTACGTGAGATTGACAATGTAGTTTGTGGTCCTGATAGTTCCAATCGAACAGTCTTGTGCTTTCCGGGGGCGAAGGTGGAGGATCTCAGGGACCGGGTAGATGGCATTGTGGCAGGGTCAGGACCGGAACCGGTAGTGGTGGTCCTTGTGGGGACCAATAATATCAGGGAGAGAAGGTCAGTAAGTTTGGTGGAGTCGTATAGAGGCTTAGTCGGCAAACTGCTAAGTAGGAATGCAAGGGTAGTCGTATCCGGGGTCCTTCCTGTCCTTGGAGGTGGGGACGAACGGAACTCAAGGATTTTGGCGTTAAATGAAGAGTTGGAGGACTACTGTGTTGATCTGGGAATACCCTTTATCGACCATTGGGACATGTTTTGGGGCAATGGGAGCATGTACGGGCGTGACGGGCTGCATCTTAGCAGGGTGGGGAAACGGGTATCGGGGGATAAAATTCTACGGGTAGCAGAGCCTTTTTTGGAGAGGAGCGGGGTGGGAGGTCAGAGGCAAGTATAACTAGAGTAGACATAGGTGGGGTGAACAAGAGTGAGGGGGACAGAATAAGTTTACCAAGACTAGCGCCAGAAAACAATGGGCCCAGTAGGCGAAAGCCAATGAACCTCGGTACCCTGAAAGTGGGTTATAGCAACATCCAGGGTCTCAACCGGAAAGTAAGTGAAATTGCTACATTGATCGAGGCTGAGGAGTTTGATGTCATGGGCTTAAGCGAGACGTGGGTAAGACACGAGGAACGGGTAGACCAAGTAAGCTGGTGTGTGTGGATAGGTGTAGGGCGAACGGAAGGCCAGAAAAAGGGGGAGGGGTAGGCATGTACATTAAAGAGGATTTAAAACCGTCGCTGATCACAGATCTGGAAGATATCATCACCTCGGCTGAGGTGTCAAAAGAAATTGGATGGGTGAAGATCAGTCTGAGAAACAAAAGTATTGCCCTTGGGATTGTGTACTGTGCGATGGAGGGAAGTAAACCCGAGTGGAATGACTCGATATACTCAACACTAAGGTCCAATATCACTGAACTAGAAAACAGGGGGCTCGGTATAATTCTGATGGGCGACTTTAATGGACACATAGGTGATAAGAAAGAAGGCATAGAGGGTGGGGACAAGAAAGTCAACAGGAATGGAAGGAAGCTGTTGAACTTCACAAATGAGCTCGGTCTGAAGATTCTGAACAGGGGCGCTAGATGTAAGAGGAAATGGACCTCGGAGAGAAACGACAGAAAATCAATAATTGACTACATTCTCACAGATATTAATTTATGGAGGGAGGTGATAGGGGTAGAAGTGGATGATGAGGGCAAAATGGAGTTGGATAGTGATCACAACTTGATTACAGTGACGACGAGGGCCAAAAACCTAGAGAAAAGCAAAGGAAGCTTCAAGGAGGTTTGGGAACTCAAAAAGGATGCCGACTGGGCGAAGTTCGAAGAAAAACTGAAACTAAAGCTTGCAGCCGTACACAAGGGGGGCAGTGTCCAGAAGATGGCCGACGCCATAGTTGCGAGCCTAGCGAAGGCAGGGAAGGAAAGTGTAGGAAAGATTAGGATGCCAACACGGGAACTTGGGTACAGAGTGAACGAAGAACTGAAAAGGGTCATAAAGGTTAGAAAAGCTAAATGTGCTGCATGCAGGAGAAGTAGAAAACTTAAGGGGGTGGAAAGCGATGAGGCCATGGTAGCAAAGGAAGAATACCAACAAGCACGAAATAAAGTAAACAAGATTAAAGACGCCAACCGGAGAGTGCGAAATAGCAGTCTTATTAGGACGATAAGAACGACAAGGGGGTCGAGTTCGAGCGTATTTTGGAAATGGGTGAACAAACGTAACAAAGGGAATAACCCATAGAGCATTAAAGTAGATGGCAGAGTTACAGAAGAGCGAGATCAAATCGCATTAGAACTAGTCAAGCACTGGGAAAAGGTAAACGATAAGCGATGGGGCATGGGGAACCCACCAGAGTGTCCGAACCAGGTCGAGGAAAATCTATCGAACTTCGTGTGCAGCGAAATCAAAACTGAGGAGGTGCAAAGGGTGATCTCAAAATTAAGGATTGGAAAAGCGGGAGGGGTGGACGACATTCCTAACGAGTTTATCAAAAAAGGGGGAGAGGAACTCTTGGAAAGCCTAACTGCCCTATTCAATTTAGCCATAGAGAAACAAGAGGTCCCAAAGGAGTGGAGGGAAAGTAAAGTGACATTTATTCACAAAAAGGGTGAAAAAGACGTCTTGGATAACTATCGAGGGATCTCTGTCAGCAGCAACATGGGAAAAGTCTTTTGCAAAGTCCTGTATGGGAGATTAGAGGAGGTGATTGAAGAGAAGGGTGTTTTGGGAGAAATCCAGAATGGCTTCAGGAAGGGAAGGAGAGTCACTGACCATCTTTTCACGCTATCCCAAATGATAGAATCCGCGAAAGCAAAAAAGAAAAAGATGTTCATGACCCTTTTTGGATGTTAAAAAGGCATACGATAGAGTATGGAGGGAGGGTATGTGGCGCAATCTGGAGGCTCTGAGCTTGGGGGCGAGTTTGTTGGGATTATGAAAGCATTATATAAAGATGTACAGAGTGAACTTAGCCTGGGAAACATTACAACAAAACGTGTGCCTATGGAGATAGGCCTAAAACAGGGGTGTATCCTTTCGCCAATCCTTTTTGCATTGTACATCAAAGGTTTAGGAGATGAACTCCTGCATAGCGACGAGGGGGTTGCAGTTGGTGACTTGGAGATCCCAGGGCTATTTTTTGCAGACGATATGGTGCTAGTGTCAGAAAGCGAAGAGGGGCTAGCGAAGATGCTGGGAATTGTTGGGAAATATGGGAGCAAATGGAGACTCGAACTTAATGAAAGCAAGAGAAAAGTTATACCCGTGGGCCGCAAAGTGGATCCCACTCGAAGGTGGAGAGTGGGGGAGTTCTGCATTCCGGAAGGTAGCAGTAGACTTCTTAGTGTAGGAGAGATGAGTAACTATGAGTACCTGGGGGTAAATATAAACATCACAGGAAGAGGCATCTACCGAAACCACACAAATAAATTGATTCTGAAGGGGAAGCGAATCCTTAACCAAATGAAACTTATAGGGAGAAACAGTTTCAATAAGGTTTTCGTGGGGAAAACCATTTGGGAAATGGTGGGTCTGCCAAGTATAACATACGGTACGGAAGTTGTTCCCCTAAACCAGACAGCTGTTAAGAGCTTGGAAATCCTGCAGAACGATGCAGTCCGATGGATAACAGGCTCGAGTAATGCCGCAACGCTAGAAGCAATCAGGGGTGAGCTTGGGTGGATGAGGATCAAGGACAGGATAGACCTACTGAAACTCGGTTATCTTGATTATTTGGTAAATCTCCCCGATAGCCGAGGTGTAATGTAATGTTCCTGAGAACTTTCAGCTCAAATATCAAGACAGGGTGGATGGTCCAAGTGAGGGAGCTAGTAGGAAACTACTACTCATTGGAGATCTCGGACCTTGACGTTGGGCCAAACCAGGGCAAAAAGATCTCCAGAGAAAGGGTCATGGAGGACTGTATCCGTAATTGGCGAGAAGGGGTCAAATCAGAGAGATCTTTGGGTGGCCTGCGTGATAAAGAGAAACCTGGTTTTGAAGAGTACCTAGATGGCACCTTTGGGGGTCACTGTTGTTCAAGCTGAGGTCGCGGTCCCTGGAGCTGAGGGGAAAAATTGGGAAAAACAGTGAAAAGGAGTGCCAGATGTGTAACTTGGGCGTGGTGGAGACCCTGGAACACTTTCTTATAGAATGCCCAAAATACCAGTCTAAAAGAACAAGATTCACGGGCAGTATAATGGGGAAGTGGGATGGGAGAATGAAGGACATGTGGTTAGGGGCGACTCAAAGAAGAGGGTTAATATACTAATCGGAGAGATTGGGAAGAATGGGGTAAGGGATGTCATCAAGCAGTTCGTCTCCGAGTGTTGGGAGGAGAGAAGAAGCGCGGGAATAGGGAGGCAGTTGGTAGAATATGGGTAACCAAGGCCTTCTCATACGAGAACCGCGACAAACCAGCGGCCGGCCGAAGTGTTATTATAGTGGTAGAGGGTTTCTGTAAACACTTAATACCGCGCAGAAACATCTGCAGTCGCGCGAGCTGTGAATCATCAGTGCGGGTAAATGGGGCAGGGATGCAAAAACGGAGGCAGAAATAGCGGATGCCAGAAAGGTACAATTTTATAGTATGATAAGAAAGAGACTTAACACCATGACAATAGGCTGCGTTTGTCAGAAGAACGTCTTCGGAAACTTCTGAAGGAAATCCTCTGGGTGAAAGGGGTATCTTGTACGAGGTACAGGAGTCTTGAAAATGATGTAAAGCTGATGTATAAGTGTGTAGAGTGTTGTCGCTGACAGAAGCCTGCCACACCACCGTCCTGATCAGGTTCAATTGAGGATCACTGCTGAAAATTCTGGAAGTGTGACGGCTCTCTGTGCAGCTTCTGGAGACAGATGGTAGAATGCCTGGAAACGAGAAATAAGATCAGCGATAACATTCTGCTTACCGGGGACATGTTCTGCATAAAACATGAAATTGTTAGTTGCTGCACACCATGTTAACCGACGCATTAATTTCATAATAAAAGTATGGCGGTAAGAGCTTCGACCCTTTCGTAAAATATGTACCGTTGCAATATTGTCACAGTGAAAAACAATACGTTTTCTACTCCACGACTGTCCCCACATGCAGAACGGCGGAAACCACAATGGGATATAATTCGAGCAAGGTCATAGAAAAATTACCCTGACAGGGGCGGAGCTCTGAAAGAAACTCGGGTGACCACTTCCCTTGAAACCAAGCGCCCTGGAAATAGCCACCATAGCCCACCGAGGAGGCCGCATCTGTATACAGATTGAAAGTCTGGTGCATGGGTGAAAGCATTCTCAAGAAATAAAGAAACTCCATTCCATCCAGTGAGAAATTCTCTCCACATATTCAGCTCACGTCTACAGCTATGATTGAGGTATACAAAGTGGTGCAGTTTCTTGGCTTTAACAGACAGCGGGTCAATTCGGCCTTGGGTCGATTCGGCCTGAGTCGATTCGGCCGAGTCGATTTGTTTAGGCCGAATCGACTCACTTTTTTGGCCGAATCGACTCACTTTGTAGAAAATATTTAATAATAAAAAACAACTTACCTTTTAAGCGACGAATGAAAAATCCACCAAAATTTACAGAAAACAAAACTAAATACATCCAAGGTACGAAATGAAATAACAAAAACGAATTGGAAGTAAATAATCCATGTAAACATTAGGATGAAAACCCGTTTTCCCCATTCTCTTTGCTAACTCCGTTAATCATGTTTTTAGAAAGATAATCTCGATAAGCAATATTCTGAATGAATGAAAGGTTTTAGCGCGCCGAAGGCGCACAGGGACGATGTGGGATTTACAATCCCCTGCGACCCGATTAACCTTATTTTATTTCACTTGATTCCCACAGGCCTAGCTCCCTATTGCCTCAACCGGGGTCTGAGGTGGTATGCACGCAGTTAGAATTTCCGGCAGATTACATTGGAGTGATAGATTGTCAATAATCAATCCCTCAACGCCATTAAGACTATTAGAGAGTCTTTGAGAATGTTTTAACAATTACTTGGTCATACCTCCTGAAAAGAAACATAGACTAATCTTGAATCTTGAATCTTGGTATTTGAATGAACATGCACAAGGTGAGGGTACTCCAATTCAAGGCCTGACAACTGGGTGAGGGTTAAACTTGGAATAAAACATATAACAGCAACATTGTTCTTGGATGGATGGCCTATCTTCTCATAGAAAATGTTTTGAGACAATATGGCTCTAGTGCTGAGAAAGGGCATGCAAAAGTTGGCGAAAATAACAATTATTCCGACAGTACCATTATGGGAAGTCTCAAATCTGCTAAGGATTAAACTTTTAAAAATAACATATAGAACAAAATTTGTCATACTTTGACTGCTGCATGCAGCTATATAAAACATTCAGAGCTCAATCAATTAAAAATGCAGTAAATCGTCACCTAAACTTACCAAATTCTGAAAAAATTGGATTTTTTTTGGACGGTGCCTACTTTTATGCAACCAGAATGGGATAGGGTTAAACTTCACAACCAAATTTACAACAGCAAATATGTTCGGAAGTCAATTGTGAATACGTACATGAAAAGTGTTTGAAATTAACCCTTTCCAAAATGATAGAAAATGCAACCAAAGTTGGCAAATTTTGGCATTTTCAAATGGTACTCTTATTCTCGCCCTCGTTATGCTTGAGGGTTAAATCTGAGATTAAAAAGTAAAAAGTAACTTTCTTCAACAATCTTTGTTGCATTTATCCATACCAAAATAATTGTTACAACAACCTTATAATTAGAGAAATTTGCCCTTGAAGTTGGTCAGTTTTTAAGAAAAAGGCTATATTAATGTCATTTTTGGCCAATGGGGGTTAATATTGAAAGATTTGAGTGGTGATTGTGGTGTACCATATTATGCTCTAAATGTGTGGAAAATTTGAGCTAAATAACTGTAAAAAGTTTTGAGACTTTCGAAAAATGTAAAAATTTTGAAAGTTTTGGCAGAATATTTTGAAAATGGGCGTTTTCACAGACATGACGATATCGCATTTCACTAGATTTTATGACATTACAGAAGTATACCAAATTTGGTTAAAATCGTACAGCTTGTTTTTGAGCAGTTCAACACACACAATTCACGGCGGAAAAAAAAGAAAAACTAGAGAATTGTAATTTGTTGGACAAATTACGGGCTTTCCCAACTTTCCAATGTGAAAATGGAGACTACATATAGCAAAGCAAAGTGTTTGAAATTAACCATTTCCAAAATGATAGACAAAAAGCATCTAAAGTTGGCTAATTTTGGCATTCTCTCACAGTTCTCTTATTCACGCCCTCATTCTGCTTGGGGTTAAATCTTGAGATTAAAAAAGTAAACAGTAACTTTCTTCTACAATCGTTGTTGCATTTTATTCTATCCATGCCAAAATAATTGCTACTACAACCTTGCAATTAGAGGAAATGAGTACAGATGTTTGCAAAATTCACTGAAAATCAATTTTTTTTCTGACAGTACTATTCTTTACATGGCCAAAGCTTATGTTGTGTTAAGCCCCAAAGCTTAACTTACAGCAGGGGATTTGTTCATTACGCATCTCTACCTATAGCAAAACAAAGTGTTTAGAATTAACCCTTTCAAAAAGACAGGAAGATGCAACCACAGTTAGTTAGCTAATTTTGGCATTTTTGGATGGTACGCTTACCCTAATTTGCTTGAGGGTTAAAGATGAGGTTAAAAACTAAACAGAAACATTCTTCTGCAAGCATTGTTGCATCTGTGCATACAAAAATAATTGTTACAACAACCTCGCAATTATGAGAAATTTGCCCTTGAAGTTAGTAAATCTTGAAGATAAAATGATATATTCATATCATTTGTGGCCACGAGGGGTTAATTTTGAAGTATTTGTGTGGTGATTTTAGTGTATCATATTATGCTCTTAATGTGTGAACATCAATCACAGACTGAGTGTCTGAAAAGAGACATGGACTAATCTTGAATCTTGGTATTTGAATGAACATGTTCAAGTTGAGATAACTCCAATTCAAGGCCTGACAACTGGGTGAGGGTTAAAACTAGGAATAAAACATATAACAACAGAACTGTTCTTGGATAACAGTTAGATAATTGCCAAAAATGAAAAGTGTACAGAAATCGCGCATGGGTTAATGGCAAAACGGCGGTAATTTGGCTACTTTGACATTAAAATTGAACAGATAGCAGAGTAGCTCATATGCCCACTGCGTCCAGACCAGTGAAGGCAGATACACGAAATCTTTAGAAGTTGTTCTACTATCCCTGCTCGACAGGACAGTATCTTTGTCGAGTGGCGTGACCTCGTGGAAACAACGTGGTTCGCGTGGAAACCGCGAGGACGGTTCGTCCCTACTCTATTCCCAATGCAGTGCCGTTTTCATTCACTATTTAGTTTAAACAATATTTATTGAAAAATTGATAAATATATACACTTCACAAGAACAGTTAACAAGAAAGATCTGAGCAACACAAGAGCAACACAAGATACAGTAGTATACACGAAACAAGTGAAGACCAGCAGAATGCTTACCGTGTAAGAGAGGGATTCGACAGAAAGCTTAAAGCTTATGTAAGTCGTCTCCCATTCACTATTTACCTATTACCGGTCAAGTTTGGCATTATTTCTGTCTAATTGATGAACTGTTCAGTTTTAAATATTCGCACATTCATTTGGGACAGAAAGTTTGGAGTCAAAACTGCTTATTTTAGACCGTCCCGGCAGAAACTGACAACTCAACCCGGTGTCGAAAAAGCCGTCATCTGGCTAATTTGACATTCAAATTGAACAGAAACAATGTTGGATATACGCCAATTATGTCTCGACCATGCTAGGCAGCAACGTGAAATTCTCAGAATGTTTTCTACTGTCCCTGCCTGAAAGTTTAGTATTTTTGTCAAGTGCCGAGACCACGTAGAAATACCGTGGATCAGGTGGAAACCGAGGGCATGATTCGTACCTACTTCATTCTCAATTCAACAACTTTTCCATTCATTATTTACCTGTCACCGACTGAGTTAGGTATTATATCTGTCTATTTGACGAACTTTTCAACCTTAACTATTTGCGGCTTCATGTAGCACCACCGAAAGGCCACTGCACGGTTACCAATATATTCAGGGATTGATTTTACAAAAATAACAATTATTCCGAAAATAACCCACATGGGAACTCCTAAATATGCCAAGGATTAAACTTCTAATAATAACTTATAAAACAGAAGTTGTCATGCTATGCTTGCGGCATGCAGCCATAGAAAACATTCAGCGATCAATGAATTAGGAATGGAGTAAATTGTCACTTAAACCTGACAATTTACTCCATTCTGACCTCCATTATTTTGGCATGGATAGAATAAAATGCAACAACGATTGTAGAAGAAAGTTACTGTTTACTTTTTTAATCTCAAGATTTAACCCCAAGCAGAATGAGGGCGTGAATAAGAGAACTGTGAGAGAATGCCAAAATTAGCCAACTTTAGATGCTTTTTGTCTATCATTTTGGAAATGGTTAATTTCAAACACTTTGCTTTGCTATATGTAGTCTCCATTTTCACATTGGAAAGTTGGGAAAGCCCGTAATTTGTCCAACAAATTACAATTCTCTAGTTTTTCTTTTTCTTCCGCCGTGAATTGTGTGTGTTGAACTGCTCAAAAACAAGCTGTACGATTTTAACCAAATTTGGTATACTTCTGTAATGTCATAAAATCTAGTGAAATGCGATATCGTCATGTCTGTGAAAACGCCCATTTTCAAAATATTCTGCCAAAACTTTCAAAATTTTTACATTTTTCGAAAGTCTCAAAACTTTTTACAGTTATTTAGCTCAAATTTTCCACACATTTAGAGCATAATATGGTACACCACAATCACCACTCAAATCTTTCAATATTAACCCCCATTGGCCAAAAATGACATTAATATAGCCTTTTTCTTAAAAACTGACCAACTTCAAGGGCAAATTTCTCTAATTATAAGGTTGTTGTAACAATTATTTTGGTATGGATAAATGCAACAAAGATTGTTGAAGAAAGTTACTTTTTACTTTTTAATCTCAGATTTAACCCTCAAGCATAACGAGGGCGAGAATAAGAGTACCATTTGAAAATGCCAAAATTTGCCAACTTTGGTTGCATTTTCTATCATTTTGGAAAGGGTTAATTTCAAACACTTTTCATGTACGTATTCACAATTGACTTCCGAGCATATTTGCTGTTGTAAATTTGGTTGTGAAGTTTAACCCTATCCCATTCTGGTTGCATAAAAGTAGGCACCGTCCAAAAAAAATCCAATTTTTTCAGAATTTGGTAAGTTTAGGTGACGATTTACTGCATTTTTAATTGATTGAGCTCTGAATGTTTTATATAGCTGCATGCAGCAGTCAAAGTATGACAAATTTTGTTCTATATGTTATTTTTAAAAGTTTAATCCTTAGCAGATTTGAGACTTCCCATAATGGTACTGTCGGAATAATTGTTATTTTCGCCAACTTTTGCATGCCCTTTCTCAGCACTAGAGCCATATTGTCTCAAAACATTTTCTATGAGAAGATAGGACATCCATCCAAGAACAATGTTGCTGTTATATGTTTTATTCCAAGTTTAACCCTCACCCAGTTGTCAGGCCTTGAATTGGAGTACCCTCACCTTGTGCATGTTCATTCAAATACCAAGATTCAAGATTCAAGATTAGTCTATGTTTCTTTTCAGGAGGTATGACCAAGTAATTGTTAAAACATTCTCAAAGACTCTCTAATAGTCTTAATGGCGTTGAGGGATTGATTATTGACAATCTATCACTCCAATGTAATCTGCAGGAAATTCTAACTGCGTGCATACCACCTCAGACCCCGGTTGAGGCAATAGGGAGCTAGGCCTGTGGGAATCAAGTGAAATAAAATAAGGTTAATCGGGTCGCAGGGGATTGTAAATCCCACATCGTCCCTGTGCGCCTTCGGCGCGCTAAAACCTTTCATTCATTCAGAATATTGCTTATCGAGATTATCTTTCTAAAAACATGATTAACGGAGTTAGCAAAGAGAATGGGGAAAACGGGTTTTCATCCTAATGTTTACATGGATTATTTACTTCCAATTCGTTTTTGTTATTTCATTTCGTACCTTGGATGTATTTAGTTTTGTTTTCTGTAAATTTTGGTGGATTTTTCATTCGTCGCTTAAAAGGTAAGTTGTTTTTTATTATTAAATATTTTCTAGAAAGTGAGTCGATTCGGCCAAAAAAGTGAGTCGATTCGGCCTAAACAAATCGACTCGGCCGAATCGACTCAGGCCGAATCGACCCAAGGCCGAATTGACCCGCTGTCTGTTAAAGCCAAGAAACTGCACCACTTTGTATACCTCAATCATAGCTGTAGACGTGAGCTGAATATGTGGAGAGAATTTCTCACTGGATGGAATGGAGTTTCTTTATTTCTTGAGAATGCTTTCACCCATGCACCAGACTTTCAATCTGTATACAGATGCGGCCTCCTCGGTGGGCTATGGTGGCTATTTCCAGGGCGCTTGGTTTCAAGGGAAGTGGTCACCCGAGTTTCTTTCAGAGCTCCGCCCCTGTCAGGGTAATTTTTCTATGACCTTGCTCGAATTATATCCCATTGTGGTTTCCGCCGTTCTGCATGTGGGGACAGTCGTGGAGTAGAAAACGTATTGTTTTTCACTGTGACAATATTGCAACGGTACATATTTTACGAAAGGGTCGAAGCTCTTACCGCCATACTTTTATTATGAAATTAATGCGTCGGTTAACATGGTGTGCAGCAACTAACAATTTCATGTTTTATGCAGAACATGTCCCCGGTAAGCAGAATGTTATCGCTGATCTTATTTCTCGTTTCCAGGCATTCTACCATCTGTCTCCAGAAGCTGCACAGAGAGCCGTCACACTTCCAGAATTTTCAGCAGTGATCCTCAATTGAACCTGATCAGGACGGTGGTGTGGCAGGCTTCTGTCAGCGACAACACTCTACACACTTATACATCAGCTTTACATCATTTTCAAGACTCCTGTACCTCGTACAAGATACCACTTTCACCCAGCGGATTTCCTTCAGAAGTTTCCGAAGACGTTCTTCTGACAAACGCAGCCTATTGTCATGGTGTTAAGTCTCTTTCTTATCATACTATAAAATTGTACCTTTCTGGCATCCGCTATTTCTGCCTCCGTTTTTGCATCCCTGCCCCATTTACCCGCACTGATGATTCACAGCTCGCGCGACTGCAGATGTTTCTGCGCGGTATTAAGTGTTTACAGAAACCCTCTACCACTATAATAACACTTCGGCCGGCCGCTGGTTTGTCGCGGTTCTCGTATGAGAAGGCCTTGGTTACCCATATTCTACCAACTGCCTCCCTATTCCCGCGCTTCTTCTCTCCTCCCAACACTCGGAGACGAACTGCTTGATGACATCCCTTACCCCATTCTTCCCAATCTCTCCGATTAGTATATTAACCCTCTTCTTTGAGTCGCCCCTAACCACATGTCCTTCATTCTCCCATCCCACTTCCCCATTATACTGCCCGTGAATCTTGTTCTTTTAGACTGGTATTTTGGGCATTCTATAAGAAAGTGTTCCAGGGTCTCCACCACGCCCAAGTTACACATCTGGCACTCCTTTTCACTGTTTTTCCCAATTTTTCCCCTCAGCTCCAGGGACCGCGACCTCAGCTTGAACAACAGTGACCCCCAAAGGTGCCATCTAGGTACTCTTCAAAACCAGGTTTCTCTTTATCACGCAGGCCACCCAAAGATCTCTCTGATTTGACCCCTTCTCGCCAATTACGGATACAGTCCTCCATGACCCTTTCTCTGGAGATCTTTTTGCCCTGGTTTGGCCCAACGTCAAGGTCCGAGATCTCCAATGAGTAGTAGTTTCCTACTAGCTCCCTCACTTGGACCATCCACCCTGTCTTGATATTTGAGCTGAAAGTTCTCAGGAACATTACATTACACCTCGGCTATCGGGGAGATTTACCAAATAATCAAGATAACCGAGTTTCAGTAGGTCTATCCTGTCCTTGATCCTCATCCACCCAAGCTCACCCCTGATTGCTTCTAGCGTTGCGGCATTACTCGAGCCTGTTATCCATCGGACTGCATCGTTCTGCAGGATTTCCAAGCTCTTAACAGCTGTCTGGTTTAGGGGAACAACTTCCGTACCGTATGTTATACTTGGCAGACCCACCATTTCCCAAATGGTTTTCCCCACGAAAACCTTATTGAAACTGTTTCTCCCTATAAGTTTCATTTGGTTAAGGATTCGCTTTCCCTTCAGAATCAATTTATTTGTGTGGTTTCGGTAGATGCCTCTTCCTGTGATGTTTATATTTACCCCCAGGTACTCATAGTTACTCATCTCTCCTACACTAAGAAGTCTACTGCTACCTTCCGGAACGCAGAACTCCCCCACTCTCCACCTTCGAGTGGGATCCACTTTGCGGCCCACGGGTATAACTTTGCTCTTGCTTTCATTAAGTTCGAGTCTCCATTTGCTCCCATATTTCCCAACAATTCCCAGCATCTTCGCTAGCCTCTCTTCGCTTTCTGACACTAGCACCATATCGTCTGCAAAAAATAGCCCTGGGATCTCCAAGTCACCAACTGCAACCCCCTCGTCGCTATGCAGGAGTTCATCTCCTAAACCTTTGATGTACAATGCAAAAAGGATTGGCGAAAGGATACACCCCTGTTTTAGGCCTATCTCCATAGGCACACGTTTTGTTGTAATGTTTCCCAGGCTAAGTTCACTCTGTACATCTTTATATAATGCTTTCATAATCCCAACAAACTCGCCCCCAAGCTCAGAGCCTCCAGATTGCGCCACATACCCTCCCTCCATACTCTATCGTATGCCTTTTTAACATCCAAAAAGGGTCATGAACATCTTTTTCTTTTTTGCTTTCGCGGATTCTATCATTTGGGATAGCGTGAAAAGATGGTCAGTGACTCTCCTTCCCTTCCTGAAGCCATTCTGGATTTCTCCCAAAACACCCTTCTCTTCAATCACCTCCTCTAATCTCCCATACAGGACTTTGCAAAAGACTTTTCCCATGTTGCTGCTGACAGAGATCCCTCGATAGTTATCCAAGACGTCTTTTTCACCCTTTTTGTGAATAAATGTTACTTTACTTTCCCTCCACTCCTTTGGGACCTCTTGTTTCTCTATGGCTAAATTGAATAGGGCAGTTAGGCTTTCCAAGAGTTCCTCTCCCCCTTTTTTGATAAACTCGTTAGGAATGTCGTCCACCCCTCCCGCTTTTCCAATCCTTAATTTTGAGATCACCCTTTGCACCTCCTCAGTTTTGATTTCGCTGCACACGAAGTTCGATAGATTTTCCTCGACCTGGTTCGGACACTCTGGTGGGTTCCCCATGCCCCATCGCTTATCGTTTACCTTTTCCCAGTGCTTGACTAGTTCTAATGCGATTTGATCTCGCTCTTCTGTAACTCTGCCATCTACTTTAATGCTCTATGGGTTATTCCCTTTGTTACGTTTGTTCACCCATTTCCAAAATACGCTCGAACTCGACCCCCTTGTCGTTCTTATCGTCCTAATAAGACTGCTATTTCGCACTCTCCGGTTGGCGTCTTTAATCTTGTTTACTTTATTTCGTGCTTGTTGGTATTCTTCCTTTGCTACCATGGCCTCATCGCTTTCCACCCCCTTAAGTTTTCTACTTCTCCTGCATGCAGCACATTTAGCTTTTCTAACCTTTATGACCCTTTTCAGTTCTTCGTTCACTCTGTACCCAAGTTCCCGTGTTGGCATCCTAATCTTTCCTACACTTTCCTTCCCTGCCTTCGCTAGGCTCGCAACTATGGTGTCGGCCATCTTCTGGACACTGCCCCCCTTGTGTACGGCTGCAAGCTTTAGTTTCAGTTTTTCTTCGAACTTCGCCCAGTCGGCATCCTTTTTGAGTTCCCAAACCTCCTTGAAGCTTCCTTTGCTTTTCTCTAGGTTTTTGGCCCTCGTCGTCACTGTAATCAAGTTGTGATCACTATCCAACTCCATTTTGCCCTCATCATCCACTTCTACCCCTATCACCTCCCTCCATAAATTAATATCTGTGAGAATGTAGTCAATTATTGATTTTCTGTCGTTTCTCTCCGAGGTCCATTTCCTCTTACATCTAGCGCCCCTGTTCAGAATCTTCAGACCGAGCTCATTTGTGAAGTTCAACAGCTTCCTTCCATTCCTGTTGACTTTCTTGTCCCCACCCTCTATGCCTTCTTTCTTATCACCTATGTGTCCATTAAAGTCGCCCATCAGAATTATACCGAGCCCCCTGTTTTCTAGTTCAGTGATATTGGACCTTAGTGTTGAGTATATCGAGTCATTCCACTCGGGTTTACTTCCCTCCATCGCACAGTACACAATCCCAAGGGCAATACTTTTGTTTCTCAGACTGATCTTCACCCATCCAATTTCTTTTGACACCTCAGCCGAGGTGATGATATCTTCCAGATCTGTGATCAGCGACGGTTTTAAATCCTCTTTAATGTACATGCCTACCCCTCCCCCTTTTTCTGGCCTTCCGTTCGCCCTACACCTATCCACACACACCAGCTTACTTGGTCTACCCGTTCCTCGTGTCTTACCCACGTCTCGCTTAAGCCCATGACATCAAACTCCTCAGCCTCGATCAATGTAGCAATTTCACTTACTTTCCGGTGGAGACCCTGGATGTTGCTATAACCCACTTTCAGGGTACCGAGGTTCATTGGCTTTCGCCTACTGGGCCCATTGTTTTCTGGCGCTAGTCTTGGTAAACTTATTCTGTCCCCCTCACTCTTGTTCACCCCACCTATGTCTACTCTAGTTATACTTGCCTCTGACCTCCCACCCCGCTCCTCTCCAAAAAAGGCTCTGCTACCCGTAGAATTTTATCCCCCAATACCCGTTTCCCCACCCTGCTAAGATGCAGCCCGTCACGCCCGTACATGCTCCCATTGCCCCAAAACATGTCCCAATGGTCGATAAAGGGTATTCCCAGATCAACACAGTAGTCCTCCAACTCTTCATTTAACGCCAAAATCCTTGAGTTCCGTTCGTCCCCACCTCCAAGGACAGGAAGGACCCCGGATACGACTACCCTTGCATTCCTACTTAGCAGTTTGCCGACTAAGCCTCTATACGACTCCACCAAACTTACTGACCTTCTCTCCCTGATATTATTGGTCCCCACAAGGACCACCACTACCGGTTCCGGTCCTGACCCTGCCACAATGCCATCTACCCGGTCCCTGAGATCCTCCACCTTCGCCCCCGGAAAGCACAAGACTGTTCGATTGGAACTATCAGGACCACAAACTACATTGTCAATCTCACGTACAATGCTGCTCCCCGCTACAACTAATTTTCTTCTTCTGGTCCCAGTTCCTATATCATCTGTACCTCCTCTCGTTTTGCAAGCTCCTGGCCCCCTCTTTCTCTTGACCATCCTCCTTACCCCGTCTGGCCTATCATCATCAACAACCATCTCACCCCCATACTTTCCGCCTCACTCTCGTGGTGGGTATCAGAGTCTAAAACACTAAACCTGTTTTCTAAACACCGCCTAGCAACCTTGGCAGCCTTACGCCGACTCTGGCTTCCGGACTCGACGCAGCCCTGTACTGACGCCATCTTCCGAATTTTCCTACTAGAACCCCCTCTCCTCAGTTACACCCCCACATCAAGCATTATTCCCCCACGTTTCCTGCTTCCCAGTTTCCTCCTTGAGTCCACAACGACCTTCCACCTCACCATCGTAGGTAACCTTCAACGGGGTAACTCCAGATACACCGGCCCTCTCCAACCTCCCTCTCAGCTCTGCAATCTCCCGCTCGAATCCAACACATTTCACTAACAACTGTAAAATATCCCTGCAATTCGCACATACCCCACTACTCTCCATTGGCCGACCACCACCATACCTCATATTACACTGTCTGCACGCCTCCGGATCCTCACTCTCCCCCACCTGCACCCCTCGACTCACCTCCCCCAGACCTCCCTTGATACCCATACTTACCTCCGTCTGAACACCCGTCGTGCACTTACCACTCATGATTATAAATATTATATAGAATCCATTGACCGAAAACACCAAGGCAACAAAAACACGAAAAAAGGTAACTAAGGTAGACAAACAGCAAAATTGGAAAAACCTATCAACTAAACCACCTTATTACACACTACGATCCTCCCAAACACATAAACAAAACAAAATAAATAAAAACTTCCCTGAAATAAAACTAATATTAAAAAAAAAATATTTATAAACAGATCTGAGTAGAAAATCCTCTTCTCTTCGTGAGTATTCACTTGAGTATATGTCATGCCCTCCGCGGGGGTTTTCGCGATCCCTACTTTGACTCCTCAATGGAAGCTGCTTCGCATTTTTCGGTTTTCTTCGATGTGGCGAATTTACAACCCATAGTCTGCATTTCAACCCAGCCTGTAGTCTCTGTGTGGGTGACATCCAATATCGTTTGACAGATCAAGTACTTTTGCTTCACTTGAAGGCCTCAAAGTGTGACCCCTTCCGTAAAGGTGTAACCATTCAACTCTATCGGACTGGGCACGATGTTTGTCCCATCCATAGTCTCCTGGCTTATTTTGCACTCAAACCATCAACTTCCTTCCAACCCGATGCACCTCTTTTTGTCTTTCAAATGGATCTCCCCTCACTCGCACTCTTTTTATCCAGTCGTTGAAGGCGCTCCTTTCCCTTATTGGCCTCCCAGATTCCCGCTACAATGGCCACTCACTTAGAACAGGCGCCGCCGCTTCTACAGCAGCCGCTCATGTCGAAGACCACCTGATTAAGACACTAGGGCGATGGTCCTCGGATTGTTACTCCCATTATATTCATGTCCAGGGTAATATAATAATAACACTTTGGCTAGCCGCTGATTTGTCGCGGTTCTCGGACGAGAAGGCCATGGTTACCCCTGTACTCCCAACTGCCTCCCTATTCCCACGCTTCTCCTCTCCTCCCAACACTCGGAGACGAACTGCTTGATGATATCCCTTGTCCCATTCTTCCCAATCTCTCCGATTAGCATATTAACCCTCTCCTTTGACTCTCCCCCTAACCACATGTCCTTCATTCTCCCATCCCACTTCCCCATTATACTCCCAGTGAATCTCATTCTTTTAGGCTGATACTTTGGGCATTCTAGAAGAAAGTGTTCCAGGGTCTCCACCATGTCCAAGTTACACATCTGGCACTCCCTTTCACCGTCTTTCCCAATTTTTCCCCTCAGCTCCAGGGATCGCGACCTCAGCTTGAACAACAGTGACCCCCAAAGGTGCCATCAAGGTACTCTTCAAAACCTGGCTTCTCTTTATCACGCAGGCCACCCAAAGACCTCTTTGATTTGACCCCCTCTCGCCAATTACGGTTACAATCCTCCATGACCCTTTCTCTGACGATTTTTTACCCTGGTTTGCCCCAACTTCCAGGTCCGAGATCTCCAATGAGTAGTTCTCTACTAGCTCCCTCACTTGGACCATCCACCCCGATTTGATATGTGAGTTGAAAATTCTCAGGAACATCGGCTTTACACCATCGGCTGTCGGGGAGATTTACCAAATAATTAAGATAACCGAGCTTCAACGGGTCTATCCTGTCCTTGATCCTCATCCACCCAAGCTCACCCCTGATTGCTTCTAGCGCTGCGGCATTACTCGACCCCATTATCCATCGGCCTGCATCGTTCTGCAGGATTTCCAAGCTCTGTACCGTATGTTATACTTGGCAGCCCCACCATTTCCCAAATGGTTTTCCCCACGAAAACCTTATTGAAACTGTTTCTCCCTATAAGTTTCATATGGTTAAAGATTCGCTTCCCCTTCAGAATCAATTTACTTGTGTGGTTCCGGTAGATGCCTCTTCCTGTAATGTTTATATTTACCCCCAAATACTCGTAATCAGCCGTCTCTCCCACACTGAGAAGTTTGCTGCTCCTTTCCGGAATGCTGAACTCACCCACTCTCCACCTTCGAGTGGGGTCCACTTTGCGGCCCACAGGTATAAGTTTGCTCTTGCTTTCATTAAGTTCGAGTCTCCATTTGCTCCCATATTTCCCAACAATTCCCAGCATTTTCGTTAGCCCCTCTTCGCTTTCTGACACTAGAACCATATCGTCTGCAAAAAATAGTCCTGGGATCTTCAAGTCCCCAACTGCTACCCCCTCCTCGCTACGCAGGAGTTCATCTCCTAAACCTTTGATGTACAATGGAAACAGGATCGGCGAAAGGATACACCCCTGTTTCAAATGCAAACTGCCGGCTAAGTTCACTCTGTACATCTTTATAAATGCTTTCATAATTCCAACAAACCCGCCTCCTAAGCCCATAGCCTCCAGCTTGCACCACATACCTTCCCTCCATACTCTATCGTATGCCTTTTTGATATCCAAAAAGGCCATAAACATCTTTTTTCTTTTTTGCTTTCGCGGATTCTATCAATTGGGATAGTGTGAAAAGATGGTCAGTAACTCTCCTTCCCTTCCTGAAGCCATTCTGGATTTCTCCCAAAAAACCCTTCTCCTCAATCACCTCCTCTAGTCTCCAATACAGGACTTTACAGAAAACCTTTCTAATGTTGCTGCTGACAGAGATCCCTCGATAGTTATCCAAAACGTCTTTTTCCCCCTTTTTGTGAATAAATGTCACTTTACTTTCTCTCCACTCCTTTGGGACCTCTTGATTTTCTATGGCTAGATTGAATAGGGCAGTTAGGCTTTTCACGAGTTCCTCTCCCCCTTTTTTGATAAACTCGTTAGGAATTTCATCCACTCCTCCCGCTTTTCCATCCCTTAATTTTGATATCACCTTTCGCACCTCCTCCGTTTTAATTTCGCTGCACACGAAGCTCGATAGGTTTTCCTCGACCTGATTCGGACACTCTGGTGGGCTCCCCATGCCCCATCGCTTATCGTTTACCTTTTCTCAGTGCTTGACTAGTTCTGATGCGACTTGATCTTGCCCGTCTGTAACTCTGCCATCTACTTTAATACTCTGTGGGTTACTTACTTTGTTACGTTTATTCACCCATTTCCAAAATACGTTCGAACTCGACCCCCCTGTCGTTCTTATCGTCCTAATAAGACTGCTATTTCGTACTCTCCGATTATCGTCTTTAATCTTATTTACTTTATTTCGTGCTTGGTGGTATTCTTCCTTAGCAACTGTGGCCTCATTGCTTTCCGCCCCCTTAAGTTTTCTACTTCTCCTGTATGCAGCACATTTAGCTTTTCTTCCCTTTATGGCCCTTTTCAGTTCTTCGTTCACTCTGTACCCAAGTTCCCGTGTTGGCACCCTGACCTTTCCTACACTTTCCTTTCCTGCCTCCACCAGGCTCGCAACTATGGCGTCGGCCATCTTCTGAACACTGCCCCTCTTGGGTACGGTTGCAAGCTTTGGTTTCAGTTTTTCATTGAACTTCGCCCAGTCAGCATCTTTTTTGAGTTCCCAAATCTCCTTAGAGCTTCCTTTGCTTTTTACTAGAGTTTTGGCCCTGATAGTCACTGTGATCAAGTTGTGATCACTATCCACCTCCATTTTACCCTCATCATCCACTTTTACCCCTATCACCTCCCTCCATAAATTAATATCTATGAGGATGTAGTCGATTATTGATTTTCTGTCGTTCCTTTCCCAGGTCCATTTCCCCTTACACCTCGCGTCCCTGTTCAGAATCTTCAGACCGAGCTCGTTTGTGAAGTTCAACAGCTTCCTTCCATTCCCGTTGACTTTATTGTCCCCACCCTCTATGCCTTCTTCATCATTACCTATGTGGCCATTAAAGTCACCCATCAGAATTATACCGAGCCCCTTGTTTTGTAATTCGGTGATATTGGACCTCAGTGTTGAGTATATCGAATCATTCCATTCGGGTTTGCTTCCCTCCACCGCACAATACACAACCCCAAGGGCAATACTTTTGTTTTTTCAGACTGATCCTTACCCATTCAATTTCTTTCAATACCTCAGCCGGGGTGCTGATGTTTTCCAGGTCTGTGATCAGCGATGGTTTTAAATCCTCTTTAATGTACATGCCTACCCCTCCCCCTTTTTTCTGGCCTTCCGTTCGCCCTACACCTATCCATACGTCCCCCTTACTTGGTCTACCCGTTCCTCGTGTCTTACCCACGTTTCGCTTAAGCCCATGACGTCAAACTCCTCTGCCTCAATCAATGTAGCAATTCCACTTTCTTCCCGGTGGAGACTCTGGATGTTGCTATAACCCACTTTCAGGGTGTCAGGTTTCATTGGCTTCCGCCTACTGGTCCCTTTATTATCTAGTCCCTGTATATCTAGTTTGTATATCCCACTTCGTGTACCTGTTCTTTCCTTGGGAAGCTATTCCTATTGATTTGGATTTTTGGTCCCTTTTCCTTATCCCCCTTGTCCCATTTTTTACACCTATGGTTCGTGACACATTTTCTGTGATTATTCCCCCCCCCCCCCTCCCTATACCAAAAAAGACTCCACCACCTGCAACATATTTCTTCCTAAAACCTCTGTACCCCTTGGGCTAAGATGGAGACCAGGGTGTCAGTGTCATGCAGACTTGTATATCGGTCGTTGCCAATTTGCACCGGTCGATTTGCGCCATCTCAAAAGTCGATTTAAACCATCGAAAAAGTCGATTTGCACCATCGAAAAAGTCGATTTGCACCATCGAAAAAGTCGATATGCACCACAAAAAAGTCGATTTGTACCACCTATAAGTCGATATGCACCATTAAAAACGGATAATATATGTCATTTAAAATGAAGAAATATTTCTTCAGAAGTATCCATGATACATTCATCTCCCCAAATGTCTCTATCTGAACATTTATTTAATCTCCAATTTAACATCTATCTCTGCAAAAAGTATTATTATTATTAAATGTGACTCTACTCACTGATTAATTGGATCGGGACTGTTTTTACAGCAATCAGTTATCAGTCTGAGGACTTGATTCTTTCACCAACACCTTTCTGTACAGTTTTACACTGTCAAAACAACACGGTACTTCAAAAACCTATGTTGGTGTCGGTATATGGTGATTGTAATTTTAATTCACCCTTTAATGGTGGCCGCATATGATTGTAATTTTAATTCACCCTTTAATGGCGTCCGCCCGAGCCAGCAGATTTCTATAAAACGTTTCACTTTTTCTGCAACTTCATCAGTCAAAATGAAATAGGAACCGCGCTATTACTCGACGTAGAAAAAGCGTTTGACTCTGTCTGGCACAATGGCATGAGATACAAACTAGCTAAAATGGGGCTACCTACCAAAATTCTAAGGATCATATCATCATTTTTATCTGATCGAAAAATCAAAAGTGAGGGTCAACCGCGAAGTGTCAGCCGAGGTAAACTTGAAGCGGGCACTCCACAGGGTTCCGTCCTGAGCCCGCTTCTATTTATAATATATGTGAATGACATTGACAAACTAGGGAAGAACCATGTCTCAATTCTCAGACGACAAAGGAATGTGGACGGCCAGTAAGTCTGGAAACATAATACAAAACCGCCTGCAGGATACCATCCGCGACCTGCAAGACTGGTGCGCTCTGTGGCGCATCAAGCTAAATGCCACGAAAACACAAAGAATCACATTCTATAAAAAACAAAGGAAAAAGCCTGTCCCCAATATTGAGCTTAAGCTTTACGATCATAAACTTGAAGCTAGTAATGTGGCAAAGTTTCTGGGATTCAACCTGGATAGCAGTCTCAATCTAAACAATCACATAAACTCAGTTACCGTCAAAGCCACTAAACGCATCAATTTCCTGAAAATGATTAGAGGTAAAAATTGGGGAGCCAATAAAGAAACTCTCCTCAATCTTTACAAATCATATATACGCCCAGTACTAGAGTATGGGGCCATAATAACAAGTGACCTGAATAAAACCAACATTGAAAAACTACAACGGGTCCAAAATCATGCGTTGCGCGTGGCTCTGCGCAAGCCCAGGTGGACATCGATAAAACAACTTCACGAGATAGCAAAAATAGACACTATAGCAATGAGCTTAAAAGATCTTCAAAGCAAAACTCTAAATAGACTTCAAGACAGCGAATTAATAATAGAACTCAATGCGCATCGCGTCCTCAATAGGAAAACTAAATAATCTGGGGCATGTCTATCGAAAGGGTTAAAGATTACATCATTGTGATGGGGTGAGCCAGGCACTCTGTGACCTAAATTTAGAACTGGCTGCGGGTGACACGATACGCACGAAAGCTTGCCTCTGTTACCAGTGGGAGTTGCAAACAGCGAGGAAAATCTCCACCTGCTGCCGGGTCTCCCCTCCCTGAGATATAAATCTCGGGGAAAAAATGCTGGCTTCCCCATCCAAAAGGACGGGAAAGCTGTAAATTAAAAACCGAATTGCTCTAATTTCCAGCTCTCTATCTTTTCTACCTTTTCTACCTCCTCTATCTCATCAGACACACGACCAAACTGAATGACAAACTATGAGGGATTGAAACAATCCTCAAGCAAAGATGTGCAGAAAACCTAACAGACCAAGGCAAGGATTGAAACAATCTTGCCAGCAAACAGCCCTTTTAAGGGCTTTTTTTTTTTTTTTTTTTTTTTGTGGGTGGGAGGGGGGGGGGGGGGGTGTTGGAGGTCATTTGGAATTCCCGAAGGATAACCAGATACCTCAAAATCACATACGGCATCCTATCTCCCAGAAGGCTTGATGGATGACTCCCGGTTTTTTCAAACTAAAATGTTGGAGCTTTCTCCATTCCTTTTTTGTAATCGCTATGGTCATATACCGGGGCCGCTACCAAACCGGCGTTGCTGTTTGGTTTTCTTTTTTCTTTTTCCCTTAAAATTGCCATCGCCCAACATTATATTCTGGCTCGCCACCATGGTGGGACTCAAACCCCTACCATCGCCAAGATGGAACCGAATAGAGCCCACTCTCTAATAGTCTTAATGGCGTTGAGGGTTTGGTCTTTGACAATCTATCACTCAAATGCAAACTGCCGGGAATTCTAACCGCGTGCATATCCCTTCAGACCCCATCTGAGGCAATAGGAAAGCTAGGCCTGTGTGATCCTAGATCCAAGTGAAATAAAATAAGGCTAACCGGGTCGCAAGGGATTTGTAAATCCCACATCGTCCCTGCGCGCCTTCGGCGCGCTGAAACCTATCATTCATTCAACTTCATCAGTTGAAGATGGACGAGCTCATTGAGAACCCATGCTCAGGTTGTAATAAAGAGGTACGGCGGTGCCCTAGAGTGTGACTCTTGCAATAAATGGAGACACAGGATTTGTGGCACTGGTATGTCCAGAGATGAATATAGAAGGATGACGAAACAGCAGCGCGATGGTACCATAATAACATGGGTCTGCCCAGAATGTCTAAAGTCAAGTCAAGTATCAGATGAATCAGAAATGGAAATAGATTCAACATCGCAAGAGAGGTCATTCGACGTGATTCATCCCGTGGATGATCCCCTTCCGGCGATAGAAAAGTCACTCGAGGAAGAACCCATTCCAGACACTATACTTAATGACCAGGTAACAACATACTAAATTGTCAAGGGAGGGTCAAAGAGAGGTGCTGACATTTTAGTAGATTCACAAGGGTACATGTACACGTTTAAACGAAAGACTAATGTAACAACCACATGGATTTGTAGCAGCAGGGCAAAAAAATGTTATGCTACCGTCACACAGCCCAGCTCTAATGTTTTCAACCGTGGTCCGACACGTCGTACGCATCCTGGGGACCCTGGTGCAGCTATCACACGCTCAGCGAGAGCCAATGGTCAAGGAGGCAGCAAGAGACGATAAAGAGTCCTTTATACCTGACGGTTTTCTTAAAAAAGACATTCAAGTGGACGATCAGCGGCACATAATTCTAGCCACTGACCTACAACTAAAACACATGGGAAACTCAAAAATCTGGTTTATGGACGGAACTTTTAAGGTAGCAAGGGAGCCCTTCATACAGCTATTTAGTGTACACAGCTTCATTAAGAGTGGAGACTCTATGAAATAAGTATCTTTGTGTTATGCATACATGTCACGCCGTAAGACAAAAGACTTCGTAGCAGTACTACGTGAAATTTTAAACTTTGTACCTGAACCTGCAGTACAGGAATGTGTTTTAGATTTTGAGAGGGCAATGTGGTCTGCCATACATGAGGTATTACCCGAAGTTGCCATTCATGGCTGCTGGTTTCACTGGAGCCAGGCTGTATACAGGAAAGTGAAGAAACTTGGACTTCAGTCAGCATATGTGCACCAACTACCAGTGAGAGATTATGTGCGCCAATTGATGGCGCTTCCACATTTGCCACACAATCACATATTAGATGCCTTCACATTCTTGAAGGCCCTGTGCCCAACATCGCAATCTCCAGAAAAGCTTGATAAGTTAGTTGCATATATCGAAAAGAATTCACTAAACATGTTTAAACTTTTCAATTTGCTTCACAAAGAATCAGAACTGCTCCCACTTCAAGTTCGTTTGGTCTCCCCAAAAACCTCTGCCGTCATCAGAAAAAGAGCACTCAAATAAAACATCAGACACTAATTAAATTGTTTGATGCTTATGATAACGAACAGCGAGAAATTAGCACGTCAGAATATCTTCGTCAGTGTGTGCAGTTAGTGGAACACCCAGAAGATAAATTGTGAGAAAAATATCTTGTTTTCAGGCAGCTAAAAAAATAAGTTTTCAGTAGTTTTAGTATTTGTTTTGTTTTGTTTTTTTTTGTTCCACTTTCGCTCAATTAACAATGCCAACACTCGCCACTATTTCTCAGAAATTCACCCGACATGAGCTTCTCAGAAATTGTGGCAAGTGCTTGCATGATTAATTGAGGGGAAATGGGACAAAAAAAAAGGTTAATTGAGAAACCTCCACGTAACGGCGTGCTAATGAGGTAAATTGTGACAAAAATATCTTGTTTTTAGGCAGCTAAAAAAATCTATTTTCAGTAGTTTTAGTATTTTTCTTTTGTTCCACTTCCGCTCAATTAATAATGCCAACACTCGCCACTATTTCTCAGAAATTCACCCGACATGAGCTTCTTAGAAATTGCGGCAAGTGCTTGCATTATTGCGGCAGCGTATTAGGGTCAGGACCTTTTCATTTAATAAACTGTTTATACTGTTTAATAAACTGTTTTTACAGATTAATAAACTGTATTTACAGTTTAGTAAACTGTATTTACAGTTTATTACGAGACTGTTTTTACAGATTATTACGATACTGTTTTTACGGATTAATAAACTGTATTTACAGTGTAGTAAACTGTATTTACAGTTTATTACGAGACTGTTTTTACAGATTATTACGAGACTGTTTTTACAGTTTATTACGAGACTGTTTGTACAGATTAATAAACTGTAATTACAGTTTAGTAAACTGTATTTACAGTTTATTACGAGACTGTTTTTACAGATGTTTACGAGACTGTTTTTACAGTTTATTACGAGACTGTTTTTACAGATTAATAAACTGCATTTACAGTTTAGTAAACTGTATTTACAGCTTATTACGAGACTGTTTTTACAGATTATTACGAGACTGTTTTTACAGTTTATTACGAGACTGTTTTTACAGATTAATAAACTGTATTTACAGTTTAGTGAACTGTTTTACAGATTATTACGAGGCTGTTTTTACATATTATTACGAGACTGCTTTTACAGATTAATAAACTGTTTTTACAGATTAGCAAACTGTATTTACAGATTATTTGGAGACTGTTTTTACAGTTTATTAGAAGACTGTTTTTACAAATTAATTAGCCATTCAATTATTGACCCGATCGTGCGCTATTACCCGGACTTTTGGGGAAGCTGCTATTGTTAAATTCACAGAGGAACCGGACTTTTTGGGTTGCAGCCTGACCAGATCCTGCACGTTATGTACGTACTGCATATATAGTATGCTATGATATGTGCAGTGATATATGTACACACAGGGCTATGGATATATAGTGTGGGGTGTGATGGAAATTAATGGTGAAGGTGGGGTTTCTCGAGAAAAAAAAATCCCGAGAAATGGTTGACGTTGCTATGGACGTCGTGACGTCATTATGCGCACCATGGCGTCAGAAAACGTTGACCGCTGTTGTTGAACCATATACAATGTGGTATGAGATGTTTCGGGTCAGGGTGTGTCGGGGTTCTCGTACAGGACTGATATCGTAGTATAGTAAAGGTGGTATATACCCATTTTGGTATACTATTAGCCCTTGGTACTGCTAATCAACCTTCATATTATCCTACAACTGGTATAAATAGCACGTAATGTTAGGTTAACCAGTATTGTCGGGTGGGGTAATGCATGGTCATCGTCTCGTGCGGTATTGCAAAATAGTCCTTGGTGGTTTGGATTTGCAGTATAGTATGGGCGTTATATATCATTGTAGATCCCATCTTAATCCTTGCTGTATCAGCCTGCCGATTGCTTTGTACTATCCCATGACTGATATAGGTAGTACGTAATGCTAGGTTAACCAGTATTGTGGGTTGGGGTAATGCATGGTCGTCGTCTCGTGTGGTATTGCGAAATAGTCTTTAGTGGTTTGGATTTGCAGTATAGTATGAGCGTTATAAATCCCATCTTAATCCTTGTTGTATCAACCTGCCGATTGCTTTGTACTGTCCTATGACTGATATAGGGAGTATGTAATGCTGGGCCAGGCGGTATTGTAGGGTGGGTGGTGGTAATGCGTGGTCGCCTAGTATGGCAGTATGGGATGTTCGCTCCTCACCCTAGAGGTCCTATGTTAGCCCTTCGTACTATTAATCCACCTAATGCTTCAAATTATCCTCTGACTGGTATAGATAGTACGTATCGCTAGGACAACCAGTATTGTGGGTAGGGGTAAGGCCTGGTAGTTTAGAACGGTAGCAGCACCATTATCCACGGACGGTGTGCTGACCCACAGATGGCACAGGTATTGCGTAATGATAGGCCAAGCAGTATTGTTGAGTAGGGGTAATCCATTGTTGTCTAGTTAGGAAGTATAGGACGTGTTTTTTATATCCCTGTTGGTTCAACTCTTCCCTTGGTACTAGTAATCGACCTAATGCTTCATGTTATCCTATGGCTGGTATAGGTGGAACGTAATTCTAGGAGAAGAGCTATTGTGGGCGGGTGTAATGTCTTCTGTAGAGCAGCAGAATAGTATGGACGGTATATACCGATCTTAGGTCCCATCTTAACCATTGGAACAACAATCCACCTGGGCTGGTGTGCTATCCCATAGATGGTATAGGTTGTATGAAATGTACTGCTATGTGGTGTATGCTTGGTTTCCAGTCTCCTAGCAGGGTATGGATGGTTCTTTGACATTCTAAGACTTGGCCTATGTAGAAGTAATATGTGGCAGTTAGCAAGCCTACAGTAGTGCTTCAAATCAGCAGTAATGGTAGAAGGGGAGAAGAAAATTATAGGATACGGTACTACAGTATAAGCTAGTCATAGGGCGGAAGGCTGAAACCGATGGTAAGAACACCTTATAGGAGCTATATAGGGCTTGGAATCCCACTTATGGAATCCCGCTTATAGAATACCTTTTATTGAATCCCTACGGAGTCCCTTTTTGAAAAAGTCTCGCCTTCGGCTCCACTTTTTCCCGAGCTGAAGATAAGAGTCGTATGTGGAGATACTCGTTCGACCCATTACTCTATGGCTTATTTGCTTGATGGGATTTTAGTCGTTCGATCAATCGGAGATAGTTAGCAAGCCCGCAGTAGTGCTACAAGTCAAATAGTAATAGTACAAGAAACTAATCGTACAAAGCTGCGAGGGTGGTAGAAGATTATAGTATTGGATGACTACGAACGAGGCAAGTTAAAGAACAGAAAGTTGAAGACAAGATGGAAACAGATGGCAAGGCTATCTGTTTAGGAACTGTGAGCTTCAGCGCGTAAAGGTTAAATGAGGTGATCGACTCTTCTCGGGGGTGGGTCTGAGGGTCATCAAAAACTCATATTTTAGAAAGGTTTCGTGTGATACATCATTTTAAGGTCTCGATGCGTGTAGTCCGAATATTTGTTATTTGTCCCTTCCCGAGAGGGTGGGGCTGAGGGGCATAAAGAAATTCAAGTTTTAGAAAGGTTGACAAGTGATACATCATTTTAAAGGTCTAGACGCGTGTAGTCCGAATATTTGGTATTTGTCCCCTCCCCGAGAAGGGGGGGGGGGCTGGGGCATATAAAATTCAAGTTATAGAAAGGTTGGCATGTGATACGTCGTTTTAAAGGTTTTGACGTATGTAGTCCGAATATTTGGTATTTGCGTCTACCCAAGGGGGCTGAGGGGTGGGGCCTCAAAACTAAAGTTTTAGAAAGGTTGTCGGCTGATTCATCATTTTAAAGGTCTCGACTTGAATATTTTGAATATAAAGTATCCGACCCTCTCCGATAGGGTGGGGCCGAGGGGTGGGGGCTCAAACCCCATGTTTTAGAAAGGTAGTCACGTGATACATCATTTTAAAGTTCACGACTTGACTATTTCGCATTTGAAGTATCCGACCATCCCTGAGTGGGTGGGGCCGAAGGTGCGGCCTCAAAACTCAAGTTTTAGAAAGATAGGCGTGTGATACATCATTTTAAAGGTCTTGACTTGAATACTTCGAATGTAAAGTATCCAGCATTCCCGATGGGATGGAGCCGTGGGGTGGGTTTCAAAACTTAAGGTTTAGAAAGGTAGTCGTACAAATGCGAACGACACACTCTTCAGCATGTGACAATGTGTGAAACCGTGTACTGTTTTAGCTGTTTTTTTTAAGTGTTTTATCAAAGGATTTCATTGATTTGGAGGTGATGTCTCGTATGTGAAACAATCCAAATTGACAGAAGAGGCAAAAAACATGTATTTTTCCCCTCTGTGTGTTTCCGGTATCTCTTTGTCGGATGTGATTGGTTTTGTAGAGATCTCTCAGATGAGAAACATTTTCAACCGCATGATATCTTGGTTTATTCCAATCAGTATGTGGCAGACGAATACAGCTTTTGTGGTGTGCTTGTTCGACGGGTGTGGGTCATTCGACAGATTCGAAGGAGATCTATCAAATGAGAGAGAGAGGCGATTTTCAACTGCGTGGCATGCTGAAGTGTAGCTTCATATCACACTAAACGAGAGAGAGAGTCCAAATGAAATGAGTGAAAGTATTATGATACATTAAAGTGTCTGATGAAACCTCTCGAGAAGGAAACCCAAAACACTAACACGACGTCTTCACGAATACATTTTGAGGAAGCTGCACGTACCCTCTAAAAACAATAGCACACAACTAATTTACTCGTTGATCAGAAGCTCGACACTACTCGAAGAACTCATCAGCGTTTTTGAATGTAGTATTAAGTTTACGAGTCGATTAAAGAGGAATAATTCTTGACAAGAGAGATTCGTGAAGGTATTGTGACACAATACAGATCTGACTACTTCCACATTTCAATGGAGTGGAATAAGACAAACATTCAGCAAGTGAATGTACTGCGATAGAGAGATCCTACTGTTATCGTCTCGACATTACGGAAGAATGAAATGTGGAAATCCTTTCGCAGAAGTGATTCATAAACACACTGTGATAGAGAGATCCAAGCGCTATCACCTCAACATGCCAGGGGATTGGAATATGACAAAACTTTCGAACAAGTGATTCGTGAACATACTGGGATAGAGATATTACTGCTATCACCTCGACATTACGGAAGAATGAAATATGACAGTACTTTCCAGCAAGTGATTCGAGAACATACTGTGATAGAGTGATCCAACTGCTATCACCTCGACATTGCAGGGGAGTGGGATATGACAAACCTTTCGAGCAAGTCATTCGCGAACGTACTGAGATGTAGAGAAATCTTGCAGCTATTACTACAATATTTAGAGAGAGTGAAACATGTCAAACGTTTGAGCAAACGTTTGAGCAAGTGATTCGTAATCATTTTATGATAGAGACATCTCACCGCTATCGCTCGACACTGCAGGGGAGTGGAATATGAACCAAGGAATGTTGCCTGAATCCATGCGTGAACGTATGTCTCACCGTGAGGAACCCGACCGTTTCACTTTTGATGGGGCGGTACTTATTCCGAAGGGGTCTGTGACTTTTCGTCAAAAAGCATGAATCAATTGTGGTTCACTGGAAACAAAAATTTTAATACATATACATATAAATAAATATGGTAATTTGTGAGTTACATGGAATCCAATGAATAAACGTTAATCACCCCTACCCACACAGTTTTTCAGTCACTTGCGGGCCCGCATTCTCTGTTCTCGTTGGTTATCCTTCCTTCTCGTTGGTGCTTGTTCTTTGGTCGCCTCTTTTCTTCACTCTTTCACTGCCGTTGCACGGCCCTAACTTATTGTCACTTTAACGGACGTTCTAACTCAACATGTGACAGAATGTCACTCTACAACTGCAGTCGCACGGCCGCTAACGTATTGACACTTTAGTATGTCGCCTTCCCTCTAACAAGTGACGGAATGTCACTCTTACACTGCCGTCGCACGGCCAGTAGCTTTTTGTCACTTTACTGGACGCTTTTCACTCAAGCAGTCGCCACCAATGGGGCTAAACTCTCCGTCGCGGCCAAGTAGGTGGCCATTTCTGAATGTAGGATCAGAAATAGGAAGCACGAAGTACAGCTAACTATTAGTATTTAGGAAGATGACATATCTGTTGTAGAAGGCAAGACGTACGTAGGGAGAGTAGACTTGCCTGTATGAACATTATTCTGAGATAAACATAGGTGCTTCTATTCTAAATATGAGCTCTGTGACTCGCCTACATCACAACGTGTCATGCGGCACCTCATCTAAGCATGGGACATCCCCATCTACTCTCAACGACCCACAGCCTTACACACCTTCAGAGTGGATTGGCTGGAATGAATTTCCCCCATCGATTTTTATTTCGATAGCCAGAACATTAATTCTCATTTTAATTGCTTCTCTTGAACTTGGCCGCTTAGATCTATCTTAATTTAATATTCGCTTTTAAGTTCCTTTAAGTCTTGCATTTCGGTATATCCTGACATTCGTGACAGACCAGAATGCACAATATGGGTGTGTGTCTAGAACATGTGCAATGTACAATCGTTATCTGTAATTACGACCAGTTATTACTGTGTAATAGCTGGTCACAATTGCACAGATAACGACTGCAGGATGACACTGGGTTTACTACCTTTAATGTTTTATCCAGACCGCCCATGTGGCGTTCAATAAATGCGTCATAATGGACATTAAATTGCATGCCTCATTACCAGCGCTTGAATTACTGCGGGTCTGTTTAAGTGACAATTTGGTTTTCGGGGTCCTCCATGTCCTTATCCTTATGCTTTATATTTAGCCCAGTGAGAATGATTATCGAATATATATACACTTTTAAACAACAAAATCGAAAATTCAAGCCATCACCTTAACATATATATCCCTGTAGGCCCCCTTGTGAGTGCTTGGTACTATTAACAACCGATTGGTTTGTTTTATTATATGGCTCATTAGCTCGATGGGATTTGAGTCGTTCGAGCAGTATGTGCAAGTCACTCGGTCGATAGCTTATTTGCTTTGGGAATGATATATGCTTTTGTTATACACAAGGGAGACAAATTTGTATGAATAAGTATAAATTACGGAAAATGAAGTAATATGATTGGTTAATCAGCTTCCATAATGTGTACTGATTGGATGATCTGGATAAATGAAACAAGAACAAGTGAACTTGGAATAGGGTAGGAAGAATTAGGATTACGTACCACCTTACCAGTGATAGGATGGCACCAACTATTCGGTAGGTTAATTCTATCAACGGTTAAGATGGGCCTACAGGGCATATACCAACCATACTCTGCTGCCCTTCTGTGCTACCAGGCATTAACCCCATCCCACAATACCGCTCGATAATATGAAGCATCTGGCGAATTAGTAGTACCAAGGACTAACAAGAGACCTACAGGGGTATATACAGCCTATGCTCTACTACCGTTCTAAGCTACCAAGCATTACCCCAACCCCATAATAACACTTGCCCATTCTATAACGTACTACCTATACCAGCCATATAATAAAATAAACCAGTCGGTTGGTTAATAGTACCAAGCACTAACAGGAAGCCTACAGGGTTATATACCGCCCATGCTATACTACCTTTCTAAACTACAAGGCATTACCTGTACCATCAATACAGCTTGGCCTAGAATTACGTAATACCTATACCAATCATAGGATAACCCCAGATGGATAATAGTACTAAGAGCTAACATTGGCCCTACAGTGGTACAACGCGTACATCCTATACTACTACACTCGGCGACCATGCATTACACCCACCCACTCCAAAATAACGTCTGTCATCGCATTACATACTACCTAACCCAGTCATGGGATGACACAAAGCATTAAGTCGATTTGTAGTACCAATGGCTTTCGGGGAGGTTGCGGGGTCCACAGAGGTATATATCGCCCATACTCTACCGCCGTTCTATAATAATAATAATAATAATAATAATAATAATAATAATAATAATAATAATAATATGAAGGCCCAAGGGGTAATAGTATACCAATATTGATATATACCGCCACTACCATATCACACACTCCGCCCCATACGAGAAATCCGACACCCCCTGACCCGAATAACATTATGTCAGATTGTATAGTAGACAACAACAGAGGTCAACACTCTGTGACGTCGCGTGCGCATCATGACGTCAATAGCAACGTCAACCGTTTCGCGAAAAAGAACTTTCAAGAAAACCCAACTTTCCCATCATCTTCCCACCACTTACCCATAATATATACCCAAAGCCCCATGTGTACGTATATCACTATACACAGTATACTACATATGCTGTAAGTACACCATTTGCCGGATCTAACTGGATGGAACCAACGTTTTCCTCAGGAAAAAATGCTCCGGCAAAAGTTCGGTTCCTATGGGAATTTAACAAAAGTTCGGGTTATCAGGTAACGGTAAGATACACTTGCATACTAAATGCCACGCAGCATGCCACGCAGTTGGAAATCTCGTCTTTCTCATTTGATAGATCTCCTTCGAATCTGTCGAATCAATCACATCCGTTGAACAGGCGCACTACCTTAAGCTGTTTTCGTCTGTGACAGACCGATTGGAATAAATCAAGATATCGTGCAGTTGAAAATGTTTCTCATCTGAGAGATCTTCACCAAACCAATCGCATCCGACGAAGAGATACTGGAAAACACCGACGGAAAAATATATGTTTTTTTGCAACTTCAGTCAGTTTGGACCATTTCAAATACGAGACATCACCGCCAATTCAATGAAATCCTTTGATAAAACACTGAAAAGTACACGTTTTCACACATTGTCACATGTTGGAGAGTGTGTCGTTCGCATCGCCTAAGGTTTTACGACGTTGCCCCACCACACCCACACGAGGAGGGTCGGTTACTTCATATCCGAAATATTCGACTCAAGACCTTTAAAATGAATTGTGACATGACTACCTTTCTAAAACGTATTTTTAATTTCCCTCATACTTCGGATACTTCATATTCGGTATATTTAAGTCAAGACCTTTAAAATGATATATGACACGAATACCTTTGTAAAACTTAATTTTGTTATGCCCCTCAGCCCCACCCCCTCAGAGAGGGTTGGACACTTCATATTCAGAATATTCAAGTCGAGACCTTTAAAATGATGTATCACCTGACATCCTTTCTAAAATTTGGGGTTTGAGGTCCCAACCCTCAGTCCCACCCCCTTGAGGAGACACAAAAACCAAATATTCGGGCTAAAATGATGTTTTGCATGACAACAAACCTTTTTAAAACTTGAATTTTGTTATGCCCCTAAGCCTCAGCCCCTAGGGACCTGGCAAATACCAAATAATCGGATTACAAGCGTCGAGACCTTTAAAATGATGTATCACACGACAACCTTTCTAGAACATGAGTTTTTGATGTTCATCAGACCCCCCCCCCCCCCCTCGCCCCCCCCCCCCCCCCCCCCCCCCGCGACGACTCGATCATGTCACAGTTCCTACACAGATAGCCTTGCCATCTATTTACATATTGTCTTCAACTTCCTGTCCTATAACCTCGTTCGTAGTCAACCAATACTAAAATTTCTACCACCCTCGAAGCTTTGTACCATTAGTTCCTTGTACTATTACTATTTGACTTGTAGCACTACTGCAGGCTTGCTAACTATCTCCGATTGATCAAACGACTAGAATCCCATCGAGCAAATAAGCCATAGAGTAATTGGTCGAACGAGTGGCTCCACATACGACTCAACTCTAATCCTCATCTTGCAAAAAGTGGAGCTGAAGGCCAGACGTTTTCAAAAGGGGATTCCATAAAGATTCTATAAAAGGTATTCTATAAGTGGGATTCCATAGTGAGATTCCAAGGCCCTATATAGCTCCTATACATGTGATCTTACCATCGGTTTCAGCTTTCTGTGCTATGACTAGCTTCTTCTGTAGTCCTCTGTACTTTTATCTTCTTCTATCGTTGTGCCATTACTACCGACTTGAAGCACTATTGTAGGCTTGCTAACTGTCACATATCACGACCCCTAGGCCAAGTCTTAGAATGTCAAAGGACCACCCGTGCCCTGCTAGGAGACTGAAAACCAAGCATACACCACACAGCACTACATTACATACTACCTATACCATATGTGGGACAGTGCATTGTCCCTGGTGGACTGTGGTTCCAAGGGTTAGGATGGGAACTAAAATGGGTATATGCCGTCCATACTATTCTACTGCACTACACAACAAGGCATTACCCTCGCCCACAAAAGCGCTTGACCTAGCATTACGTTCTACCTATACCAGTCATAGGATAATATGAAGTATTAGACCGATTACTAGCACCAAGGGCAGAGATTGAACCAGCAGGGGAACAAACAACACATCCTACACAACCTGACTAGACAGCCATGGATTACCTCTACCCAACAATGCTGCTTGGCCTAGCATTACGTAATTCCTATACCATCTGTGAGCCAGCACACCGTCCTGAGTGGATAATGGTACTACAACCTTTTTAAACTACCAGGCCCTACCCCTACCCACAATAACGCTTGTCCTAGCAATACGTACTATCTTTTCCAGTCATAGGATAATTTGAAGCATTAGGTGGATTAATAGCACGAAGGGCTAACATGGGGCCTGTAAGGGTGTGGAGCGTACACTCTATACTTCCACACTAGACGACCATGTATTATCCCCACCCACCCTACAATACTGCCTGTCCCAGAATTACATACTACCTATACCAGTCATGGGATAGTACGATGCAAACGAGGGGCTGATACAACAGGGATTAAGATGGGATCTACAGTGATATACAGCGGCCATGCTCTACTGCAAATCCAAACCACCAAGTGCTATTTCTCAATACCGCACAAGACGACGATCATGCATTAACCCACCCCACAATACTGGTTTGCCTAGCATTACGTACTACCTATACCAGTCGTAGGATAATATGAAGGTCGATTAGTAGTACCAAGGCCAAGGGCTAATAGTATACCTAGAGAGGTAAATACCACCCTTACTATGCAACGATATCAGTCCAGTACGAGAACTCCGACACACCCCGGCCCGAATAACGTCATACCGGACGTTAAAGTAGACAACAGCGGTCAATGTTTCTCTGACGTCACGGTGCGCATCATACCGTAACGACGTCCACAGTCAACCGTTTCGCGGGAAATTTATTTTTCGAGACACCCCACCTTCACCGTTAATTTTCCACCACATACCCATACAATAAACCCATAGCCCTGTGGTTACATATATCACAATACATATCATAGCATACGATAGATGCAGTCCGTATACCACTTGCCGGATCTAGCCAGATGGCGCCGAAGTTTCGCGCAGAAAAATTGCAACAAAGTCCGGTTCCTATGTGGATTTAACACTAGCAGCTTCCCCAAAAGTCCGGGTAACAGCGCACGATCGGGTACATGCTATACTACTAACCAATAATTGAATGGCCAATTAATTTGTAAAAAACAGTCTTCTAATAAACTGTAAAAACAGTCTCCTAATAATCTGTAAATACAGTTTACTAATCTGTAAAAACAGTTTATTAATCTGTAAAAACAGTCTCGTAATAATCTGTAAAAACAGTCTCGTAATAAACTGTAAATACAGTTTACTAAACTGTAAATACAGTTTATTAATCTGTAAAAACAGTCTCGTAATAAACTGTAAAAACAGTCTCGTAATAATCTGTAAAAACAGTCTCGTAATAAACTGTAAATACATGCAGTTTACTATACTGTAAATACAGTTTATTAATCTGTAAAAACAGTCTCGTAATAAACTGTAAAAACAGTCTCGTAATACTCTGTAAAAAACAGTCTCGTAATAAACTGCAAATACTGTTTACTAAACTGTAAGTACAGTTTATTAATCTGTAAAAACAGTCTCGTAATAAACTGTAAAAACAGCCTCGTAATAATCTGTAAAAACAGTCTCGTAATAAACTGTAAATACAGTTTACTAAACTGTAAATACAGTTTATTAATCTGTAAAAACAGTCTCGTAATAAACTGTAAAAACAGTCTCGTAATAATCTGTAAAAATAGTCTCGTAATAAACTGTAAGTACAGTTTACTAAACTGTAAATACTGTTTATTAATCTGTAAAACAGTTTATTAAACTGTATAAACAGTTTATTAAATGAAAAGATCCTGACCCTAATACGCTGCCGTACATTATTAATTGAGGGGAAATGGAAAAAAAGTCTTGACTAGGTTAGCTGAGAAACCTCTGTGACTGCGCACTAAAATGTAAGCATTTTTAGTCTGTGTGAAACACTCAGACTATTGTTTTTGCACGGTTTCTTTTTCTTTCTTTTTTTTTTCTTTTTTTTTCTTCTTTTTTTTCTTTTCTTCTTCTTCTTCTCCTGTCTTCTGTCTTCTCATCACTTTTTTGTCCGCAAGATAACTCGAAAACGAATTGCCCAATCTCGTTGATTTTTGGAACGCTGATAGATAGCCACAAGTTCTCGGCCACCTATGTTTTTCAGATTCCTGGGGTATCAGGGGTGTCTGTAGGGGTGTTTTGAAAGTGGGTCACGCCCATATCTCAGGTGTGGTATGACCTACAGACCTGGGACCAACACCAAATGAGTCGACACTCGATGGAGGTTCAAAATATGGGTCAAGGTCACGGAGGTCATCTAGGGGTCATTGAGTGCATTTTTCAGAATTGCTGGAAATCACATTTTTTGACCTCCTAAAGTATTCCTGACGTACACACATGCATTTTGATGTAAAAAAAAAAGTAGGCGTGGCCAAAATTTTTGAAAGTGGGTCACGCCTATATCTCAGGCATGGTATGACGTATGAACCTGGGACCAACACAAAATGAGTCGACACTTGATGGAGATTCAAAATATGGGTCAAGGTCACGGAGGTCACCTAGGGGTCTTTGAGTGCATTTTTCAGAATTGCTGGAAATCACATTTTTTGACCCCCTAAAGTATTCCTGACGAACACACATGCATTTTGACGTAAAAAAGTGGGCCTAGCCAAATTATTTGAAAGTGGGTCACGCCCATATCTCAAGCGTGGTATGACCTACAGACCTGGGACCAATACTAAATGAGTCCACACTCGATTGAGGTTCAAAATATGGGTCAAGGTCACGGAGGTCAACTAGGGGTCATTGAGTGCATTTTTTCAGAATTGCTGTAAATCACATTTTTTGACCCCCTAAAGTATTCCTGATATACACACATGTATTTTGATGTAAAAAAGTGGGCGTGCCCAAAAAAATTTTGAAAGTGGGTCACGCCCATACCTCAGGCATGGTATGACATATGGACCTGGGACCAACACCAAATGAGTCGACACTTGATGGAGATTCAAAAATATGGGTCAAGGTCACGGAGGTCACCTAGGGGCCATTGAGTGCATTTTTCAGAATTGCTGGAAATCACATTTTTTGCCCCCCCCCCTAAAGTATTCCTGACGTACACACATGCATTTTGACTTAAAAAAGTAGGCGTGGCCAAAATTTTTGAAACTGGGTCACGCCCATATCTCAGTCGTGGTATGACCTACAGACCAGGGACCAACACCAATTGAGTTGATACTTGATGGAGGTTCAAAATATGGGTCAAGGTCACAGAGGTCAACTAAGTGTCATTGAGTGCATTTTTTCAGAATTGCTGGAAATCACATTTTTTGACCCCCCTAAAGTATTCCTGATGTTCACACATACTTTTTTACGTAAAAAAGTGGGCATGGCCAAAATTTTTGAAAGTGGGTCACGCCCATATCTCAGGTGTGGTGTGACCTACAGACCTGGCACCAACACCAAATTTGTCGATACTCGATGGAGGTTCAAAATATGGGACAAGGTCACAGAGGTCAAATAGGGGTCATTGAGTGCATTTTTCAGAACTGCTGGAAATCACATTTTTTGATCCCCTAAAGTATTCTTGACGTACACACATGCATTTTATCGTAAAAAGTGGGCGTGGCCAAAATTTTTGAAAGTGGGTCACGCCCATATCGCAGGCATGGTATGACGTATGGACCTGGGAACAATGCCAAATGAGTCGACACTTGATGGGGGGCTCAAAATATGGGTCAAGGTCATGGAGGACACCTAGGGGTCATTGAGTGCATTTTTTAAGAATTGCTGGAAATCGGATTTTTTTGATTCCCTAAAGTATTCCTGTTGTACACACATGCATTTTGACGTAAAAAAGTGGGCGTGGCAAACTTTTTTGAAAGTAGGTCACGCCCATATCTCAGGCATGGTATGACGTATGGATCTGGGACCAACACCAAATGATTCGACACTTGAGGTCACCTAGGGGTCATTGAGTGCATTTTTCAGAATTGCTGGAAAATCACATTTTTTGACCCCCCCCCCCTAAAGTATTCCTGACGTACACACATGCACTTTGATGTAAAAAAAAGTGGGCATGGCCAAAAATTTTGAAAGTGGGTCACGCCCATATCTCAAGCGTGGTGTGACCTACGGACCTGGGACCAACACCACATGAGTCAACACTCGATGGAGGTTCAAAATATGGGTCAAGGTAACGTAGGTCACCTAGGGGTTATTGAGTGCGTTTTCACAATTGCTGGAAATCACATTTTTTGCCCCCAAAACATTCCTGAGATTCATACATGCATTTTGACGTAAAAAAGTGGGCATGGCCAAAAATTTTGAAAGTGGGTCACGCCCATATCTCAAGCGTGGTATGACCTACGGACCTGGGACCAACACCAAATAAGTCGACATTCGATGGCGGTTCAAAATATGGGTCAAGGTGATGGAGGTCAACTAGGGGTCATTGAGTGCATTTTTCAGAATTGCTGGAAATCACATTTTTTATTCCTTAAAATATTCCTGACGTACACACATGCACTTTGATGTAAAAAAAGTGGACGTGGCCAAAATTTTTGAAAGTGGGTCACGCCCATATCTCAGCGTGGTATGACCTACGGACCTGGGACCAACACCACATGAGTCAACACTCGATGGAGGTTCAAAATATGGGTCACCTAGGGGTTATTGAGTGCGTTTTCACAATTGCTGGAAATCACAATTTTTTGCCCCCAAAGCATTCCTGAGATTCATACATGCATTTTTACATCAAAAAAGTGGGCGGGGCCAAAAACATTTGAAAGTGGGTCACGCTCATATCTCAAGCATGGTATGATGAATGGACCTGGGACTAACACCAAATGAGTCGACACTTGATGGAGATTCAAAATATGGTTCAGGGTCAAGGAGGTCACCTAGGGGTCATTAAGTGCATTTTTCATAATTGCTGGAAATCACATTTTTTGGACCCACCAAAAGCATTCCTGAGGTCCATACATGCATTTTTATGTTAAAAAAGTGGGCGTAGCCAACATTTTTGAAAGTGGGTCATGCTCATATCTCAATCGTGGTATGATGAATGGACCTGGAATTAACACCAAATGAGTCAACACTTGATAGAAATTCAAAATATGGGTCAAGGTCTCGGAGGTCACCTAGGGTTCCACCTGAAAGAGGTCACCAAAGTTATCAACTGCGTATTATTCAGAAATACTGGGAAATGAATTTTATTACACATTAATGCATTTCTAAAGTTTATGAACGTATTTCATCACTCAAATTAGTGGGCAGAGCTAAAATGTCCATTTCTGATTCGAGTATCGAACCCTTTGAATGCTGGTCACATATATGCCTTTTCTGGTTTCTTATAAAAATTGTTCTGATTCCTGTATGAATATCTGTAAATACTGTTAACGAAAACCCATTTCTGATTTGTTTAAAAATATTTTACTCCTGAAAATAAGCCTCCATAAATTCTCTTTCTGTATAGTTTATTCCTGATACATTAACCCTTTTCACACAGACTTGAATTTACTGGGTGCAGTAAATTCTGTTTCTCTAGTTTTGGTTCCACTTTCGCTCAATTAGGCGATTTTGACTTGTGATGTGAGTCAGTGTGTCTTTTTAAAAAATCTATTTGCTGGTTAGTTTGTAACGTTTATTGCAGTTTTTATTCTGTTCGTTTTCTACTTTTGTAACTGTAACCGTGCTACCAAGTGCTTTAATAAAATATAAGTTGAATGAAAAAGAATGGTGTTTCTTATCTTTAGTCCCCCCCCCCCCCCCCCCCCCCCCCCCCAACACACACACACCCCTTAGTCTTATCTTCAATAAGGAATTTTGTCCAAGTAGTCCAAACTTGGACCCAAAGTCTGTAATATAATTTTTTGGTATGGTACATCCCATAGGACGTACCGCACCAAAAGTTATTTTACAGACTTTGGGTCCAAGTTTGGACTACCTTCTCAGCACTTTGATAATGTGTCTAATGGCTAGGGACACACAGGCGTAACAGTTTATTACAGCTGATTCCTGAAAAATTAAATTTGGTAATGATTTTTGTAGATATAGAATACAAATATCGTTATCAAATGTCATTTTTCATGCCGAGTACCCGTGTTTATGAATGGTGCAAATCGACTCTACTATGGTGAAAATCGACCGAACCAATGGTGCAAACTGACCGAACCAATAGTGCAAATCGACTTTTCCGATGGTGCAAATCGACCGCCCGATGGTGCAAATCGACCGTTCCCCGCAGGCACAGAGGGCCACGTGTACATGACCATTGTCCTGTTCACGTTGTATTCTGGGCAGGCATGAGCACCCGCTTCATCGTGGCAGCCCATGTTTACGACCACTCGCTTGCGTTTCGGTTGGGGGTATATCTATTATTGTTACTCTCGCCCCTGCATGTTCCAGGACACTGTGTCATGTGTGCACGGAGGGCCACATGTGCCTGGCTGCTGTCAAGTACAGGTGGTGTCCTGTGCGGGCATGCGCGAAGTGTCCCTCACAGGCTTTGCAGCCACTTGTGTTCAGGGTCCCTCGATTAACTCTTCAGCAAAATGGCCAATTCCGGCTCCCATAGAGAGCCCAAATATTAACCCAGGCTCTTGATTTGAACACAGTTAAATCTGACTTCCCTACAGATGTTGTGTACCGCATATGAAAGCATTCTGACTGTTGGATCTGAAGAAGAGAAATTGTAAAGAAATTTCTTCGAATTGCACTAAGTTCAAATTTGGGCTACCATAGCGAGCCCAAATATTAACCTATGGATCCGATTTGAACAAACTTGAATCTGACCCCCCCTAGAGATGTTGTATACCAAATGTGAAAGCATTCTGACAAGTGAATCTGAAGAAGAAGATTTTTGAAGAAATTCCCTCATATTGTACTAAGTTAAATTTCATGTTCCCATATGGAGCCCAAATATTAACCTAGGCACTCGAATTGAACAACCTGGAATCTGACCCCCTAGAGATGTTGTATACCAAATATAAAAGCATTCCGACTGGTGGATCTGAAGAAGAAGATTTTTAAAGAAATTTCCTCATATTGCACTAAGTAAAAATTTGGGCTACCATAGTGAGCCCAAATATATACCTAGGGATCTGACAAACTTGAATCTGACCCCCATAGAGATGTTGCATACCAAATATCAAAGCATTCTGTGACTGATGGATCTGAAGAAGAAGATTTTTTTAAATCACCCTCCATATTGAACAAAGATAAAATTTGGGCCGTAGGAAGCCCAAATATTAACCCAGGGACTTGGTTTGAACAATCTAGAATCTGACCCTCATAACAATGATGTATACCAAATATTAAAAGATTCTGACTGGTGGTTCTGAAGAAGATTTTTAAAAAATATTCCCCATATTACCCTATGTTAAAACTTCGGGCTCCTGTAGAGAGCCCAAATATGAACCAATGAGCTTTATTTCAACAAACTTTTATCTGACCCCACCCTATGAATGCTGTATACCAAATATCAAAAGATTCTGATGAGTGGTTCTGGAGAAAAGATTTTTTTAAATTTTTGCAAATATGCTGACTCAGCATTTTTTCGATGCTCATTACAGAACACCCTAACATAACCGGTGGCAATTTTTTTTACCATTCAGTTCTACTGGTCATAAGGATACTTCATACCAAATAAAAGCTCTCTGTTCCGTGGGGTTTGTGAAATATGGGCATTTGAAAATATTTCTATTTTTAGCTCCCAGGGTTCCCATGGGGATACAGGAATTTTTTTTTTTGCATGGGTCAAGTACTTATGACCCAATACTACCACAAACCAAATTTGGTTCATACCAGACCATCGGTTCAGATAGAAATTTTGGGCGGGGCCAAAAATCTTACCCCTCCTATTACAAAGCCAAATATTACTTCACAAACTTCGTTTGAACAAACTTGTTTCTCCACCTCACATGGAAGCTCCAAAGCAAATATCAAGTCATTGTACACATTGGTTCTTGAGAAGAAGATTTTAAAAATATTTTGGAGCATTTCCCCCCCACTCCCTCCCTACGGGGCTGGGCATGCTGAGTTGAACAAAAATGAAATGCCCCTTTGGGACCATCACTCACACAATCTTTCACTTGAATTGGCCCGGTGGCTTTGGAGGAGAAGACCAAAACATGGTGTTGACGGACGACGGACGGAGAGCGATGAGATTAGCTCAGCTTGACTTTGTCAAGATGAGCTAAAAACGTACCAAATGCTAGGAAGATAACCCAGTGATACATTAATCTCCACCAGCCTATACAGGACCAGGATTCACTTGCAAGATCAATACTTTAATAACAACTAAAAATTTGAAATTTTTTGTCTCAAAACAAAGCTTGGGACCCCTAAATGGAACGACTCAATATCCACTAGCTCGTTCCAATGAAGGGTCATAAGCTATGTTTTTGAAACAAAAACTTAAACATAATAAAATTTGAATGCATTTTTGTATTTTTAAACATAATGACGTCATTCCTTCCTAGGTTTCAACCAGGGATTCCCTGATTGCAACCAATCGCTTTAGGAAGGAATGACGTCATTATGTTTAAAAATACAAAACATGGCTGCCAACTTCATTTTCTCGAACCACTTCGATGATATGAATCTTTCGTTTCTGAAGAATACGGTGACCAAGCGCTTCCGACATAGAGGTTTTTGTTTTTTACAATTATCCTTCTTTCGGTCACATAATAACAAAAAGCTTCTGGATATGCCATATTGTTCTCACGAGGCGAGATAGACCAGCAAGTAAATCGTTTACTGGTCATATTGTACACCACGGAGATCGAGAGCATTGGACCTACAGGCCGTACCAACGCCAAAAATTATATTACGGACTGTGGGTCCAAGTTTGGACTAGCACTTGGGTACCCCACTTTTCTACACAAAAAGTGGGGTACGCGAAGTGCGGTTTTATATGGAGTGTTCACGTAATGGTACTGTCCTTTATTTCAACACCTACTGACTTTTCCATGTGTGGGTGTGAGCCCATTCCCCTGACATGCTTCTGACATTCTCTCCTTGTTTTCTTCCGGCACCGTGTGCCTGACCGGTTCCTCTCTCCTTCCCTGTTCCTTTCCCCCTCTTCAGTCTTTGGGGAGATTCGGTTTGTTTCACAATCCTTCTTTGGCGGTTGCGATGCTGAAAATACTTTTGTGTTCTCAGCATCGTCTCTGCAATTCATTTCAGTCACCTAGGCTGCAATACTAATCTTCACCCATGGTGGACTTTGCAACTAGGTACTAGTTCAATAACATGTCTTTGTGTGACACTGCAGTATTCATACCTCGATCACACCTGATGATACCACCACATCGTGGTGCTCTCCTAATTCAACGCTGTATTGTGAAGAAGACCGAATCACCTCAAAAGGCCAAAATGTTTGAATGTTTATGTATGTACAGTTCATTTAAATAAATAGAAGAAAAAAATATAATTCATACTACCGTGTTGTTTACTGCTTAAATTAAGAATTAATACAATTTGTATTAAAGGAAGTTTAAGCTGAAACAAGAATATCTTTCACTAATTAAACTGATCTTGTATGGTTTCCATGTATACCAGGCTAGGTGCAAGCAGCTGAGTTGCTTTATACCATGTATAGCCTCAAGAGCTATTTCTATAAATTTAACTAAGTTCTATGCAGATATTGTAATGTTAATACTGGGTTTTCCTTGGTTGTTGAACATTACCATTTGTTGCCTCCAAGTTGACTCAGACTTGCAGGCTGCAGAATGGTATTTTTCTGCAGACCTGAACAATCCATCCATTGTCATATGTTACTGGTGACATTCCAGAGTTGTGACATGTGTGTCCTAGCAGGCCCGTCGGAACGAAATTTATATGGGGGGGGGGGGGGGGGGGGGGGGGGGCTGATATTGCTAATTTGGGTGAACTGGCTGATACTAAATGGGTATGGGGTATCCAGATGCCGAAGGCATCTGGTGCTAGTGCTGAAGGCACAAGCTTTTTTTTTTTGGGGGGGGGGGGGGGGTTACTCCCCCAGAAATTTTTTTTGAAAAGGGCAATCAAAGGAAGCATTCTGGTAGCTTTTGAAGCAAAAACCTCTTGATTTTTTTAAACGGCAAAAGTTGTTTTTTTAACAAAATGTTTCAAAAATCCCAATAGAACCCCATAACATTTGGGGACGGTTCTCACACCGGGCTCACCTGCAGGCCGTGGCCGTATTCCGTCATGCTAAAAAACAGTCAGGCCTTATGGTGGATTCATTAGTTTTATCATTACGCCAATGGTTGTCGTGGTCTTCTAAGCTGCCAAAGGAATTGCTCAAAACGTTTGCACATCAACATATGCAGGTGCATGTTATACATTCAGTGATACGTTCATAATTCTAATCCAGGGGCGTAGTAAGCTAATTTTATTTGGGGGGAGGGGGGGTAGGACCTATATTCCGATGATGCGACGCGTCATCCGAGCGGCGAGTGGGGGGTGAACTCGAGAGGGGGTATCCTCCGTCTCGTTGGTGGGGGAAATTTTCGAATTTAAGATGTAAAAACATGCATTCTGGTTGATTCTGAGCAAATAAATCGTATATTCCTATGACGCGAAGCGTCATCCGAACCGCGAAGAGGCGAGTGGGGGTGAGCACAAGTGGGGGTACCTCCCCGTTTCGTTGGTGGGGGTCCGGGAATTTTTTTTAATTTAAGATGTACAAATATACATTCTGAGTGATTCTGAGCAAATACATCGTCAATAAGGAAATACGTCAGCTCTCTGATCAATTCAGCATGATTTCCGAGCAGAATGACAGGAATAGTGAACATGCAATGAATTACCCTGTGGTTGGTTGGGGTTTATCATCGCTTTCCACAATTAGGCGAAAACACGACTGTCAGTTTTATTGGTGGCAGAAAGCCCACATGGAACCCACTCAATCCAGTAATCATTAACTTAACAGCAATGTCGGAATATGGTAACCAGTGGGCATCCCGTGTGGAGAAACCACCAACCCAGCCCAGTAAAGCCTACTTTTGACAAATTTGTGGGGGTGGGGTGGGGTGGGTGTGTGTGTGCCACTGTTCTAATCTGAGTTAAATAGTGAAATGTCCAGTTTTATTCAGATTACATCGGTTGCTCCCATCATGGATAAACTAACGTCGAAATATGAGCAAATTATTGGGGGGGGGGGGGGGGCTGCAGCCCCCCCAGCCCCCCCGGTTCCGACGGGCCTGCCTAGCTAAATGTTTCCAGGAAAACTACAAAGAGGTATGACCAAATGTGGAAATGGGAATTGCAAAACGTGCTTGTATATACATGTACCATGTCCCAGCTAGACCAAATCAGTCTCATTCGTTTCTTTGAAATGCATGCTAGACATTCTGTTCAGTCTATTCAGTAACCACCCACCACCCTCACCAATACCCCTTCTTCCTTGCCATTTCTGCCTTGTCCACATTTTCTCAGCATCGTCTCCCCAATTCATTTCAGTCACCTAGGCTGCAATACTAATCTTCACCTTTGCAACTAGGTACTAGTTCAATAACATGTCTTTGTGTGACACTGCAGTATTCATACCTCGGTCACACCTGATGATACCACCACATCGTGGTGCTCTCCTAATTCTACGCTGTATTGTGAAACAGACCGAATCACCTCAAAGGTCCAAAATGTTTGAATGTTTATATGTGTACAGTTATTTTAAATAAATAGAAGAAAAAATATAATTCATACTACTGTGTTGTTTACTGCTTAAATTTAATTTGTACAATTCAAATGTACATGTAACAAACGGAAATGTGACCAATGTCGATTTTTCGTTGAATGCAAATAAAACCAGTATGTTGGTGAAAACTGGCTGTGATTTTTTGTGATATCAACATTTTGGTATTTTGAAAAAATACCAACAAAACCAACAAGCAAGCCTGAAAATAAGCCATCTGTCATTTGTAGAATAAGGTCCCCAGAGGGTGAATTTGCTGACGGTCAGACCCTAACCCATACAGTGGGCTACAATCCCCCAATTTATCCTATGAGTACCTCTTTCTTGTTAGGCCTGAGACCTTGCTTCAGACTGAGGTTCCCAGAGGGTAAATTTAGTGATATCACCAAATTCATGCTCTGGGAATCTCACTTTGCAGATGACAGCCTTCTTATTTCCAGGCTTGCCAACAAGTGTAATGGCATGTGATGACCATTCCCCCAAGGGCAAAAACTCACAAAGAAACACTTGGACACACCTGGTTTGCAATCCCATTCATGATATTATCACAAAAAAAGCTATTGAGTTAATTTAGAAAAAAAAATCGTGAACAGTTTTCTTTGAAAAAAAATGTGATGACAAGAAATGGTAATGTGATGACAATAAAGTCGAAGTCCAATAAGGCCAATAACTCTTGCAGAAATAATTGCCAATTGGACAGAGGTGGTTTGAATCCCCCTCCATTTTATTATCACCAAAAATCTATTTCTCGAGTTTGAGAAAAATATTTTGAACAGTTTTCTTTCAACCCTTACCCAACAAACACAATTTAAAAATGTATTATTTTAACTTCTGTTTTTGACATTTAAAAAAAACAAGAGGCCCCAAGGGTGCTCACCTGACATGGTAGCCTAAATATCAACCCAGAGAATTGATTTCAACAAGTTGCATCTGCTCCTCCTAAGAAAAGCTTATACCAAATATCCAAAGATTCTGACCAGTGGATCTAAAAAAAAGAGAAGATTTTTAAAGAATATTTCTCATAGTGAACTAAGTTATAATTCGGGCTCCCACAGGGAGCCCATATATGAACCCAGGGACTTGGCTTTAACAAACTTAAATGAAGAGTCACATCTGTTTTGGTTGCCTCTTAGAGAGGTTTAGGAGAATGCTTCACTAAATAGGAAAGTTTTAAGATTTCTTTTGAAGACATCGAGAGTTTCTGAAGTTCTGACACTAATTGGCAGGGGATTCCACAATCTGGGACCCACGATGGAGAACACACGATCATGAGCCTGATTAGATCTGCTAAAAGGCACAACTAGTTGAATTTGGTTTTTAGATCGGAGACTGCGCATTGGTTTATATACAGTGAGGAGCTCTTGCAGGTAAACTGGAGCCAGTTTGTGGATACATTTGAATACTAAGATCAATATTTTGAAATCAATCCTCTGTTTAACTGGAAGCCAATGTAATTGTCTTAAAACAGGTGTTATGTGTTCAGTGCATTTAGTACCAGTAATTATCCTAGAAGCAGTATTCTGAACTTTTTGAAGCTTCTGAATCAGGCACTGGGACAGTCCCACTAACACTGAATTACAATTGTTGTGAGGTGATGAAGGAGTGCACAAGTTTTTCAAGTGCGGACTGGTTAAGATAAGGTCGCAGTCTTCCAACATTACGAAGCTGCCAGTAGCATTTTTGACATATTTTATTGATATGGATGTCTAGTTTTAAATTTGAGTCCATAATCAGTCCAATATTCCTGGCCGATTCACTTTTCATAGTGATGTTGTTTCCAACCAGAATTGATGTAACAGAGGGTGTAGGCATGCGAACACCGGATATCACTAAGAATTCAGTTTTAGAGTCATTCATTTTCAGTTTAAAGTCTATCATCCATTCCCGCACAAGATTTATGCAAGTTCCCATGTTATTGACTGCGATGAAGGAGTCACTTGGAACAGATAGGTTGATTGTGATGTACAGTTGGGTGCCCTCTGCATACAGATGATATGATATGCCATGCTTTTTAAGAAAGCGACCGAGAGAAGAAGTGTACAGAGTAAACAAGAGTGGTCCAAGAACTGAGCCCTGAGGAACACCACACTTTAATGTCCTGCTTTCTTAACCGATCTTATTGATGTATATTTGTTGACTGCGACCTTCTAGATATGATGCAAACCACAATAAGACAGTTCCACAAATGCCATGCTGTGTCAATGTCTGCATGACAATACCATGGTCGACAGCGTCGAATGCTGCTGACAAATCCAAGAGAACAAGCAGAACAACCTTCCCCTCAGACACTGATTTAACAATGTCATTGTTGACTCGTAGTAAGGCTGTTTCTGTACTGTGGTTGGCTTTATATGCAGACTGGAAGGGCTCTAAAAGATCATTTTCATGCAGATGATTTTGAGTTGTAAAGCAACAACCCTTTCCAACAATTTAGACAGGAAAGAGAGGTTCGATACTGGTCGATAATTCTTCAGGTTGTCAGGATCAAGAGATGGTTTCTTGATGAGTGGAGTAACAAGTGCTTTTTTCAATGCATTTGGAACAAATCCCTCATGTCGGGATGCAGATATAATAGATGTTATTGCTGGCAGAAGATAATCAATTGTCTCTTTTAAAAGGAATGTTGGAATTTGATCTAGATCATTGGATTTCTTGGATGATGATAAAATCATTTTTTTAATGTCGTCTTCTGAGACAGAGTGAAAATTAGAAAAATCACTTTTTATGTCAAGATGATCAAACTGATGGTTCACGCGACGGTATACTATCCAGAATTACTTGAATTTTGGTTATGAAATAGTCGCTGAATTTTTCCAGAATTTCTTCAGTATTTAGATGATCTGGGAGAATGACTTCTTGTTCTTTACCAAGGAGACTATTGGTTAGCGAGAACAGCACCCTTGTATTAGATGACTCTTCTATAAGAGAATTGTAGTACTCCCTCTTTGCCTTTTTGATGATCTTATTAGTTGTATTTCTTTGGTAGCAGAACATTTGCCGGTGAACCTCAAGCTTCATTTTATTGTAAAGACGCTCAAGTCTGTGGCGCTGTTGTTTAGCAGCTCTAACATCTTCTGAAAACCACTCCACTTTTTCCCTATTAGTTATAATTTTTGACTTGGGTGGTGCATGTTCAGCCATGATGCCCTTAAGAGTTTCTTCAAATAAAGATAGCAATTGCTCAGATGATTTATGACTACAGCAAGAATAGTTCAAACACAGATTTGATGAACTGATATCCATTTTCAAGGCATCAATGTTTATGGATTTATATTTTCGATAAGTAATTTTCTTGGGAGGGATTTTTGAATTTGCTAGTGTCAATTTGGCCAAGACAGCATAGTGATCAGACAATGCTGGATCTGTGACATGGACATTTTGTACTGACGTGCTGTTACTTTGACGAACAAGAATTAGATCCAAGGTGTGTCCTCTCTTGTGGGTAGGTTTTGAGACCAGTTGTGAATAGCCATATGATTCAAACAAATTTGTGAATTGTTTGGCAAAAATGTCATGTAAATTGTCAACATGGATGTTGAAATCACCGGCAATAGCTATATCACATCCATACAAGACATAGAAGGACAGACATTCAGAGAATTCATTTAGAAACTATGCTGATGTAAGTTTGTTCCTTTTTGATGGTGGTGGTCGGTAAACTACGAGTAATCAAAGTGAACGGTTGCTCGACACGAGGCAGTCAATCATTTCAAAAGATGGTGAGATTTGTATAAATCAGGATGCTGTTTTATGTTTAAGGCATCACTGTGGATGACAGCTACACCGCCACCTAAACTTCCCCGTGAGTTGTTTAAGATGGAGAAACCCAGTGGTAATAGTTGTCCAATGGAAACGCTGTCACTATCATTTTCTTTCAACCACGTTTCAGTTAGAGCCAAAACACTGAGATTGTTATCTAGTAGGAAGTCTTTTAGATCATGTTCCTTCACAGAAACAGATCTTACAGTAAGTAATCCAAAGTTCAAATTAGGTACTTTGTTCCTCACAGATTTGGCATTGACCGTTGAAAATATATTGCAGGTAGTTTTGTAATCAGCTGTATCTTTGTGGATTAAACTAATGTTACTGAAATTCACTCCGGAATTAATGTGTCTTTTGACAGCCTGTCTGTGTTGTAATTTGACAATTTCTATTTGGTATACTTTGTGTGATCTGTTGATGGGATGACAAAACTTTGGTTTCAATATCCTGTCTTTTTTCAAGGTTTTAAAAACACTAGCTTTGGGTCTGTGCTTAATATGGTTCATTGTTTTGTTGATGGAATTGAGATCATCTGAGGTGTAACTGATCAAACACATTTTGCTTGTCCGCAATGCTGGATCTGAAGAAGATTTTTAAAGAAAATTTCTCATTTTGAACTAAGTTATAATTCAGGCTACCACAGTGAGCCCAAATATGAACCCAGGGACTTGGCTTGAACAAACCTGAATCTCACCCCCCTAAGCATGGTGCATACCCAATATCAAAAGATTCTGCCTGCTGGATCTTGAGAAGAAGATTTTCAAAGAAATTGGCCTGAAATGCACTAAGTTCGAATTCAAGCTTCTATACTGAGCCCAAATATAAACCCAGGGGGCCGATTTGAACAAACCTGAATCAGAACCACCCCACAATGTTGCATACCAAATATCAAAAGATTCTGCCTGCTGGATCTGGAGAAGACGATTTTTTAAGAAATTTGCCTGAAATGCACTAAGTTCGAATTCGGGCTTCTATAGTGAGCCCAAATATGAATCCAGGGAGCCGATTTGAACAAACTTCAATCAGATCCACCCCACAATGTTACACACCAAATATCAAAAGACTCTGCCTGCTGAATCTGGATAAAAAGATTTTTTAAGAAATTTGCCTGAAATGCACTATGTTCGAAATCGGGCTCCTATACTGAGCCCAAATATGAACCCAGGGGGCCGATTTGAACAAACTTGAAGCAGATCCACCCTACAATGTCGCATACCAAATATCAAAAGATTCTGCCTGCTGGATCTGGAGAAGAAGATTTTTTAAGAAATTTGCCTGAAATGCATTAAGTTCGAATTCGGGCTTCTATAGTGAGCCCAAATATGAATCCAGGGGGCCGATTTGAACAAACTGGAATCAGATCCACCTCACAATGTTGCATACCAAATATCAAAAGATCCTGCCTGCTGGATCTGGAGAAGATTTTTGAAGAAATTTGCCTGAAATGCATTAAGTTCGAATTCAGGCTTCTATAGTGAGCCCAAATATGAATCCAGGGGGCCAATTTGAACAAACTGGAATCCGATCCACCCCACAATGTTGCATACCAAATATCAAAAGATTCTGCCTGCTGGATCTGGAGAAGAAGATTTTTTAAGAAATTTGCCTGAAATGCATTAAGTTCGAATTCGGGCTTCTATAGTGAGCCCAAATACGAATCCAGGGGGCCGATTTGAACAAACTGGAATCAGATCCACCCCACAATGTTGCATACCAAATATCAAAAGATCCTGCCTGCTGGATCTGGAGAAGAAGATTTTTGAAGAAATTTGCCTGAAATGCATTAAATTCGAATTTGAGCTTCTATACTGAGCCCAAATATAAACCCAGGAGGCCGATTTGAACAAACTAGAATCAGATCCACCCCACAATGTTGCATGCCAAATATCAAAAGATTCTGCCTGCTCGATCTGGAGAAGAAGATTTTTTTAAAAATTTGCCTCAAATGCACTAAGTTCGAATTCGGGCTTCTATAGTGAGCCCAAATATGAATCCAGGGAGCCGATTTGAACAAACTTCAATAAGATCCACCCCACAATGTTACATAACAAATATAAAAAAATTCTGCCTTCTGGATCTGGAGAAGATTTTTTAAGAAATTTGCCTGAAATGCACTAAGTTCGAAATCGGGCTCGTATACTGAGCCCAAATATGAACCCAGGGGGCCGATTTGAACAAACTTGAATCCATCCACCCTACAATGTTGCATACCAAATATCAAAAGATTCTGCCTGCTGGATCTGGAGAAGAAGATTTTTTAATCTTTTTCCCATTGCCTACAGTGTTAAAAAGTGCTGACTCAGCACTTTTTCAAAGTCCTGAAAAAAGTACCTTGTGATCAAACCGATAGGGATTTTTTTTAACCATTCTATTCTACTGGATAAAAGTAAGCTTTATTCAAAATAAAAATTCTCTGTGCCGTGTAGTTTTGGAGATATGGCAGTTTTAAGGTTTTTCCTATTTTTAGCTCCCGAGGTTCCCACGGGGCAATGAGAAAATTTTTTTTTTGCATCAATCAACTACTTATGACCCATTATCAAGTCATATCAATTTTGGTTCAAATCGACCTCACGGTTCTGAAAACAGAAATTTTAGGCGTGGCCAAAATTTTTGCCCCTCCTATTACAAAGGCAAATACTGCCCGACAAACTTCTTTTGAACAAACGTGATTCTAAACCTCAAAAGGACTCTGTATACCACATATCAAGTCTCTGCTACTGGTGGTTCATTAGATGAAGATTTTCAAAAAACTTGGCCTTTTTTTCCCCACACCTCTGCTCAATATGAGCCGAAACCTATTTTGGATAAAAATCAAAATGCCCCTATATAACCACTACTTACACGAAATTTAATTAAAATGTGGCCAGTGGTTTAGGAGAAAGAGGCTCAAAACACCACCTTCAGGCAGGACGACGGACAATGGATGACAGACGACGGACAAAGAGTGATAAGAAAAGCTCACCCTGACTTTCAGTCAGGTGAGCTAAAAATTAACTAAACCATATCATGCCCTCACTGGAAACAAGCTCGATGAACTTGTTCTAATGAGGGGTCATATGATATGGTTTTGTTGAAATGTTGTGAAAAATATATTTTTTCAACTGCTTTACCTGTAAATTGTGCATGTGGATGCTTTCAGTTCATTAGGTTGAAGGGTTAAATGTGATGACAAAAATGGGAAAGGATGGACAGTAGGGCACATGGAACCCATTTCCATATCTCACATCAACTCTGATGGGGATAATAAACCACAATAACAAAAGTGGACAAAAACAATGTCATGGTGGATATATGTGCACCAAAGAGGAAGAAGTAAGACAACTATCTATTTGGAATGCACAAAACAGAAATGCCTTTAATATACAAAGCAATTGCAGTAACTGGTCAAAAGGTGTCTAAAATTATCAGACTAGCCCTAAAGGATCAATGCTACAGTGAAAACTGTCTCACTTGTCCAAACTGTGATGTTTTGTTGTTGTCTCACCAAAAATCAAAACCAACCTACAAATGTGATAAGCTACACAGCCCTATTCAGAGCTGATCACTTTTAAATCGTAAGTAGAGCGATAATAACCGATAACAAAAGGTGGACAAAAGCTTTAGCACTGTGGATTATGTACACAAATGAAAGTGTCAATGACACTGTAGCTTAACTTGTGTGTTGTGTTTGATGAAAAGGATAATGTTCAATGTTTATGAAAGGATTATGAAATAAGACAAGAATTGTGATA